>LN483436.1:28857-266962 GCA_900002565.1 Culicoides sonorensis
AAAAATTTTAGTACCACAAAAGTTTTATTACAACAAAAACTTTAGTACCACAAAAGTTTTAATACAACAAAAATTTTAGTACCATAAAATTTTTAATTCAACAAAAAATTTTTAGTACCACAAAAATTTTAGTACCACAAAAGTTTTATTACAACAAAAATTTTAGTACCACAAAAGTTTTGGTACAACAGAAATTTTAGTACAAGAAAATTTTAGTACAAGAAAATTTTTAGTTCAACAAAAATTTTAGTACCACAAAAGTTTTAATACAACAAAAATTTTAGTACCATAAAATTTTTAATTCAACAAAAAATTTTTAGTACCACAAAAATTTTAGTACCACAAAAGTTTTATTACAACAAAAATTTTAGTACCACAAAAGTTTTGGTACAACAAAAATTTTAGTACAAGAAAATTTTAGTACAAGAAAATTTTTAGTTCAACAAAAATTTTAGTACCACAAAAGTTTTAATACAACAAAAATTTTAGTACCATAAAATTTTTAATTCAACAAAAAATTTTTAGTACCACAAAAATTTTAGTACCACAAAAGTTTTATTACAACAAAAATTTTAGTACCACAAAAGTTTTGGTACAACAGAAATTTTAGTACAAGAAAATTTTAGTACAAGAAAATTTTTAGTTCAACAAAAATTTTAGTACCACAAAAGTTTTAATACAACAAAAATTTTAGTACCATAAAATTTTTAATTCAACAAAAAATTTTTAGTACCACAAAAATTTTAGTACCACAAAAGTTTTATTACAACAAAAATTTTAGTACCACAAAAGTTTTGGTACAACAAAAATTTTAGTACAAGAAAATTTTAGTACAAGAAAATTTTTAGTTCAACAAAAATTTTAGTACCACAAAAGTTTTAATACAACAAAAATTTTAGTACCATAAAATTTTTAATTCAACAAAAAATTTTTAGTACCACAAAAATTTTAGTACCACAAAAGTTTTATTACAACAAAAATTTTAGTACCACAAAAGTTTTGGTACAACAGAAATTTTAGTACAAGAAAATTTTAGTACAAGAAAATTTTTAGTTCAACAAAAATTTTAGTACCACAAAAGTTTTAATACAACAAAAATTTTAGTACCATAAAATTTTTAATTCAACAAAAATTTTAGTACCACAAAAGTTTTAATACAACAAAAATTTTAGTACCATAAAATTTTTAATTCAACAAAAATTTTAGTACCACAAAATTTTTAATTCAACAAAAATTTTAGTACCACAAAAGTTTTGGTACAACAGAAATTTTAGTACAAGAAGATTTTAGTACAAGAAATTTTTTAGTTCAACAAAAATTTTAGTACCACAAAAGTTTTAGTACAACAAAAATTTTAGTACCATTAAAATTTTAGTACCACAAAATTTTTAATCCAACAACCACAAACAAAACAACAAAAGTTTTGGTACAACAAAAATTTTAGTATCACAAAATTTTTAGTACAACAAAAAGTTTAATTCAACAAAAATTTTAGTACCACAAAATTCTTAATTCAACAGAAATTTTAGTACAAGAAAATTTTTAGTTCAATAAAATTTTTAGTTCAACAAAAATTTTAGTACCACAAAATTCTTAATTCAACAGAAATTTTAGTATAAGAAAATTTTTAGTACAACAAACTTTTTACGATAATATACGAAATTTTTATTCAAGAATGTGCTCGTGTTTGTCATTCACGATTACGTTCTTCATTTTTTCGGGTACATCCATTCAAATTCCTATTTTGCATTGTTTTGTTCACTTATTTTTTCTCATTTTATTGTTTAAGAGTGTTGTCTTTTATCATGCGTCGTTTTTCTTTTTTTATTTCGTGAAACAAAAACAATGATTTCATTTTCGCGTAGTTTTTTTTGTGTTTAGTTCATATATTTTACTTCCTCATTATTATTCAGACATCGTCAACACTATATTATTATTACTTTTTCATTTAAGTACACACACACACACACATTACTTGATGGTGGTATATTTTTTCATTTATAATTGATTTGCATTTAATTTTCATACTAACTTATGCTTTTTTTTTACAGCGAATTATGGATTCAGCTGAGCAAGCAGCATTATCCGAGTCAGATCCGGATGGTCAAAGTCAAAAAAGTAATAATGGATTTTATGATTCACGTACAATTAACGAATATAAATCAGATGGGTCCTTGAGTGAAGGATCACGACAGTTAATTTTGAAGCACATGCGTCGATTCGAGGGACTTCCTGTCAATGTGACATACAGTTCGTTACTTGTCCCAGCAGGAATTGATTTGACTGGTAAAATTTATATCAAATTAACTTAATTTTGTACTAAATTATGATTTTTTTTAGAATCAGAGATTGAACAAGCAATTTCATGGTCATCACATCTCGATCCCTTATTCGCAAATAACCTTGAACGTGATCCTGCCTTGTCCTGGCAATATTTCGGGTCAAGTAATGGATTTCTCAGACGATTTCCTGGCACTGCATGGCCAGCTGAAGGTCACATCGGTAAAAAGGATATAACAGATTTTCGTACAGAAGATTGGTTTATACAAGCAGCGGCATCACCCAAAGATGTCATCATTTTATTAGACACCTCAAGTTCAATGAGTGGCAAAGAATATTCACTGGCAATGCAGACAGCATCAGCAATTCTCGATACATTGGGTGATAATGATTACGTGAACTTGTTATCAATTAGTGATAAAATTCGTGCAGCAGTGCCGTGCTTTCAGAATATGCTTGTAAGAGCAACGCCCGATAATAAGAAGGAAATTAAAGCAGCTGCTAACGCAATTGATCCAGATGGCACATCAAATTTTACGGGAGGACTTGAAACGGCATTCGAACTACTACATCAATATAATATTTCGGGGAAGGGAAGTCAGTGTAATCAAGCAATCATGATTATCACAGATGGACCTGATGAAACATACGAATCCGTTATAAAGCAGTACAATTGGCCACATCGCCCAGTCAGGTTATTCACATATCTAATAGGGAAAAGCTCAGGTGGTGCTGACAACTTGAATTGGATGGCATGTCAAAATAAGGGATTTTTTGTCACAATTAAAACCCCAGATGATATCAGGAAGAAAGTAATGCAATACGCTTTTGTAATGGCACGTCCCATGGTTTTGTATCAGGCTGATCATCCAGTTCATTGGAGTCCCGTTTTCGTAGGTGGTCGAAGCTCGGGATTTCCAATATCAAAGGAGGAGAAACGAAGACTCGTCATCACTGTAACAACTCCCGTCTTTGATCGCCGTAATCACTCAGTTCGAGTTGCAAATTTACTTGGAGTTGTTGGCACCGATGTCCCAATTGAGGAAATTCAAAAAGTCATTCCACAACACAAACTTGGTGTAAATGGATATTCATTCATCTTAGATAACAATGGAAAAGTTTTGTATCATCCCGATTTCCGACCCATTGGCGATGGAGGTGAATACATGAACTCACTCAAGCCAAAATATCATTCAATTGATTTAACGGAAGTTGAATTACCTGAAACTGACGCAAATCATCCGAAAGATCGAGAAAATGAAAATGTTAATTATTTGTATGATGTAAGTGAAATATAATAGATAAAAATTCAAATTAAATATAAAATTATAACTTTTTTGTCCTCGTTTCATTAAAGATGAGACATGAAATGGTAATGCAAAAGGAAGGAGAAACTGAAATTCGAGTCTTGGTCCATCATGATGACATGAAAAGGGTTTCAATGAGGAATTTGAGGTAAAATTACATTATTTTCTTATTAAAATTTATTTTTTATAAATTTATAATATCATTTTTTCATACAGATACTATTATGGGCCAATCGATGGCACTCCATTCTCTTTGGCACTTGCATTACCAGACAAATATGGAATTCATGAATTGAAAGCACAACAAGAAATTCGACATTCACATCAAAATGGTAACATTCAATTCAATTTTCAATGGAAATTTTATTTCAATTTAATTTTTTTCCAGTCACTGAATATTTCAAAGGAAATAATTGGAGAGTGAATCCTGATTGGGTGTATTGTGAATACAATACACTGAAAGATCTTGACAAAGATTCAGATCTTTCCAATGGTCAGGATGAAAATTCTTTCCGAGAACGAGAACCTGACACGCCCGAAGAGCAATTGCTCCATTTCCTATCACGAGCTGGTCGACAAGGATGGAAATGGATGTCGGTGAGTTACCTGAAGTCAAATTAATGCTTCAATTCATGTTTTTACCTTAGACTAGAGTTCAATTTAATCAAAAAATGTTAAATTTCAGTTGAGACCGCGATCGCCGACCCCGCATCACGGTCACAATGGCTTAGGAATGGGCAGTCACTTTGCACAAAATCATGCACAAAATGCAAATGTGGGTTCTCGTAAAGCTGAACCATATTTTTGTGACAGATATTTGGTTCAGAGTTTAGTCAGAGACGCAATGGTAACTGATGGCCTAGATCGAAAATCGAATCCACACACAACGAGGAAGGAGGATAAACAGTAAGTGACACAAAAATGTGCATGAAAATTAAATTTTAATTTTATTATTTACATTAAAAAAAATACTATTTAAAAGTAAATTTTATTATTTAATAGTTTATCAAAATATTATTTTGTAGATTTTTTTTTTTAAATTTTAATTTAATTTGAGAGTGCAATTAATTCAAATTTAAATCACAAAAAAAATTATATTTTACTAACATTTGCACATTCGCACCTTTTACTTTAAATTAAATGTTTAGCCCAATCGCCACATTAATGGCACTTCTGCACAGGTAAAACCTTAAAAACACACCAATATTTTTTTCGATTCTTTTCTCTTCTTTTTTTGTACGATTTGCTGTAACGAGAGGACGTTTATGGTTAAAATGGGAAATTGACCTTCATTCATTGATTTTAGTTAAGAATAATATTAAAAAATTAAGGGAAACACAAATTCAGATTGGAATTTCATAAATTAATCGAAATAACGGAAGTCAATTTCTTATTTTAATTGTAATTTTTTTCAAAGCACACAAAAGGATGGTAAAATAATGAAATTTCTTACAACTACTGGAAAAGAATCATGACGGAAAATATTCCGAAAACTCAAATTAATTCCAGTTTCTAATCTAATTTTTTGTGATTTACAGACAAGGATATCAAATGTTCGGAGTAACGACATCATTTGTCGCCACGCGATCTGGACTTTTACGTTGGATTGACCATATTCCGCCGTCACCTGACTCCAAGGAACCGTGAGTTGAAATTTTAATTAAAATTAACGGTTTTTTTTTTAAATACATTTCATTTAAATTTCAGTCACTTCAGCGTGAAGAACATTCGTGCAATTGATCAATCATGGTATCAGAGGGCCGTCGATCAGCATGCCGTTGAACCTGATGGTTTTGTTTATAGTGTGCCCTTTGATTCAGGGTAAAATTATTGTTTTGTTTTGAATTTTGATTTGAAAATATAATTTTAATTGAAATTGAAATTCAGATATAACGGAAAAAATAGTTCAGTTGTAGTGACAGCAACTCACGCGATTTTCATTGAGCATCGTGGTCACAAAGCACCAGCCGCTGTCGTCGGTCTTCAATTTCAACATGAATCACTTGCAAAGCATTTTGTAAACATAACATCAGCTGTGAGTTACAATGAAATGAAATTTAAATTAAATACATTTTTTCATTGAATTTTTTTTTAATTGCAGTGCACTGGCGTAACTGGAAATTGCAAGAAAACGTGTGCTTCTGATGACCTTGACTGTTATCTCCTTGATAACAATGGTTTTGTGTTGTTATCCGAAAAAAGTGAGCACACTGGTAAATTTTTCGGTCAAATTGATGGAACAATCATGGATTCCCTTGTACAAGACCGAATTTATCGTCGTGTTCCGCTGAACGATTACCAGGGCATTTGTTCGGACAAAGATAACCCGTATCGAGCTGCTGGTGAAATTTTTCGTCCTCTCACACCATTTGCATGGTTCTTCAAATACATTTCAACATATGTAATGACATGGCTTTCAATATTATCGATATCACATGCATGGCCACACAGCTATGATGACGTCTATCAATATCCAGAGAATGTCAATGATTATAATTACGATGAAACGATGTATAACGCGAATTTCGGAACTGATGACTTAGTGCCACCATCTGTATCGTTACCACCAACTTCGGATAGTGGGAATAGCGCACCAACGCAACAGTCAGCTGGAGAGAAACCGAAATCGGGTGCTGATAAGAGTTCTGGTCCGCGAGTTATTCCTGATCCTGTGCACGCTCGCAGTTGTGATTTAACGACAGATTTGTATTTGTTGCAACCGGAGAGGTTGAATCAGGGTGGACAAAATAACCCATTAAAGGTATGAAATTATCTGATTAAATGAAACAAGAGAAATTAAATTTATTTTTTTAGGGTAAATTAACGAATTGTCACCAATCTGGTTGTGAAAGGCCGTTTAGTGTGCAGAAAATTCCACATAGTAATTTAATTTTGCTCGTAGTTGACACTCTGTGTCCATGTGGGTCAAAACAATTAGATATTGAACCACAAGAAGTTCCCGATGGAGCTGGTATGAATTTTACTTGCATTTTATTTCATTCCATTTCATATTTAAATTTAATTCAATTTCAGGAGCCTGTGGCGCTCGAAGACTGTCTAGAGAAAAGTTAGAACGAAAACGACCATCTAAATGTATAAATTATCATCCAGAAGAGATTGAAATTCAACAGTGTGCAACTGCAACGACACTTCTTTTAGCATCTAGCAAATTTTTAGCAATTTTCTCTTCAATTATCTCCTTCAGCATTATGTTAATTTTAACATCAACGAATGCGTGATAAATCCACATCACCTAATTTAATTTAAATTTAATTAAAAACAGACACACATATAAGTTGTAGTTAAAAATCAAATAATAAATTTAAATATAAAATTCTGAGTAAAGTTGGTTTGTTGAATTTAAATATTGAAATATATACAAAATAAGTGCTATTCAGTTGTTCTTAGAACTAATAAAATAAAAAAAAAATAGGATTAAAATTAAAACTACGTACGGAAAATTGACACGACACCCAACGTCTTTACACAAAAGCACACACACACATAAAGAAAATTTTACTACTCGTAATATAATGAAAAAAAAATGAAATGTCCAATAATAAAAAAAAATTGTAATTAAATGAAAAATGTATCCTAATAAATTTTAAGAAGAATTTCAATTAAAATGATGATTAAATAAAAAAATTACGCTGTAAAATTCTGGGTAATAAAAAAAATATGATTTTTGTGAAATATTGAAAAAAAATATAAAAAAATAATTAGTTTTTGTACTTGAGAGCACAAGTTAATGAATAAAAAATCGATAATTAAAAAGCAAATAATTAAAATTAAAATTTAATGACTTAAAAAAAATATTAAATTTAAGCAAAATAGAAATTTTTAGTCTAATAAAATTGAACGAAGAAAAACATGGAAAAATACTCTTAAATTAAAAAATTACAGATTACAGAAAAATTTAAGCGTTTAAATTAAAAAAATATTCATATTTGTCTTGTTAATATAAAAAAAATGAAAATAAAAAAATTATTATAATCTCACACACACACACGAGTAAAAAAATAATAATAAAAAATTGAAGCCGATTCCGAAAATTTCAAATTAAATTAATGAAGAAGGATAATAATTAATATTATAAAAAATTATAAATTAAATTAATAGAACAATTAAATTTGAAATGAGATTATGAAAATTGTATACTGATGATGAATATTTAAGAACAAAAATGAAATTATTTATTATTATTTTTAATTATTATTGAATTTATATTAATTTTGTAAATTTTTAATCATGATTTTTTGTAGAATGTTTTGAAATTATGAACCGGGAGAGAAAATTGATCAAGATTATTTGAATTCGATACTCAACAAGAAAAATCTAATGAAAGTAAGGACAGTGAAGTAAAAAAGTTAAGGGAGAAAGTAAGGTAGAAATAAGTGGGTACTTACTTACTTACTGACTCTCGAATTCAATTCTTGACCGAACAAGGCCACTTAAATGTAGTCAATCTCCGTAATATTCAGTGATTAGGGTGCTGAACTCTCGATCTCAAATTTAGCAGTTCGATCTGCTTCAGTCTTGAAGCTTCCCGAGTCCGATTTTTCCAGTTTCTTAATTTGAGTTAAAAGACAAATAGGGTGGAAATTGTTTGAGATGACAGGAGGCTAAATCCCTCAAGAAATCGGTCGCTCTAGAAATCTGATCTGGTCTGAAGTATATAGTAAGCAAGAAAGTAAGTTGAACCTTACTTATTTTAAAATTTTAAATTATGAACTAAGTAAAAAAATTGATGGAGATAGTTTGAATTCGATACTCGACAAGAGAAATCTATGTAATGAAAGTAAAGACGGTAAAGTAAAAAAATTAAGGAAAAAAGTAAGGTAAACATAAGTGGATACTTACTTACTGACTCTCGAGTTCAATTCTTGATCAAGTAAGCCCATTTAAATGTAGTCGATCTCCATAATTCAATACTTAGGGTGCTGGACTATCAATCTCAATGTTAGCAGTTCGATTTGATTCAGTTTTGAAGCTTTACGACTCCTACAGTCCATTTTTAAGATTTCTCAATTTGAGTTCGATTGAGGTGATTACAACTGGGGATGACAGAATAGAAAAACGAAAACCCTCGAATAGAATAAGGAGTATTTATTTTATATTTATGACTTGCTTGTAGGTCGTCCTAGAAATCTGATCTGATGTATAAAGTAAGCCAGAAAGTAAGTAGGACCTTACTAATTTTGAAAATGAACCGAGAATGAAAGTTTAAGGCTCTAAGCATCAAGACGCGATCATTTTTTTTTAAATTAACTTGATATTTTCATTTTAATTTCTTTAAAATACGTTTTAACATTCAAAAAAGTAGTAAAATTATAATAATTTCAATTAATTATTAAAAAAAATGTTTATGAATAAATAAAAAAAAGAATTAAACCTGTTATGAAATTAACAAATGTACCTATAAGTAGAACATTTATATCGCAAAAACTTAATCTTAATTCGATATTTATTGAACTCGCCCTGTAAATAATAAATTTGAAAAGAAGCATATAAACGTATACTCAAACAGCAAATGTACGTATGCCGTACAAGCAAATGTATGTACGCTAAACAAGCAAACGTATGTATGCCAAATAAGCTAATGTCTATTGCTCATCCGGCAAATCAATGTTTGCCAAATTGGCTACTCTTGAAAAAATGTATAGTATACATTTTCTTTTGAAATGTTATATTTTGAGAAATATTTGTCGTAGAAAAAATTCTTAATACGTTTTGGAAACGACAGAAAAATATCTTTTAGAATCTTATATAAAATTTTAATATCTGTAAATAAAATTGAATTATTAAGCGAAAATGTTTATTTTTTTCATAAAAATTAGCAGAAATTGGTGCAAACCGATATGAAAAAATGAGAAATATATGTCATAGAAAAAATCTAAAATATGTTGTGGAAACAACAGTAAAATATCTTTTAGAATCTTATACAACATTTTAATATTTGTAAATAAAATTAATTTTTAGAACGAAAATTGTAATTTTTTCATACTTTCATCAAAATATAAATAAAATTTAATGCGTACCAAATATTTGAGTAATGCAGAGCACCTGTATGAATCAGCAAAAACATGAGTGTTCAACCAAATTGTTTGGTTTCCATCAATTTGTTATTATTTGTATGAAAAATTTACAATTTTCGTTCTAAAATTCAAAAAATTTACAAATATTAAAATGTTGTATAAGATTCTAAAAGATATTTTTCTGTTGTTTCCAAAACATATTTAGAATTTTTTCTACGACAAATATTTCTCAAAATATAACATTTCAAAAGAAAATGTATACTATACATTGATTCAAGAGTAGCCAATTTGGCAAACATTGATTTGCCGGATGAGCAATAGACATTAGCTCATTTGGCATACATACGTTTGCTTGTTCAGCGTACATACATTTGCTTGTACGGCATACGTACATTTGCTGTTTGAGTATACGTTTATATGCTTCTTTTCAAATTTATTATTTACAGGGCGTGATTAACTTAGTGCAATTTTTGATTTGAATTGTGTGTAGATTCACTTTTAATAGGAAAAATTTCGTTTAAAAGCTTCTTTTAGATTATGATTTTTAGAAAAAAATGTAAATAATGTTAAAAAATGAAATTTATCTCAATATTCAAAAAAAAATCTTTAACGAAATCACTTAAAAATAATAATAATGGTAAACGATTATGACAATAAAAAAAAGAATGCTTCTTCTTCATAAAAATTAAAGAAAAAAAGGACTACGCTAGAAACTTAATTGAACACACATTTTACGGCGTACCTCCAATAAGTAAGTTAATAAGAAAATAAGCACAATTCATTTTTCATCGTAAAATCCAATTTACTCACTCATATTTACAAAAAATCTCTTTCACTTTTTAATCTTTAAATTAATCATCAATCTACTAATCATGAAAATAAAAAAGAAATAGAAAATAAAAACATGTAAATATTATTCAATTTAATTCGATATTTTTCATTTAAACATGATACGTAAAAACTTTAAATTAATGAATTGCTTCAGTTATATTAAAAAAATTAATTTAAAAATGTATCAAAAATTGAGAATAAAAATTGCTTGAATTGACTTTCAGCATGATTTTAATCCCCTTACTAGGCTCTGTAATAAAGAGCCAATTAAATTGAATTCATTTTTAAAGACACCAAAAAAATCAAGAACATAAAGATTTTATTCCTCAGTGTAATTAATTTAAATTTTACTCCCAAAAGTATGCAATGGATATTACTTGATTGAATTTATTCACAAATTTCAATCAAATTTCAAGCTAAACGTGATCTTATTAATGTAAAATGTAAGTGTGAAAGAATGTAAGACACTTAGCGGGTCATTAAAATAGCTTATGATCCATTAAAAAACTTCATGGAAAATGTATTGCATACTTTGAGGGATTAAAAGTAATTTTTATTTCTAATTAAATTTAGCTCTGCAAAGTTAAATAAATTAACTGTAAATATTTCATTGAAAAAATATATATAAAATGTATTATAATAAAATAAAAAAAAACAATAATTATAATAATTGTAATGTTAAACAATATTTTGATTATTTTTTTTGTGATTGTTGTTTATCATTAAAATCTAATTAATGAAAAAAAACATAATAATTGTGAAACAGCACTGAATGATTAAAAAAATGAATGTTAAATTAAATTTAAATAAAACTAAAAATAATTATAACAAATAAATAATAAAAAAGATTGATAAATAATAATGTCTTCCAGAATACTTAAAAAAAAACATATTTATTACTATGATTGATTAATAACTAATCTTAACTATAATCTTAATTATAACAAAAAAAAAATATAACAAAACAGAAAAAAAAATAATAAAAAAAATTCAAATCATCGCTATCAAACTTATAATAAATAATAATAATAAAATTGTATGCTATTCTTGATATTTTTTAAACTTCATTCTTAACATTTTTAAATACATTTTGGTTTAAATTCAACATATCCTGAAATAAAACAGCAATTTAATGATAAAAAAAATAATAAAGAAAAAAACAGACCATATCATCATAAAACAATATTTAATCATATCATTTAATGAAATATCAGAGACATTTTAACTTAAAAATCATATAAAAATATCAAAAAATACTCAAATAATGACAAGAAATATCGTAAATGGATCAATTTTTAATGAGTGTGAAGTAAGGGCATGTCCTATGTTTTGAATAATTTTTTTTGAATACCATATGATATTTAACTGTCCTCAAAATAGAAGTTCTAACCACTGGGCGATTTAGAAAAGTGAATTTTGGTTGGACTCGTTTCATTGAATAATGAATAATGTAGATTTTTTTAAAATTAAATCAAAATATTTCTGAAAAATCGAACATTGTGGGAAAATTATGAATTTTGGGCTTTTGACCGTTTTCAGGCTTTGGAGCTCAATCTATAGCTCAGCTAAGGAATTAAAGTTCATTGTACTAAGTCCCTCTATCGAAGAAAAAAATTTATTTTTGAAATCTTTAACCGTTTTTAACGGTTTTCAGGCTCAGGAGCCCTTAATGTCCAAGTTTAAGATGCAGTTTGTGTTCAGGTTGATGGGGTTTCAATTAAAAGGGTGAAACAATTCTGCTACTTAGAAATGTTCTTGGGTGAACATTTTGTCTGTGATTTTTTGTCAAGTAAATAGAGTGCTGCAAAAGGCGCACTTTACAAAATCAAGAGCCTTGTGTGAAACCCGTCAAGAAGTGCATTTATTTCACACTCACTCACAGTCACCTGCTTTACATGATCAATGTATGGGGAACTACATCGTTTGATACTTTGAAACCATTGCAAGTCTTGCAAAATAGAGCGTTGAAGTTGATAAATGGCTTGCCACACCTTACTGGAACTTTTGAACTGTATGATCAGTATTCCAAAGTTATTTTAACCATTAAGGGTCTTTTTGAAATGAATGTATTGAAATATGTCCGACAATGTTTGAACGGAGAAATCACTTGTCATATAAGGACTTAGGGACAACTTCAAACTTGTTTCAAGTAATGTTGTGACTTTTGCAGGTTCACTCTAGATGCCATACTTGGAACCTTCTCTCTTCAAAAAAATGACATTTGAGATGAGGAGAATCAATGATATTCGATCTTTTGTCAGAAAGTTGAAATAATTTTTTGCTGAAACCCGAGAATCTGAGTATAGTAATCATTTAACTTTGTACTCTTCACAGGAGCCACTTCTGAATTAGCCTCTGGATGCCGGATTTGTACAAAATCAGTAGGAATTATACGGACCCCGAACCTATGGAGTGACGGAGAGACGGCGGACAACCCGAAATACAAAAATATGGTCCTCTCTTGACTTTATTAAATTTCAAATTAAATATTGAATCTTTCAATTTGATACCGCCAAAATAACCCTCAAAAAAGTCATGTACATTTAAGTTGCAATTAAAAAAGTTTCTCCAGTAAAAATTTATGATCGAATTTAGATCACCTTTTAATTAGAAAATTTTAAAGAAATAAATTCTGCAATAAAGTACCACGAGGTATTCAAAAAAATTATCAAAAAATAGCACTTGTGCTAACTTCACACTCACAATTTTTACTAACTCTTTACTTTAAAGTTTAAAAAAAAAATAGTTGTTGGAATATTTTTATTGTGTTATCAAAATTTTGCAAAAATTAAAACAGTTTTTGGCAACCGTAAAATTTAAAATATCAAAAAATGAAAAAAAACAGGATGATAATGTTAAAAATTAATTTATGTTTTATGAAATTAATAAAAAAAAATTAAAATTTAGTATAATAATGATAAAAATAATAAAAAAATATATATTAACAATAATAAATATAATAAAATATTAAATTAAATAAACTAATTTAAAACAATAAAAAAAACTATTATATTGTATCGATCATAATAATTAAATTAAGTAATTAATTATAATTATAAGAGAAGGAATAAAGATAATAATGATGAAAAGTTAAAATTTGAATTTTTCTATTCAGTGTTTCAACGTTACTTTGGAGATTGAATGAAATTCAAATTATTATTTTTTATGTATTTTGTATAAACTTACATTGCGCATGTGCACTGACACGATTCCAAGCTTTAATGTGATAAAGAGATGCCATGAAAATGGGATTTGCTATAAAAATTGAATTCAAAACAAATTTTTGTTCGTTTTTGATCATTTTTTGACCATATTTTTATTTTGTATTATTTTTTTTCTTATTTTGATGTTAAATTAAAATCATTTTTGTTTTTGACACTTTCATTTGCATTAAATTTAATGTTCATAACAGACACCATGATACTTGAAATGATCAACATCACTTGTGATAAGTCTGACAACATGTCCATCATATGTCCAGAACATGCCATATTGTGGGAGTGTGAAGAAAACTGAATCATTGACATAGAAAATTTCAAGTCCGAATAATGAATAATCCTCATATGGGGTCATCATGTATTGCAACATCTTGTCGTCTGTGGTAAATTGGAATCGTGATGGTCCATAAGTGTGTTTAACGTCAACATTTGGTGTGATTACGACCCAGTGTCCATTAACAACGAATTTAACGGCCTATTATTTAATATGAAAATGTTAAAATTAAATTTAATTTTAATTGAGATATTTGCTGATGTACTTACAACTTGATCGGGATCTTCCTTATTGTCAACTTTTTGTACGTAAACAGCCCAGGTGTAGTTAGTTGGTGCACTTGCTCCGTATAATTGCCATTCAGGTGTTGGGTATTTGGCGAGATAATGATGTGGCAAGTAGTATTCTGGTTCGTGTGGGTAAATGGCGCAAACGTTGTATTCATTTAAGAATTTAGCCCATCGGAAATAGCTGGAATTTAATTTTAAATTAAATTTAATGTTTTAATGTTGAATTTAATTCGACCTACCTTGGAATGTGATAGCTATCGGGTTGTGAGAACCACCAGAATTTGCTGACTGGGAAATCATCAAAGACGTATGTATGATCATCAAAGCTAAACACAACATGAGCAACTGGTTCTTCATATGCAATAGGATACAACAAATCAACAACGAAGCTTTGTGGGGCTACGTGACGATCTCCTTCATATTGGAATGTTGGTTCGTAAGATGTGACCAAGAAATGCCAGATTTTGTGGAAGAAATAATCGATTTCAGTTGGAATATTCTTATAATTTACATAATATTTGTAGTGACGGAGTGTTGTATGGGCATACATGCAATTGTAGGTTGTCTCGTTGTTGTGTGACCATGGATAGTGTGGTTGACAATCAGTGTATGTATGAGCATCATCTTCATGTACATGAGCTTCCAATTGTTCCTCGCTATATTCACCAGTGTAGTCAATAGTTAAAACGAAGTCATCCTTAACACATTCACGTTCATATGATTCGCCATAGTAGAATTTGGTAACACCTTGAACTTTTTCATTTTTGAATTCCTTTGTACGTTCCAAGCACCAATTGAAGATGACATCTTCTTTAGCGAATTTACGTGAGAATTGCATATCCAATTCATTGAAGAGATGTCCATGTTCATGTTTGAAATGTACTTTTCCTTGGTAATCTGTTACAATTTCACTGTCTTTCTTGGTTAAGAAATTGACCTTGAGATTGACCCAGTCAAATGGAACAACTTGATGTTCAGTTGGAATATGAGGATGATTGACATCTTCTTCACGTTCAATTTTAACGGTCATTTCAAAGGTATCAACTGGATACAAATTGCATGGACGACTGTACAAAATCAATCCGCATGTTCCTTGTGGATAGACAAAAGCATTTTTCAAGAACCATTGCCATGCATGGACAGCGAACTTCTTGAATGGAACATGTCCGAATTCTTTGACAAAGTCGAAACTCATCTTTGGAATAACGTGTCCATGTGATTTCATGTCTTCAGGTGTGAATTCACAATCATACATGCCAAAGCGGTATTGCAATCCATTGAAACGTGAGTGGTAATCAAAGAGTTCGGTGTTGTGTTTGAATTGGACTCCCTTTGTTGCTGTAATGTATTGACGACAGTCTTTGCATGTTGTGCTCATGATATCAGATGTCATGTCAGGTACAGAATAAACTTGGCTCTTAACATGGGTCTTGACTCCAAATACATTGCCGAATTCAGTTGATTGTTTTTCAGCAACAATTTTGAATGAATTGGTCTTGTAATTGACAGAGAATTGATAGTTCAATGGTAAGTTGAAATCAAATGCAGAGACACGACGAACTCCTTGTGTGATAGCAGCCAATGGATTGTATACACGTACACCATAAGTTCCATGTTGCCAAATGCGGAAATATCTTGAAGCTTTGTATGTTACTTCAGTGCTTTCTGGTTTGTAAATTGGGATGTCAGATTTGATTTGGTAAACAGTTGGCAAGTAGTAGTAATATTGGGCAGTAAAACCAGCATCAGTTGGCATTGTGATTTCATCTTGAACCATGTAATTGACACCAGTAAATTGGAATTTCATCATTGACATGAGTTTGAAGAAATCGGCAAGGAAGAATCCTTTGATATCTTCTTCACTCAAATATTTAACATAAACAACTTGTTCATGATGAGTCAAAGTGATTTCAATATGGATTGGTTCTCCAGTCTTCTTGAACAAGAATCCTTTGAATGTTTCTGGTGAGAAAGTGATCAAATCAGATAAGAAGGTTTCAACTGGATATTGGACACCTTCAAATTTAACATGGATGGCCATATTGTTCCAGAAATAGTTGCTCATGAAACTGTTGAATCTCATGTAAATTTGGTTGATTTCATTGGTTTTTTCATTGGCAATGCTATTTCCATAAACTGAGAATCCAACACCATAATCTTCATCAATGTAATCACGAACCCAGGAACTTGTTCCAACACTAACTGGAGCATTTTGGAAATATTGTTCAACTTGTTCGGCAAATGTTGTAATGTTTGTACGAATATCACAGTAAATTTCGGAATGGGCCAAATTGCGTACGGCAGTGTAGAAGAAGTTGTACAAATGTGGGCATTTGGTGGTTTGCATGTATGAGAAGATGTAGTACAATTGTGAGGTGCTTGAAGTTTGCATAAGTCCTTTCAATGCAGCAACACGCAATTCAATGTGTAAATCATCGTTGACAAGAACAGGCCAGAAGATTTCAAATGCCTCAACATGTTTGTCTTGTAATGGATGCACAATATTCCAGATAGCATGGACACGTAAGTGACGGTCATATTTAAGATCCAAAACTTGTTCTCCCCAGACAAGAGGTTTGAAGAGTTCAAAAACTGATCCAATACGAATGTTGGCCAAACCTTGCAACCAGACGAGTTGTTCTTCGTATTTAGTTGCGGTCTTCAAGTTGGTGTAGTAGAGCTTGATGTATTTTTCCAAAACTGGTGATTCCTCGTGTTTTTTGAAGGTTTCATAGATCAATGTTGCGTATGTTAAGACAGCAGCATGGTATACTTCTGGCTTAACTTTGCCTTCCAAGTGGATCAATTCTTCCAATTCTGAGAGCAATTTTTCAGTTGGTACATGCATGTTAACACCCAATGTGTACAACATAGCAGCAGCAATGTAATCCTTAGTTTTGTGTCCAACAACCAAACTCTTGATGAACAATGCAACTGGACGAGTTCCAACATTAGGCAACAATTTGTAGAACAATTCCAAGGCAACGAGATCTTTTGGTTGGGTGTTCTTCAACAAAATAGCATAAACTTTGTCGAAATGTTCAACATCAAAGTATTTCATGAGTTTCACAATGCGGTTAATGACGAGACCTTCCTTGGTTTGTGGAGCAGTTTCATCAAAGTTCATTGTTTGCAAATAATCGACAGCTTCACGGAACATCTCAGCAACTTTGGTAACATAAGATTCAACATCAACCTTTTTACGGCCAAATGTAAAATCAGGAACATTCATCAATTCATCGACATGTGGCATACGGAAATAAATTGGATAATATACAACAAAACTGCTGACATCAATTTTCTCCTCAGGTGTAACATATTTGAAGAATTCAAATGTTTGATTGACATAAACAACTTGCAAGTTTTCTTGACGCTTCAAAGGATAAACAATGATCTTTGATGATGATTCAATTTCTTCCAAAACACCTTCTTTAGTGATTGTGAAGACCTTCTTGTTTGGTGTGCGATAACTATCATCGTGATCGGTGTGGCATTCAGTAGCAACAACATTTGTGTAGATATCTTGATATTCTCCATCACAGTGCTTAGGATCCATATATTTTGTTACAATATATTCCTTTTCAGTTGGCACAACTTCATATGATACATCACAAGTACCATAAATGGTTTCTTCTGTAACATGGAAGGCATATGGGAATTTCTTGGCTTCCTTGGTGACACGAGTCCAGTCCAATTGAATCATAGATGCAATTGCTTTCTTCAAGTTGTATGTCCATTCGGGTTCGTCCTTTTGGAACATAATATCATGAACGAGACCTGATTCGGAATAGCCAACATAGAAAGGTGTCAAATATGCTTCAGATTCCTTTGGAAGGGGAACCCAGAGTGGAGTTTCGTGGTCGTAAAATTCAACTTCTCCATTGTAAGCATAGATTTCGACATTTTTCAACCAATAAATTGTACCATTTCCAGCTTTGTCTGTTAAATGTATAAAATTAATTAAATCTAAAATTTTACATTAATTTAATTTAACTCACCATTACGAATGTGCAAGTCACCACGCAATTTGAATTGTGATGCAAATACATGTGGATCAATTACAGCAGTACGAATGTCAGATTCATATTTGAATACAACCTCATCGTGTCCAGCTCCGTGGAGGAAATAGACATCATAGGCACATGCTACGGCTAATAAAGCCGATACTGGAAATAATTTGGGGAAAAAAAATCAATTAATATCACTTTTAAATTTTTTTAAAAAACATTTAAAAAAATATTATTAAAATTTCACTTATTTATTTTAAATTTATTTTGAAATTCACTTTAAATATTATTATTTTTATTTTTTTTTAATTCTTTCTCAATATTTCACATAATTTAATTTTTTGTCACTTACACACTAAGAAAAACTTCATTTTCACAGCCTTTTTTCACTTCTCTTTGTTTGCTTAACTGTACTTATCCCTTAAAGGCAAGTTAAAAAGTGACAATGTTCTGAGAGATGTGAATGCCTTTTATAGGTTCCTTTGATCCGAAGTCGCATAAAAATTCGTATATTTTTATGTGATATGAAATTATCTAATCAATGTTTTCGTGAATTTTATTTTGGTGTTCTCTGGAAAGAAATTTTAAATAAAAAAATATAAATAAAATGTTATGCAAGACAAAACAATTGTTATCTCGAAAGAAATTAAGAATAAAAATGAATAAAAATTTGCAAAAAAAATGCGCTTTGATGACCGTTACGCGTGTCTGATCGCTGGAAATTTTTCTGGAGATTTAATGCCAAAAATTTTAATGTAAATTATTTTAAAAGCGGATCTCTCGTTGACCGAAACATGATTAGGCTTCATTTGACTGAAGAAAAGCCGCAAATGCACCTATGTATTCAATTGAGGATTCATGTTTTCTATTAAAATTTGATTGTGACTGACTATTTTTTAGCGCATTTCTTCAAAATGCTGGTCTTGGAGCGGTCATGCTATCCGTCTGTCTGTGCCAATGTCACCAATAATTAAAAAAATGTCGCCAATCATTGAAAAAATGTCATCAATCATTAAAAAATGTTGCCAATCATTAAAAAAATGTAGCCAATAATTGAAAAAATGTCGTCAATCATTGAAAAATGTCACCAATCATTGAAAAAATGTCGCCAATCATTGAAAAAATGTCCGACTAACTCAAAATGGCTGAAAAAATCCAAAACACGATAATAAAAACTGAAAAAGCCCAAAAACAATATAAAATTCAAATTTTCGGTTATTTTTAAATTTTGATAAAATCAACGAAATCTATGCATTGAAATGCGCTCGTGTAAATCGTTCACGATCACCTTTTAATTTTTTTTATTTATTTTAAATAAAAATAAAAAAGAAAGGTGATAGCATAATTGGAAGGTCAATTATAATTGTTGATTAAATATTTTTGGCTGAAAGAACCAAGCAACAAAATATTTTTTTAAATATTATTGAAATGAGCGAAATTGTACATTTTTTTTGGTACCGTGCGGAAAAAAAACTTTCCAGTTCCTTAAGCTTTGCACTTTTTCTTTTTAATTCCTTCAAGGAAATGACAAAACTTTATAAACGCATATATTGAGTAACGATATTGACTTCATAATTTATTCACAAATCCATTACCTTTATTTATTTAAGCTGTCACTTGTCTCATTAGCTAGTTAATTATGGATGAAACACTCTTAAAATCAGATTGTTTTGGACGGATGACAGAAATTTATCTTTTATAAATGTGTTTTTTTTTCTTCTTCCTTATTTTTTATGCCTTTAAACATTTTCACTCATTCTCTCTCTGTGTGTTGGTTTTCCTTCCTTTTCACGAAAACTTTAAATAATGTAAATGATGTTCTTTGTCTTTAAAAATCCCTTTATTTGGTAAAAAATTACACTTAATAAAAAAAAGGAGAGAGATTTTGTATGAGAAATTTATTCTTCTTAATGAGAAAATGATGATCAAAGGACGATGATGATGACAAAAAGGTGTTTGTTAAAAGGAAATGTTCAAGGAAATACATCACTGTTGAGGTGAAGAGGAAAACGGTGCGGATTATTTCATTTAAACGAAAATTACTCAGAACAAATTTCAATACATTTTGATACAAAATTATGCATTTCATGGAGAAGAGATAAGAAAAATTTCATCGCACGAATTTCATAATTTAATATCAATTTTTGTCCTGTTTTATTAAAAATCATAGTAAAGCACAAAACAAACACCAATTTTCAATCACGAAATAAAAATCCAATATTATTTGTTATCTTTTTTTTGTGTATTCATCTGAATTTTGACTGATTTTTTTTTGCATTACAATACAAAATTCGTGTGCAAACAATATAAAAAAACAAAATAATTTTTTTTCGGTTCAATGCTGCTTTCAATAAGGGCGCATGATATAAAAAATACAACAATTCAGATTAATCTTCATAGAAAATGAATGTAGATTTGGTTTTTTTAGCATTTATTTTAATTGTATGTGGCATTTTGTAAAGTAAAACAAGGAAAAATGGGGATTGTGGGACTGAAATTTTCTGGATTTTTTTCAATTTAGCACAATCAGGATTAAGGTAAATGGGAATGACCTTGAAACTTTCCAAGATTCTTTTCTGTGAGTCTGTGTGTGCTCATGGATGACCTTGAAGCTGATAAAGGTCTGTGTGCGTGTGTCTGTACAGGTCCATGTACGTGTATGAAATTGAGAATTGTGATCAAAATTCCTTGAATGCACTTAATTAACGGTTTAAAATTTAAATTTCAAAAACATTTTTTTTTTTATTTATATAAAATTACGATTTGCATTTGCTCCGAATCCTCGTTAACCCTTTTTCATTAGTTTTTTTATTTAATTTTTTTTATTTTCATTTTATTATTGTTAAGCATTACATACATTTTAACATACAACTAGAGCAAAACAAAAAAATTGCTGATCGATTGATTGTAAATTTATTTGGCTCACTGATTTTTATTTTTGTGTGTGTGTGTGTCTCTGTTTTCATTTTATTTATATACAAATATTTTTATTATAATTTAGAAATGAAAATCAACTAAGGTCCAATTAAAATTTATCAAAATTTTAATTTTAATTTCATATTGACAGTAAAATAAATAAGGAAAAATTTAAATCTTTTTTTCATTGTACCATAACAACATTTTTTTATACTCCCTTTAAAATTAATGCATAATAAATATTTATATAGATGAAAAAAATTTATGATGTTGCACCAAAGTGAATATAAGTCAAAATACCAAAGAAACCATTAAACTTATAACACAGTAAATGATTAATGGGTAGTATTCCTCTGTGTGTATGTGTGTGTGTGTGTGTGTGTGTGTGTACGTGTGGTTTGAAAATAAACTACTTACATTCTGGTTTATTTTTTTTACTATTCAAAGAGGGACACCTAAAGTTTACGTCTTTTAACATTAAGATGTCAGATAAGATATTTTTCATCATCATCTTTCATATACACTCACAGACAAGTACAGAGCCAAAAGCATCATAGAATGGAATGGAATGAATATAAAAGGTGAGTATGACTCATTTTCAAATTCAATGGCTTTAAATAGATGACTATTTTTCAATGGTTTTGAAAGCTATCTGATGTTCTTCTATCTTTTATTTATAACATTTTTTTTTATAACATAGAAAAAGAGGGAATGATGATCATCATGATGATGAAAATGTTGTAAAGAGTGAAAAAAATGAATCTAAGTCAATTTATCAAAATGTTAATGTGTTTTTACATAAAATTTTAATAGAATATAAAAATTGACTATGATACTGCAAAGTCCAGAGGAAAATATTAATGAAAATGTTTTTAAAATTTACATGGATTTTCATTTTTGTGTATGTGATTGTTTGTATGTAAAAGAGAAAAATATCATTTATTTTATTATATTAATCGTTATTATAATTCAACAGACAGGAAAATAATTATTTCATTTTCTATATGTTATTAAAATAATTGTTTTTTTCTCATTTTATAATTTTTTCTGGAAATCGTATTATTGGTTAAATTATTGAGGGTAAAGTTTAACCTTGACTGCATGAAATTTGAGAGAATGTTGAAATGTTATCCAGCCACCTTGTCAGCCTGGAGGAAGAATTGTTTGGACCCCTAAGAACCTCTCTGTCAGCCTCGCAGTGTCATCAACAACAATTACCCTGATTTGTTATTCTTTTGCTATTTTTCACAAAATCAGATTCCATCGCCCTCTGAAGGGTCCAATCGAAAAACGCAGATACAAGACGCTGTAATTATTATATTCTCTATCGATCTGCAAACTCATCAAACACTTTTTTCTTGGAAAATATTTCAGAAAAGTTGTGGTCAGGTCAAGGTCAGTTTTTTTACTTTCCTGATAATAATATTTTTCAATTGGCAAACTGTCCAAAATGGTCGAAAAAACACACATTTGAAAATAAAAACTTTAATCATTGGTGTGACACATTCAGAAAGTGGCGTTTGCGGTAAGTATATAGTCGTGATTAATGTAATTAAATACTTTTATTTTTTGAAATTTCTTAAATATCTTTAAAAAAAACAAACATTTAAATTACGACACATTTGAAATATTGCGACTCTTTCTCGCTACACAGATTTAAAGCAAAACTTTTGCTTTAACAATAAACAAATTGTTTGATCAAATGTATTTTAATCCGATCGAGTAAAAGTTAGAGGTTGGGAGAAAAAAATGATCATGATCCGAAGAAAAAATATATACAAATATATTGATACAAAAATTACAGCAAAGCGCTGTAATCAGCTATTTCAATAATAATGTTCACAAAGAAGATTTTACACTGCTAAGACGTTTCTTGAATCATCCTTCAAAAGAAAAACTTTTTGGTGAGTTTAGAAAACAATCAACGTTTCAAGAAATCATCCGACCATGCTTGACTTTTTGCGAATTCTCTCAAGACTGATTACGATCATTGTACTGATACATTTATCACTTACATTTTGAAATATTAAAATATATGTATTTGAATCATGTATTCACTGAGTGATTGATCATTGATTAATTAAAATCTATAAAATGCTGACTCCGGCGTGGATGGGCATGGATATGTGACCAGCAAAGAGAAATGGCGAAAGTGATCAATCTTCATTTTAAGCATTAATTTATTTGGGTAAGATTAAAAATAAAAGTTCAAAAATCAAAGAATTAATCAAAAATGAATAGATTTAAAGAAGAAAAAATCATAACACCTCCATTGAAAGAAGCTGTAACCAATTCGAACAGCAGAAAAAAATACAAATGCCAATTTGAGTTAAACCAAATTATTTTCTCGTAAAAATACATCATCAAAATTGTAATAATTATAGCATCTAAAATTTGTGACATACCTCACGATGATAAACACAAGATTCCTTAGTTGAAGAACATTTCAAAAATTTTCATTAGAAATTATATAATATTCACAAAATTACTTCAAATGATGTTTGCCTAAAACATCTGGAAAATTCTTTTATATTATTTTCTTAGAAATGCATCAGAAATACTTTGAAAATGATCAAAAACGTTTCAAAGTAACGTGTCTCATGGTTAGCAAAAGTAATTTTCAATGTCAAGGGGATTCGGGGTGATCTTGGTCGAACTTAAAGGTGCGAACTTCACACTCGTGTATTTTACAAAATTGCATGTATTAAAATTGGTGGTTTGATGCAGCAATTTTGTGAAACACAAACCACATTCAAACCGCACAGTTTATTTTTGGTAGATTTTATTTAAATTTTTTAAATACAAATTAAATTTAAAATAATTCAATTCACGTCAATACTCAGAAGGAGTAAATTTTCTATAAATATCTTCCAAATTCTTGTCATCCCATTCTCCATCGATTGCCTCACATCCCTTAAACAAAAACTTACTTTTAATCAATATATTTTCATCCATTTTAAAATAATCTTCAATATCGATGTCAACATGGTGTAAATTCTTCGTTGTAACAGTGTCAAAATGATATTTCCACACTTTCTTACTCTCCTTAAATTTCTGATAATCACTTTGGAAATATTGTGTATTGTCACAATCGGTAATTCTACGTGTTGCTGTCACACCAAATTCATTATCATTTATTTTATGAACTTGATGGTTAATTTTACAGGTACTTGATTTTGCGGTAATGTTGATGTCAAATTCAAATGGACCCTTGTCATGCAACGCATCTTGAACATTTTGCCAGGGCAATTGTAATGTTGAGATTATACCTTTTTTGATGTGGTATGAAAAATCACTTTCTCCTGCATTTGTCTCGATTTTATTTAATTTGCCATCTGTGTGATATGAGACACGAACTGGAAAATTACTTAAGATACCGTAATTGGTGTCACCTTCTTTGTGATTTGTGTTTTCCGTTATAACCAAGTTGTTGAAATAGAACAACAAAGCATCTGGATATGTTTTGTCTTGACGAACAAAAAGTTCAACACTATACGTGACACGTGTTGGTTTATTCAAGTGAGTCAAATTGTATGTGTACTCATATTTGGTCTGACAATCTACAGCAGTAGCATCATGTATGTAACCATAATTCTTGTAATTTTCTTCAGCAAATGTCAACTCAAGAAAGAAAACTAAAATAAAATATCAGAATTTAGTTTCAAATTAAATTTTAATCCCAATTTCTACCTTACCTAGATATATCCCTATTTTGATCATCTTTCAACGTCTTGTTACAAAATTCAATTAAATACTAACAACCAATTTAAGTTTCTACTTCACTTTTATGCATTTCACCTTTTGTTTGACTCTGATTTAGTTCAATGACATTAGATTTTTGTAATTTCTTTGTTCTTATAAGTTACTAAGTGACTTTTGTGTAATTTAAAATGTAAGTAATGATAAGACATTTAATTTGTTTATTTTCACTTTCATGTAAAAAACAAAAACAATTCCTAGAATTCAGATGTAAATTAACATGTTTCCCAATGTTTAATGTCAAAATATAAAATAAAAACAGAAAACTTTTATAACATTTTAACATAGATTTTATTTTTCTTTTTTTTTTTTAAATGTACGAAAAAGATAAAGAAAAGTTTTTTTTCTTATTTTCCTGTTTCTTTAAAGTCATTGAAAAAAAATTTACAACCTGGAAGTATTCAATGATGTGTCAAAATAATAAAAGAAAAAAAATGTACATAACGAAAAGTTGCACACAAAAATGTCGTTAATTTGATCAAATTTTCTACAACATTAAATCCCCATTGACAAACATCAGTCATTCAATATAAAAAATTGGTATTGAGGGATATCACAGTTTGAAATCTCTTGATTTTTTTTGCTTTTTATTTTCTTGTTGGTTTACATTTAATAAGGAAATATCTCACTGGTTATAAAATAATTTGATAGGTGACGATTTGGAAATTGACTTTAAATTGAAAGCAGTTTTAATTTAACGGTCAAAAATTTTGAAGTTCATGGTTATTCAATTTTTTTTTCAAATTTTAAAGGTGTTCAAGTGTTCAAAAATTTTAATTTTCTGTTTAATTTTGTTTAAAAAAATTTTTAAATCCATTTTTGTAAATATATTTCATAATAATTCGGTATAAACTTTGTATGAGAAAGTGGTAGGTTTTTGTAAAACTTTAATTTTTGAGTATTTTACGAGTTATAACTCTCATTTTAGGAGAAATTCACTTATTTCAATCTAATTTAAAAAAAAATTGAACTGATATAAGAGAACAACGTTGCCATACATCACTTTAATAGTTTTCTAAAGGAAACTTGAAACAAATTTTTCATGGAACCCACATTGAATGATTTTTTTTACAGGGCACTCACATTTAAACATAGCTCCTTGTTATAGTTTAGACATCTATCTTATTTTGGAACACTCTTTACAGAAAAGCAAATAAGTGAAAAAAAAAACATATAAATCTGGGTTGTTAAATTTGAGTGAAACGAAAAAAAAGTACGAAAAAAAATTTAAAAAAAAGACCACCGAATAATTTACATTGACAGCACGCGATATAAAATGATAAAATCGTCGCATACAAAAAAAAAGGTACGAAATCTCTTTTTTTTTGTTGCCTTCTTCCATTGAACCTAGTAAATAATTAATCTCTTTAATAGACGTCATCCATTATATGCCTTAATTAAGATCCAGAAGAAATTGATGCACGACAATTTATATTTTATTTCATTGCTCTCTTTCATACACTTACCATGTATAATCTGTCCTATATATTTTAGAATAAGCCTCATTTTTTATTGAATACATTTACATTTTCCACATTTTAACATATATTTACATCTCGCATCTTGTGTATAAGTGAACAGATTTTTCTTGTGAAAAATGTAAAATAGCTTAAATTATGGACACTTTTATCACATTGTACATAAATTACATCAACTGTCGCCTTTTCTATCTCTCCTTTTTTGTTGTTCCAAATTTTTAGAAACAAAAAAAAGACATTTTGTTAAGGAAAATTTCTTCTTGTTCGATGCACGTGCTTTCTGCTGAAGATGTGTTGTGTGTAAATTTTTTATGTGGAAAACGTTTAAAAATAAAATAAAATAAAATAAATTAAAACACACAAGAAAAAAAACGAACGAGTACAGATGCTTCACATTAGAACAAACATGGATGGAAAAGGAAAAAAAATCAAAGTTTTATCACCAAGGAAAATGTTCTTACACTGAGCAATGAGCATGGTTCTTGATTTCGGTTGAGTTTTTGAGGAGAAACTGAAATGAAATGAAATGAAAATAAGAAGAAAAAAATGAGAGACAAACGATGAAACTACCACCAGATCGTCATTATTTACAGTTATTTAATCCTTCGTTACCATAATGCTTCGGATTTTTTATGTTATTTTTTTTTTCGCTTTTTATTGAAGTGAGTAAGCAATAAGAAAAAAAAATAGAATCAATGTTCAAGAAATGTGTGATAAACAATGTATAATTGAGATAAAGCAATTTTTATTATTTTATTTTCTTGTAGCTTAATGTTAGTCTGGATGCTGAATTTTTAAAACCATGACAGTTTTATGAGTAGAAAGTACAAATGACCTATGCATGTGAAGCGTGTGATGGATTGAAATTTAGGGGAAGAGTCCAGTGAAGAGTTGAGGACAGCGAATTCATTATAGGACTGAAGTTATCAACGACCTTGGCAACCTTGAGGATGGGTTTTATGGACCCTCTGGATCAATTTTCAACTTTTTTTGCCGTGTAAATCGCAATTTAGCCTCTCAGCGCCTTTTGGCGGGTTCAATCGAAAAACCCTGATACAAGAAGCTGTATTTTTATATACTATATCGATTTATTTTCTCATCAACGACTTTGTCCTTAGAATTTTTTTTTCAGGAAAGTTTTAAAACCGATCTTGATCTCAGAAAAATTGCCACCAGAGCCCATTTAATTTGGAGCTATTGGGCAACCATGCACTCTGGAAAAAAGAGGAAAAGTTCAAATAATGCTGGAATTGGAATTGACAAACTTGGAATTGTGACCGACAAATTCCCTTACACTATCAATCCAAGGTCTGTAGAACATCAGTGAGAACAAAACTTAAGCAAATTTTTCATTGTAATGAAATCACACCAAAAATAAATCACATTTTCATATCAAAAATTCAGTGCAGCCATTCTACAGTATCACTATAAATATTCAAATATTAACGACCTGTAATAAATGTTATCATCACTTTTGTTGTCTCATTTAATTATGTAATCAAATCATTCCAGAACATGAATTGTGCGAACAAAAATAATTTCTTTTTGTTTTTTTTGTTGTCTTTTTGTTTACTTGAATTTTGTCTGACGAGAAATTTAATTTAATTTTTGTTGTTGCTTGAGGAACGTGTCTGACTCGAGTCGGGTTAAAAAAATATTCATTTTTATTTATTTTTTCTAATATGAATAAATTAAAATTTTCCATTTATTGTACAAAGTATTATTTTTTTCAACTTTTATCAATTTAATCATAATTTGCCATAATTAATGAATGCCATTGGGTTAATGAAGTCACCTTTGCCACTCACACTTTGTTGATTATCATTCTTTTTTACCTCTTCATCATCTTCTGGAAACGCAAGTTTCAAAAAACATGCATAAGTTTTGTAAGCACGTTCACACACCGTTTCAGCTTCAACTTCACGACAAGTCTCAATCCATTGCGGCACCTTTTCTTTTGGGAAAATTGATTTTGGCAGTGATCTTGTAAGTCGATCTTCATCAATTTCACCCTCTTCACTCATAATCCGGGTTTTAACGTACATGCACTTGACAAAACATTGGGCTTCTTCATCGTCACGATCTAAGTAACCACGAATTAGGCGATTAGCGGCTTCACGGGGGAAATTGAGCTCTTTACTACAAATGCGAGATGTTTTAAGTAAATCTATTCGTTCACGACGCGTTGGACCTCCATGTGATGGTGATATTAAAAGAACAGAGACGAGTATTAAAGTTAAAATTAAATTTGATTGTGACATGATTTAAATTTAAAAATACGATACAACTGATATGATGACAGAAATGATACTGAATTTAAGTATCTGATAAAATTACTTTCACGCAGTTTTTGTTTAAAATTCACTAAAAAAAAAATATTAATATTAAAAAAAATTAAGTAATGAAATGAATAAAGAAAGCATGACAAAAAAAAATAAGACAAAATTGGTCCAATTAACATCATTTTGAACATAAAAATACCGAATTTCATACAAAAAAAAGAAAGAAAGAAAGAGAGAGAACTTGAATCATTAATTAGTTACAACTTTATTTTTGGATGATATTTTTTTTTTATTTAGTGCTATTTTAAATTTAAAGTGATAAAATTATAAGATGAAAGTGAATACACAAAAAAATACGTCATTTTATGAGTAAATAAGACATAAAATTGAATTGATAACCAAAAATGCATTAATTTACTGCAATTTTACTTGAAAAAAGTTAATTTTTTGAATAAGGTGGCCCAAATTAATTTTATGATTCAAATTCAAATTAAATTAAACTAAAAACTGTCATCTATCATTGATGAGTACAGTTTTAAAGTCATACCCTAATAATTTAATATTTTCTATTTAAAAACTTAAAAATTGTACTCCTTTTAAATGATTTTCTCATATTATTGCAATTATGAAGAGTAAATGATGACTAAAATTATGAACGACATTATCAACTTTGTCGTTCTTGAAATTGTGCTATAAATTTCTTTGAATGTCCATTGTTATGTGTCTATATGTAGACTTGAAATCTGAATCCAGTAGTCAAAATTCGTGAAATTTCTAGCAAAAAAAAATATATA
The DNA here is from genome assembly GCA_900002565.1 of Culicoides sonorensis. Classification (NCBI taxonomy): domain Eukaryota; kingdom Metazoa; phylum Arthropoda; class Insecta; order Diptera; family Ceratopogonidae; genus Culicoides; species Culicoides sonorensis. The sequence goes on from LN483436.1 coordinate 58,329, forward strand.
TATAAAAAAATTACAGTAGACAATGTAATGAAAAAATTTGATAACCTTGACTTTGATGATATAATTAAATTTCTATTATCACTTTATTATTTAATTTAATTTTATGGTTTGTTGAACTTTATTTCACGTTTATCAGGGTAGCCTTGAAACTTATTTTAAGAATATTCTACACGAGAGTTCAACAAACTTTCTTATCGCTGTTAAATGTGAAAATTTAATATTACAGGATTTAATATCAATACAGTTGAGATTCATTTCAGATGGGCATCGCATTTCAGGTGGTTTTAAGTTTTAAAGAACGGTTGAGGTCAACGATTGTTTGAAATCCGAAGGAGTTTCAATGAAAACTTCGAATTAAAACCCATAAGTTGTAATAAATATTAAAATTTAATTGCCAATAAAGCTTACATCTAATTTAATTTCAGGTTAATAAACGCCATTGGATTGAACGACTCAAATGCACCACCAATCGTCTCCTCAGTCTGTTTTGGAACTTCAGGGAATGCCTGTTTCAGGAAACACTGATATGTTTTAAAAGCATGCTCGCAACCATTTGAACCTTTAACATCACGACACATTTTTACCCACTCCTCAACCTTCTCCGTTGCAAATGGCACCTTTGGAGCTGCACTAATAATCCGATTTGCATTTATGTTTCCCTCCTCATCCATAATTTGCGTATTAATTGACATGCATTTCACAAAACATTGAATATCTTCATCACTTCGATCCAAGTAACCGGTAATTACTCGTAGCGCATCTTTACGCGAAAAGTTGAGTTCTTTAACACAATTTCGACTTGTTTTGAGGACTTCGAGTCTTTCGCGACGTGTTGGTGGAGCACGTGACGCTTTCTGAGCATAAACCGAATGAAATGTCATTAAAATAACAAAGAAAATGATGAAATTTACTCGTAACATGATGAAAAAATTACAACAACTGACATGAATCAAACTCAACACAATTCTGAATCTAATTTGATTAAAGTTTTTGGCTTTAAATCATATTTTGATGTGACTTTCTCCGAATTCAACATTAAAATAGAAATAAAACTTTTATGATTTTAACATGAATCCATTTAATGCACTTTACATCTCATTTATAAGCTGAAAGTGAATTAAATTAATCATGAATACATAATTATATGATGAATTTTTAATATTAACTCTTTTACAAATGACTTGAAGACTAGACAACAGATAAAAGTCAACAAATAACAAGAAAAAAAACATTGTGTAAAAGGAATAAATGAATGATAATTTAACCTTGACCTTGAAAATGTAATACTTTGAAAAGTAAAATTTTATATTAAAATTCATAGAATGTCTCATCTATTATGGAAAAATTAAGCTGAGTTTCTTTGAAAATTTTACTTTGAGGGTGAAATGTAATTTAAATTTCATTTTAAAATTCCTCGTAAAAGGGTAAGAGAAGTGACGTAACTTCAATAACTGTTTCAGCGATACAAGGATGCATTAAGGAGACAACTAGTGGGACATCAGTAGATTTCTGCAAGGAAACCCCTGTCGTAGTTGTCATATGTTCATGAAATCTAGTGCAGATCTTGCTGCGGTGCGAAGGTATCTGGTACAATTTGCCGATAGTAGCCCGGCTAAAATTAAGTTCCAAATTGAGTTGTATTAAAATATTTGAATCTGTTAAGATAATTTAGTCATTGAACCATGAAAACTGAGTTCTGTTGTGGAAGAATGTGACGTTTTAAATGCCTATGGATGCCTTTTTTCACTTATTATTTCTTTATTTCTGATTTTGCGTCTTCACGTACCAAAAGTTATACTCACTCTCACTCTTCTCCTTGACAGTTTATTTAGATTGTAGACTGGGCCCGCTTGCTCAACCTTTCAATGGCATCTCTTGCGGGACTTCAAGCGTCCTTGATTGGACCCGCTCATTTTTGGTGGTCCTCTGACTTGTTCGCATGTGCAATTTTTGCCAATGTGGCCAGGATCTTTACAATTTTGACACATTACTTGCAGGTCAGCGTTAACTGTGTCAGTCATTTCACGAGAAGAAGTACACGGTGTCTTGTGATATACGGATTTGAATTCAAACTTGTTTGTTGAACAAAAAATGGGACGTCAATGATATCAGAAAGCAATTTACCTAAAAACATGAAATCAGTAACCTTTCGTCTATCACAAAAAGGGTTCATATCAAGAAGCATTAGACGTTGTTCGTATGAGGGAAGATTTACAGAGTCATTCCATCCCAGACCTCTAAGAGCAAATCTCAAGAATCATGTTATGTTATGTTATGTTATGATAACGTACTAGCCAGGAATCGAACGCAGATTCCCAAGATTCCCTCAGCCAATTTATATCTTTGGGCTTTTTGTAATCCACATACATCATTCTGAATGTCTTTTTCTCGTATAGTAAGAGTACTATGGATGATTCAGACATATGACAATCTTATGTAGCGTACTTTTGTTAGCTGGTCACCCATCCAACAACGAGCACCGTTCACAGCTGCTTAACCTAGTCGAACGAACGACTGTATGCTAAACCACTGCACCAACGGTACGCTCTAACTCCAGAATCGTTTCTGAATAGATTCAATCCGGTTTATTTGAATGGCAGTGAAGGAACTCGGAGTGACACTTGCTCCCGGAAGGGTTCTAGTACCCTTACCCTTGGTCTATATTGGCTGCCTTATAAATCTAAACCTAAATCCAAAATTTGAGTTAAATTATTAACGATAAAAAGTATATCAGTGATTTGCTAACTTACCTGATTATGGTTTTTTTCCTAGAAGCTTAGATTGTTCAGCTCATTAAAAGAAAATATCTTAATTAACAACACACAAAAAGTAAGTAAGCCTGATTTACTTTTTAACCTCAAACGGCATCATTTACTTTTATGACACACACACATACAAATATGATTAGCTCATTACTTTCCTTTTTATAACATATTTTATATATTATTTCGTGTTTATCCTATCTTTACTTGTTAAACACCTCCTAATTCCGTAAATATCACAATTATTTTTCGTTTTCCACCTTTTTTCTTCCTTTCTAACATCTAACACAACACTATTTTATTACATCTCCTTATAAACATTTTTTTTTTTTGCTGAAACAAAACATAATTTACCTCGTTAGTGTACCATTAATCTTACCACACGCATTTAAAGTTTATTTTAGCAACTCCTCCCTGAACTATAATAATATTAACATTTCTTATCGTTTCAGTGCTCGTTCACTTGCTCGCTCTTCTTGTCTTGTATTAATTTACTAAACCATAAATCTTCTTGTATTCCTTCTAAACTATAACGGTCTGTGGTTATGCGCTAATGTTCAATGCTGCTAAGATTTTCCTGTTAAAATGAAAATGATGATTTTATATTCCCTCTTCCTATTTACATATCTCTTTAAAGCAATACAAAAAACTTATTATGCATGGAAAATTATTATTATTATTACTTTTATTATGATTGTATAATAATCAAATTTATTCATTTTTCCATGGTTCATTTCCATAATTCGATCATTTATTGTTATAATTAGAAGAAATGAATTTATTGCTGCAATGTTTCCATTCAATGTCTCAGCGAAACAAATTCATAAATCTATGGAGAAAACAAGATGAAATATTATTATTAAATCATTTTCATAAATAACTGTGTCACACGCTTAAAATGCTCTCGCTTGTATTCCTGTTCAAGAACAAAGGAAAAACTTTTCACATTTAAAAATACCTCACAAAATATATTTTCATATTTTTTTCCCTACTTTTCCTACTATTTTTAGTATTATTATTATTAGAGATTATTAGCCCTATATGCTGATAGATCGAAAAGCTATATGAAAATATTTGCGCTATTAAAAAAGCATAATCTAGAGAGGTGAATACACATTGAAAAAAATGCCATAGACATACGCATGCATTGTGTGTTTGATAACTTTTATAATTAAACTTTTTTTTTTGCCACATTTTTTTTTGAAACAACGTTCAATTTTAAAACTTTTTTTTTTGGATTATATAATGTATGTCAATTTAATAATATGGCATTTTTCCTCATTCACACATACATACATGTGTCGTACAGCTCGGTAAACACATGGAAATGAAAGAAAATTTTATGAAAAAAAAGAAAAATTAGAGCATGACTGTTTAATATTTGATCTGAGTTGGTAAAGTTCTATTAACAAAAATTTTTAATCATCATCATCATTTTCTTTATGATCACACAGAGAGAGAGTGAGAAAATTTTTGATAAAGATAAAAGGGATAAAAGATTTTAAAATTTGAATTTTTAATCATTTTATAAAAGCGCGCTTAATTGACATACATGTACGAGTAATTGGATGAATTATTCCTGAATTTTCTGTTCTTTTATGAATGTTAATCTTAATTATGAATTTTTTTGTCTGTTAACTAACTAATGCAATTTAATATTTAAAATATGCAATAATGGCACAGTAATTGATTAAGGAAACTTTTTTTTAATGAATTTCTAGAATCTTTTTCTCCCTTGCTTAATTTTCTGATAATCCAGCTTAGGAAACAAATTTACCTGCTTAAAGTTCGTTTCCCAAAGTATTAAGGATCATGAATATTTGTTCACGTCTGGGTCAATAATTTGCACGTGTGTATTTAACTATATGGATGAATTTGTGAAACCCTGATTTTTATATTGTCATTGAAACGTATTTTAACTTTTTTCACAGCTCTCTCACTTTAAAAATGGCGTCTGTCCAAAAGTATGGAAATATACTGTTGTAACTCCAATACTAAAAGTAAAAAACTCAACAAAAGCCGAAGAAATGAGGCCCATAAACCAAGCACCATCCCTAGGTAAGTTATTAGAAGCGGTAGTCAAAAAACAGTTAGATAAACATCTTGACCATAACAGTATTATCACACAATAACAATCTGCATTTAGAGACAAACACTTTTGCGAAACAGCTCTGAACCTGTGGAAACAAAAAAAAACATTAAAAAGTAAAAACGGTAAATAAAATGATTTTAATAACGAAACTGGAGAACTACGGAGTAGGTGGCAATGTTCTCCGATGGTTTTCGAGCTGGCTATCTGACAGAGTCCAGTATGTGCCATTTTGTGGAGTTAGATCCGATCCAATAAATATAAATGTAAGTGTCCCGCAAGGCACTTCATTGTCTTATCCATTATTCAATGTTTATTTCAATGACATAGTTAAATGTATAGAAAAATACCATATAAATCTTTTTGCTGACCACGCTATATTGTGAAGTGATGCTGAAACCATTGATGACGCCATCGAAAATATTAAGAGTGACTTTAAAAATATAATAAGTGCGAATTAAAATTAAATGTTCAAAAAACCAAAGTAATGATAATTGGAGATGACGAACACCTTAATTTATATGAATTTGGTGGTGACAATCTTTAATGTGTATCTGAAATGCGATGCCTTGGTGTAATAATAGACCATAAATTGAAATTAAAAAGTAATGCCACCCATGTTGCCAAGAAAATGTCACACATGGTCGGCTTCTTGAATAGGAACAGAAAGAATTTTCCTCTAAGATCAAGACTAATGCTTTATAAATGTATGATTGGATCAAATATTGACTATTGCAGTACAATTCTGTTCTTAAACATAAAAGATGAAATTAAGACATTGCAAAAAAATCCAAAACAAAGCATTACGCATTATAACTTATGGAAATAGATATTCAAGAATTGACAACATGTTAATATTTTAGGTGGCACCGTATATGTTATAATGTATTAATAATTATCACAAAGGCAACCAAATCAGTATTGCCAACTTATCTTTCTGTAAAAATTGAGCGTGAGAGTGATGTCCAACCATATAGATTAAGAAATAACCACCATTTAAGACCCTTACCTGTGATATCACATAGCGAGCAAAACTCAGGCTGGTTCAAAGGAATCAGAACAACTTTCATCCTTTTGTTAACAGCAGTCACAAAATTATAAAAAAAAACCCTCGAAATCAAAACGATTAGAAATAATTTAATTAAACTTACCACGAAAAAACAGCTAATTACTTTACAAATTCTTTCTAAATTTTTATTTAATATAACCCAATTGATTACTTCTTGTATCCGTTGAAAGTTTAATCAGCAAAAAGTATTTTGATTATTTAACATAAAAAAATTTCCATTTCTTATCCTTCTTAATATTTTTTTATTGTGATGGACACAAAAAAACTGAATCTAGTGAAAAGTCGTTTAACTTTTTTAATTAAAATCAATATTTGTTTAGGTAAAAGATTAAATTGTTCAACATTTAGGTTTTCAACTTGATCTGCAGCCATTTCTTTAAATTCTATTATGATTTTTTTTGTCATTGTTGTGTATTTAATGTCAAAAAAAACCAAATAATACCTTTTTTTGTTAAAGTGGGCGCACTTCAAATTATATTTTATAATTTTAATCATAAATTCACTGAAAAAAATACGTTTTTATGGAGTCTTTTTATGAAATTATTTGAAGCTTTTTCCTATTGAAGTTCATTGCATACCTAATGGGGAATGTTAAAATTAAATTTGTATAATTTTAAATTGATTTTGAGTGAAGCGAATCATTTCAAGGGTCAAAAATTGAATGAACTTCTTAATTTTGAGATTCAATTTAATTTTTAATGCCCTAATTTCATTTTGAATTCAAATTTTATGTTCATTGCATACATTTCGGCTTCTTTTTAAATTTAAATACCTAAATGCGTTAAAATTCAAAGTTTCTTTCTTCAGGTTTTTATTTTATTCATTATATTCATGTTCATAAAATTAATACCTAGATAAAGTTCTCTAATTCATACAGAAAAAAGAACACACAAGAAATTATGTTGAACCACATAATATTTAATAATAATGGTGTTGGACCTTTTAAATGCTTATTTTAATATAATGAGTGTGAAAACATTGTTGAAACATGAAATTTAAACCCCATGTTCTGTAACTTTTTTTTTCCTAAATTTAATTTGTTTCAACACATAATGAAATGTTTATAAGAAATTTTTAAATATCAAATTAAAATTAATTGTCTTTCTTCTTGTCATGTTTGCCTCGTTTCTCATACAAATGACTGTAGTCACGCGTATCTTCTTCCAAACCAGTTGTATTCCAGTCATTTGTGTATTTTTCGCATTCAGAAAAGAAGAAATCACTTTGAATTGTAACAACTTTTTCTGGAGCAAAATAATCAACAATATCGATTCTCAATCCAATGAAATTGGTCGTTTGTGAGGTATGGAACGTGTATCTCCATGTTTTTGTACTTTCATTGTATTTTGGGTAATCATGAGTTTTATTGCAAGATGACGTACATTCAGTAAAATTACGTTCAGCAAGTACATTGAACAGTTCAGGTGTAGCAACTTTAACGCTGTATGCAATATTGCATTCCTTTGTTTTACCTTTAATTAAACTTTTGAATTCAGATGGACCGTTTTTCTTCAATGCACTTGTTACATGTCCCCAATCGAGTTGTGTTGTGAATATTATCGCTTTTTTCGTTGAAACTGACTCATCGGGATCATTTGGATTTATCTCAAACTTGACCATTTTTCCACTTTCATCAAAGTACACTCTAACTGGAAATTCAGCTAAAATTTTTGTTGCATTCTCGTAATTCTTGAAATGGAATAACAATGCATTAGAATTTTCCTTATCACCACGAACTAACATTGTGACACCATATTCAGCTCGGGTAGTACCATTCTCGTATTTATTCAAATAAAAATATTCGTATTTGCTTTGACAATCTTTTGATGAATCGTGCAAATATTCAAATGAACTTCCATAACTTTGAGTGATGATACCTGGAGGTAAACAAAATATTTTATTTAAAAAAACAAGATTAAAGTAAAAATAAACAAAATGATGTTTACCCAATAAAAGAATTGATAGAAAATATTTCATGATGACTATTTGCTCTGACTGTTGATTCACAACTGAATAATTGAACTCTGTTTATTGAATAATTTATAGACAAACTCATTATCTCGTTAAGAGAGGAATATTACCCGTATAAAGCAGGTTTGTGTATTGTAAGTGATTTTGCCACACCTTGTGTTGTTGTTGTTTAGAATTCATTCCAGAACTTAGATTATTCACCTTTGCTTATCAAGATCGGTGCTTGGCAGTGAATTTTCGAATGAAATAAATAAATAGAACAAATTTATTTTTTTTTTATTTTAATTTTTACTCATCAGCTTAATTATATGATGAGTATTTTTTATTGAATCAATGAATTTTATTACTGTTTTTTTGCTGGAAAAATTCTGGAATCCTCAACTAAACCAGTAACATCCCATTGATCAGTGAAGGTGTCACATCCTCTAAATGTAAATCCACTATCAATTACGACCGTTTTGCCAAGTCCAAAGTAATCAACGACATCGACAGTCAATGCGACGAAATTTGTCTTTTGTGATTGATCAAAAGTGAATTTCCAGACTTTGGTGCTCTCCTTATATTTGTCATACTTTTCGTATTCACTTTGCATTGGCCCAGTACACTCCAAGGCATTACGACTTGCAAGAACTCCGAATCCAGAATCAATTTTATTGACATTGTAGGCAATGTTACATTTAGAGGTTAAACCATCAATCTCACTTTTGAATTCCGATGGAGTAGTTAACGCATTTTTCACTTGAGTCCAGTCCAATTGAGTTGTGGCAACGATTGGTTTTTTCGTTGTAACCGATTCTTCAGGGTCATTTGGATCAGCATCATATCTAGTAATTTTACCATTTTCATCGAAATATGCACGAATTGGATAGCTTGAGAGCTTTCTTGTTGCATTCTCGTAATTTTCAAAACCAAACAAGAGAGCATTTGGATGATCTTTATCAACTCGAACTAATAGACTGACACCATATTGAACAACGCCATGTCCATGATTGTTATTGTAAAAATAGTCATATTTACTTTGACAATCAGTTGAAGATGGGTCATGTAAATATTCAAATGATGTTCCATAGACCATTTGAGTGATGACACCTTATTTTAAAGTGAAATAAATTACATAAATTAATGAACGAATTTGAAAATAATGAAAAAAAATATCTTACCCAAAATCAAGGTCAAAGAAAGAATTTTATTCATTTTTTCAAGTATTAATTTTTATATTAAATTAAGTGACCCTTCTGATTGAATTTTGAAATAAGACTGAATGAATAATATTTTTTTGTTCTTAATTTATACAATGATGCATTATGTCATTGGGCAGTTTAAATTGATAACCTTCACTTATCACCAAATTTTTTGTTTTATTTAAATTTTGAGTATATATTTACAAGTAATAGGAAGGAGTTCCAATGACTTATTTGCTGATAACGACAGGTAATTATTAGATAATGAGTAAAAATTTTTATTTCAATGGATTTGGATTTTTCTTTTTATTAGATCACAGTTTAATGAAGATTTTTTTTATGGAGCTTTAAGATTAAGCAAATATTTGAGACTCACCTCTGACAGGCACCTGATTATAGCAAAGCATATCATCTTCATAATAAATAAGAAGTAAAGTGAAATGCAACACCTGGATTCACTGATTGTCAGATGATTCATTTTTAGTTCGGCGGTCCCCACAGATGAGAATCAACACTTAGACCTGCAAACAGGTTCATTGTGCATATCATTTTATCATCGTATCCAGATTTTCCGTGACTTTATATAGATAAATTCTTAACTTAGCGGAGTTTAAACCTTCGTATACATGCATACACCTCGTACAAGTTTCAACTAGTACTAAATTTTATACTGTGTGGATGTATATGACGATTTAGCTACGGATCAATAGAATTAAACCGGGTTAAATAAAGTAGTTACGTGCTTTTTTTTGTGTGTTAAAAAGGAAAATGGAAAACTTACATTAACTCAGCAGCAGGGTGACCATTTTAGCTCTTTCGGAGCTAGATCTGGCTCTTTTTTGAATTTTTTGGCTCCCAACATGTTTCAAAATCCCCCTGGGAGCTCTTTTAGCTCTTTCATTACATAATTTTGGCTCTTTTAGCTCTTCGCCTTAAATTATTTGTTCAATGAAATTGTGACTTCTAATTACATAAAATTTCCTGAATGGAAACTACTTCAAAGACGAAATTTTGGGCATAAGTGTACAAATATCAAGATGCAGCAGGAAACAATTCATTTGGCGATCTAGCGACATTTGTCCTTGATCTTTTATCACTTCCCCACTCCAACGCAGATGTTTAACGAATATTTAGTCAAATGAATATGATCAAAAATCGTTTGACCAACCGAATGTCGACCTCACAAAGTTGAATGCTCGTTATTATCATCAGATTGACTGCATCTTCATCCATAATCTCACATTCTTGTTCATATTAATTTTCCTCTTTCACAACCCATTCAATAGGAATAACATGATATTGTACCAAGGTTACCTGTAGCTTCAGGTAGTTCAACAATATTCTTGGCACGATCTGAGTTGAAAGTTTTAGTCATTTTATATTGGTACTACTATAAGCCCAATTGTAGCTTCATTAGGAAAAATGCTCATTCCTAAATCTATCTTACGGATAGCTTTAATTAACACGCCAACTGGTTGGAGCACCAACACTTAAGAACGCGAATTGCTTATCCAAAGAGTCTCATTACATTGATAACATCAACTCGTGCTGTTATATTTCGATATTTTCAATGACTTTAAGAACTCCTTTCCATTCCACAAGTAACCGCAATTTTCCTCTTAATTCGTATCTTATATTAATTTAAATTTATTGCAAACAATTGATTATGTTATTACCACTCAACATTGTGTATCAAATTGAAAACAATTGATTATGTTATTACCACTCAACATTGTGTATCAAATTGAAATTATATTAGCAAGTCGTATTATAAATCCTCATATAGATAAATTTTATCTTGAATTAAATGGATTAAATCCTGAGGTATATTTTATCAATACACATAATACAAGTAAAAAAGACAAGAGGAAAACCCATATAAAGTTCATAATAAGTGGCAATTGAAATTTTTCTCTCGTTGATTGCATTTATTTTAACTTTTTCTTTGTGAGTGTGTGTGTGTGTTTTTGTTTTAAATGCGAATCACATTTAAATTCAACAATGTTTGTATAAACACACACACACACACACACTCATTTTATTGTAAAGGATTTCTATTTGAAAAAGTCTAGACAATGGAGATATATTATTGAATGAAGGTGATTATTATGGTTTTAGAAAAGCAATGATAATAATAATTGTATACTTGTTCAGTTTCAGTGTAAACTTTTGCCTTTAAGACATATAAATGTGATAAAACAATGAATTCTAGTGTTAAACAACTTATAATTACAATATTACACAATCAAGTGTCATATAATGGAATTAAAATGAAATTAAAGATTTTGCTGTCTTTTTCACTTGACTTGAATATTGAATGGAAATAAATATATAAATTAAAAGACAGAGGAAGATGTATTGCTTGAGGTTAGTGTTTAAATGTGTGTATTTGAAATTTTCAAATTTTTTTCTTACTTTCAAAAAAATTTCAATTAAATCATTAGAAAATAACTTGAAGGGAAATAAATGCAATTGATTGTCCCTTCAAAGAAAAATTACTTGGAAAAGTTAATTTATCGTCTTTTTGGGATCATGTGTCAATTTAATTTTACATATTAATTGAATTCTCTTATTTCAATTGAAATTAATATTCAATTTACTGTTTTTTTTCCTCTCTCACTCGCTAAATTGAAAAGTAATACAAAATCATCATAAATATAATAATGCTTGAAACAAATTCAATTTTTTTTTTATTTTTAAAAAAAGTTGAAAATTAAATTTTATGTTCAAACAAAAAACGATTTTCTATTTCAATCACTGCAACAACAACAACATATTTGCCATTTAAAGGCAATCAACCATTTAATTGAAGTGGTGTGTTATACAATTTTTTCTACACAGATAAATTTACTAACTCTCTCAAATACAAAACAAAACAAAAAAAAATCTATATTGAATTCGTTCATTCATTCATTAATGAAAAAAAAATATATATAAAAAAAGAATGAAAAAAACTTTTGCCCCTGATACGATGTTAATTGGAAAAATTGCGCTCCACTTCCAGCCTTTTATATTATTTCATTTTATTTCATCTTCACTGTGCCTCGCTGAGTTATTCAATTTTTTTGTTTGTGTGTTATAATTTTTTCATTTTCATATTTTTTGATATTATTTCATTTATACATTTTTTTGTCTATTCTTAAAAACTAGCTGGATTTCTAAGGGAAAAAACATAATAAAATATTAAATGGCATACAAAAAAAAAAGAGTATATCAGAGCACGCAAAAATATGACTATTTAAAAATGTAAAATAAAAAAAAACGGAGAGGAAAGAAACAAAAAATCGTGAATAAGAGATAAAATGAGTGGGATAAGCGTCTATTCATTAGGGAAATATTTAAAAATAAAAAAAAAATGGAAAGATAATGAAAGACTTATACGAGTGAAATAAAAAATTCAAAAATTTAGGATATTGAAGCTCTGAAATTGTTGAGAAAGTGCATTTTGATCAGCATTTGAAAGGTCATTAAATGACCACAATAGGACTCATTGAGACCGAGGTGGTGCCCCAGTAAAACGTTACCGAAGGTCATGAAATGTGATTTTCTTTGAGGATTTGAAGTGTTTGAGATCTTTAGTTAGTGATTCTAAGCTTTTCAGTCTGTTGAGAAAGAAGCTTATCAAAATTAAATTGAGTGCGTTCATTCGCTTGGTCAATGAAGGACCCTCATTTTTGGCCTAGAGGGAAAAATACAAGCGCTGAGGTTGATCCACTTTCTGAAAATGAGCACCGATGCTTTTTGAACAGATAGCAAATTATATGATATATGCCATAACACGTTGGCCCAACACTGTTCATTTTCATGATGAACTTTGCGTTGGAAGGAGTTTCATTTCCTGACGATCTTAAGCTTTTCCATCCCATTTCTAAATTCGACGACTGCTTGTTTTTACAGTCGGTACTTGAAAAATTCACAACATTTTGCACTAGAATTCTAGAGAATCAATAAATGTAAGTCAATGACGATGACACGATCTCCTTTCAATTTTAGCTACTCTTTGATAAACCAAAGCATCGCCAATGTAACTCAAATGGCCGCTCTCGGAGTTATTGTTAATGCTAAATTTGACTTCACTGACGACCATGCTTTTAGAATTTCTAAAGCTAAATCAATGCTGGGCTTTATTTTACGTCAAGTCTCTGAATTTCGTGACCCAAGGGTCCAATTAACTCTTTTTTATGCTTTCGTTCGCTCGGTTTTCGAGTATTGTAATGAGGTTTGGTCGCCTCATTAGCAGCAATATACCATTAGAATTGAGAAGATCCTTAGTGATCACAACAATGTAGACTATCAGCAAATGTGTCAAACCTTCAACCTGAAATCTTTGAAATCGTCGTCAATCAACTGCAACGCTCATGTTTGGCTTTGACATCTTGGCTTCTTGACATCTTAGAAAATTGATTTTAGTATTATTTATTTAGCGTATGACATATTTCTATAACAATATTTTCAAATATCGGTAATGTAGGATTAACAATCATTAACTTAATACTAAGACTTAATACTAATGCTATACGAAGAATGTTGTGTGTATGGTGTATAGTGGTGACACCAACCATGCTTGCCATCCTTTGCTACTACTGTGAGATTTTTTGTTGTTGAATCATCCACCTCGATTTTTGATTTTAGAATTGCGATAGAAGGTTCTGGGGAGGCCGAAGCAGTTCCAGAGTCAATTTAAAACTTGTTTTAAGTCCGAACCTTTTTAAGAAAAGGTGTTTTGTTCGGACACCGTCGGGATTCGAACAGCGGCATATAGGATGCTAGTATGCAACCTAACCAACTGAACCACCCAGTACGGCATTGATTTTAGTATTAGTAGATTAGAATTTAAGATAAATCTATTGTTGCCAAATAAATGAAATAAAATGAAACACGTTTCTGGCCTAATGATAGGGCAGAGTTACCTTTCGTTACCTTAAGAACACCTTCAGCAGTCTTGAGGTTTTTATAGAATTTTCTTTATTGTTCAAGGGGCTAGTGAGACTTTTTTTTATTATTTTTTTCTGGTGAGCAGTTCAAGCATTGATATCAATCCATTTCGAGAAAATATAAGAAGAGGAAGAGTATCTTAAGAAAGAGTCCTCATGACGTCTTTTCCATAGACTTCAAGCAAATACTAACCATTTTTAAAATTGCTCATCGTTATCTTGCCAAATTGTAATCAAAAGCACATTTCTTCCCTTAAAAAATGCATTAATAATAAATGATAAAAATAAAATACATAAATGAAAAATATACGCTAAAATTTCTATTATTTTATATTTCATGAGGAGAAAGATGACTATCCTAACACAATTTATAATTAAATGTCTTTACTTGCACGAAATTTCGTTAAGAGCATGAAAATCCTTATAATTTTATATATTTTTTTCTTTATTTTTTCCTTTTCACAATTACAGATAACAGGGTACAAAAATTTTTATTTTATCATAATTATTGTTTACTGTTGTACAATAATTTTTGAATTGTTACATTCATTTAATTGTTTATTTTTCATAATGAACAGGGAAAAAAATTGTATTAAAAGATAGGATTGTATTTAAAAATTAACAAGAAATGGTCTTGAAGGTAGATAAAAAAATAAAATTAAGTATGAAAGAGGAAGGTTAATTTCGTTATAATTGGTTATCGTTGCTTATTTTCACGTTTTGGGATCCAATTTCATTTTAAAGGACAGATAATAACAGTGAATAATGACTTTTAAATTGTATTTCATTGTGTCGATTAAAATTATGGGTAATTTGGTCTTAATTTTTTTTTTATCTTAAATCGGTCGATATCCTTGAGCGATCACCACCATTTTCCTTGAAAATTGATTTTTTCACAAAAAACACTCTCGAAATCACATCACATGGCAGGTTAAATTAGTTTTTTTAATACAAAATTCCTTCACTCTTTAAAATTCATTTCATATTTTATTTTTCAATATCGTTTATTTGAGTTCATATACAGGAAATAATTTACTTCCATCATTTTACCTCTTTACACGTGACTAAACAAATAAAAAAAGGCATATCCCCTGATTTTGATAGTGTTTGTAATGTATCTAAATAAAAGTAAAAAATTTTCACTTTACCAACAAAAAAATGCAGTAAAAGTAAAAATTTGAAATGATTTTCATACGGTTTTAGAATACAAAAAGAGGGAAAGGGAGTGAAAAAAAGGTAAAGTTAATATTAAAATTACGTGCACATTGTCAATTGACTGACCATTTGATGATTTGGGGTGACCGTTTTTCTGTTTTTTTTTATTGTTGATGAAAAATTTTCTTAGAATTTTTTTTTAAATGTAAATATTAAGGTTAAAGTATCTGTTTAACTCACTTACTGTCCCTTTTTTTATGCAAATAATCGTGCTTAATTCAGTTCAGTCTTGAATTAATAATGATGAAAATGATGCGACACGCCTGTGATATGATGTGAAGTAAATCCCAAAGTGAAAAACTTACCTTTAAAATAGTTTTTAATGAACAAATTTACCTTTTTATAATACTTTTATATTTAGTTACATTGACAATTCCTTACTAAGGAAAAACGTCGCTACAGCCTTTCTGAGACATCCCAGACCTATAGTTTTTTCTGAAACTTCGTCTTATTTTTACCGGCCGAGGTGCTCGCGAAATAAAAAACCAGGGTTGCCATATAAAAAAATAGGGTTGCCATACAACTTTAGGTGAAAATTCAAAAAATTTCCACGAATTTTCCGGAAAATTAAAAATATATATTATTATATTATTTTGAGTATTAACTGACACAATTTTTTTAAATAATTACATTTGCCCTCACTCACAAAACTGATAGGTCTTTGGTGATTGTGTTTTATCAGCAAAGGAAGACAAATTTCAACTTTTAACAAATTTGTGTTTAATCTCAAATACTTTATTTTGTTAGAAAACTTCTTGTTTTTCACTTTTTAGTTAGCCATCTACCTTTTATAAAAGTTTATTTTAGAAGTTAATAACTTCCTAAGAAATGGCCAGAGCTTTGTTTTCATCTGATTTTTTTATATTTTTTTTTTTTCCTTGTATTTTGAACATGACACAAAAAAAACCTGTGTTTTAACAGTCCTGACTTTATGATTACTACACCTTTACAACACACACACGTTTTTATGTTGAACAAAAAAAAAAGAGTAAAATGAATACGCAGGTGGATAGGATAGACCTTTAATAACCTATATTTTGGTGTTTGTGATACATACATTGTCCCTTTTTTTATGGGTACAAAATACCCTTTAATTTTACTTTATTTTATAATTTGCTCAAAAACAAAATTTACATTTACCTTTTTTAGTTGGTCTGTGTGTGAACGTTTAAAAAGTTATTCATGTTAAGATATGTGATTAAAATACGTAAAATATTTATAATTCCTACATACTGAGATTGTGTGTGTTTTAGATTTTCTTCATGGTTGCAAATTTTTTTGTTGTTATGGTTTGCTTTTGACTCTTAAAGGCACACTAAGGAAAAAAATTGATTAAAGTTTACAGATTGCTTATCAATTTCAATTTGTCGTTTACACATGTCAATTTTTCAATTCTGAACTTTATTTAACCATTTAAAATTTTAAAACAATAATAATATTATGTGTCGCCAGTCAATGTCAATGTCAAATTTTAATCATATTCCTAAAATCATATAATATAAAACTTTAAAGAATGTATGTACTGATTGTAATCATACAGAGTAATGACAAAAATGTGCGTCTCGATGAGACTGAGGTTTCCTCTTGGAGGCTTATTATTATAAGGTAAGGAGGTATTTTAACTCTGTTAAGCGAAATGTCGCAAGTTGCTCGATTAAGAACATAATCTATTATAACATTAAGATGAATGAAGATAGAAATAAAAGTCATAGTAATAGACTCACGGGACCGCTTACGGTTCATTCAGACTGAAGTTTCAGAGGAATGCCTTTGATACCAGCAAATTCCATTATTATAAATGTCGTTCATGACTGTCAAATATATTATGTCGCCAATCATTGTTAAAATTCAATAAATTTGTCATTAGGAGTAAAATCTCTTCAAACATTGATAGCAACCAAAAATTTCGTGTCACCAAATTTTAAAGAAAGAATTTACCTGAAACTTCCACTGCCCATCTTAAATGACTTGTCGCCAATAAATGTCAAATTTTGGTCAACTATTTTTTTTTATAACTCAATTAAATTGAAATAAAATTAACTCTTTTCCTTAACTTTTCTCTTCAAAATCTATGGAATTACACTATCAATCTCTTCTTAATTGTAATCCTTTAAATCTTGAATCATTCTTCACCTTAGGATATGAAACATTTATTTTTATTTATACTTGCAAATTGTTTAAAGGAAAAAAAAACATTTCTTTTTTTTCTCAAAGCAAAACCTTTTCATCTGCATAATATTCCTTCTTTGTTATGGTTGTTGTAATATTTTAACATATTTTGCAAGAATTTGCATTAAAACATTCTGAGAAGCAAAGAAAAAAATATGAGCAGTGTAAAGTATTTTTCTTCATTCTTCTTTTTATAATACTTTTATATTAGGTCACATCGACGTTTGTCAGCAAAAACGTCGCTACAGCCTTTCTGGGCCATCGTAGACCCATAGTTTCTTCTGAAACTTTATCTTATTTTTGGAGGCCGAGGTGCTCGCGAAATAAAAAATTAGGGTGTCCATATAAAAAAATAGGGTTGCCATACAACTTTAGGTGAAAATTCAAAAAATTTCCACGAATTTTCCGGAAAATTCGAAAAAAAATATATTTTCAGAATCCCCTCAACCTAAGCTACAACTTTGCTGAAGACACCAAATACCTATGACGTACTTGAAAAAAAAATATTTTTTTCATACACATGAATTCTCTTATTATAATACTTTTATATTAGGTCACATCGACGTTTGTCAGCAAAAACGTCGCTACAGCCTTTCTGGGCCATCGTAGACCCATAGTTTCTTCTGAAACTTTATCTTATTTTTGGAGGCCGAGGTGCTCGCGAAATAAAAAATTAGGGTGTCCATATAAAAAAATAGGGTTGCCATACAACTTTAGGTGAAAATTCAAAAAATTTCCACGAATTTTCCGGAAAATTCGAAAAAAAAATATATTTTCAGAATCCCCTCAACCTAAGCTACAACTTTGCTGAAGACACCAAATACCTATGACGTACTTGAAAAAAAAATATTTTTTTCATACACATGATTCTCTTAACAGAATGTGGTTACATCGACTATAAATGAAAAGTGTATTCCAAAAATTATTAAGTTGTTTAGGTTGTTTGGTTAGGTTCTTAATTCAGTTAATTTTACGAAAAATAAAACTAAAAAGTCAAAAATAAAAAAAAATATAAAAAAAGATGATATAAAGTGTACTTTATCCTTAGGAAGTTATTAACTTCTAAAATAAACTTTTATAAAAGGTTCATGGCTAACTAAAAAGTGAAAAACAAGAAGCTTTCAAACAAAATAAACTATTTGAGATTAAACACAAATTTGTTAAAAGTTGAATTTTGATTTCAGTCTTACTTTGCTGATAAAACACAACCACCAAAGACCTTTCAGATTTGTGAGTGCTTAGACCAAAGTTATTGTTAAAAAAATGTTTTAAGTTAATACTCAAAATTCAACTTTTAACAAATTTGTGTTTAATCTCAAATAGTTTATTTTGTTTGAAAGCTTCTTGTTTTTCACTTTTTAGTTAGCCATGAACCTTTTATAAAAGTTTATTTTAGAAGTTAATAACTTCCTAAGAAATGTCCAGAACTTTGTTTTTCATTCAAATTTTTTTTATATTTTTTTTTTGTTGTTGTTGTTATTGTTCAACAACTGTGCTCTGATGGATGAAGAATAAAAATTGCATAACAAAAAAAAAGTTAAATAAAATAAAACAAAGCTCGGTTTCAATACACATTTAATTTTAATGACTTTCTAGTGTTAAAGAATTAAAAGAACAAGATTGAAGTGTCGAATAAGTAGAAAACTTTAGATTTAATTTGTGTATGTATGTGTGTATTTGAAAACTTAATTCTATTTTAATGAGCACTTTACTCTTTGACATAGCACATTCCTTCAAACATTCTGCTAATAATTTAATACTCACCGTGTTTCAATACCTGCAATGCTGCTAAATGCAAAATAACAAAAACCTTAAAATAAGAATTTCACTTTAAGTTTTATATCAAACATACGAAAACTTATAAGAACAGTTGTAGATAATTGCCACAAGCACGTTTAATAATCATATGAAAGCAAGCACAGATGCATTTTCACATTCCTTTTCCTTCATTTTTTTTTTGTGTAAGTTTTATTCAACAAAAGTGGCTTATGTCAAAAATCTGACTTGTGTTAGATCGCTTTTCATTATGAAAGGAATGAGAACATAAAATACCTGACATCAAAAATATATATTCATTTTTTTTTGCGTTGTTGTTCTTGTGGCACATTGTAAACTATCTAAAAGTAAGTAAGCAACATAAGCTGGGAAAAGCAAGTTAAGTTATTATGAAAGTATTATATCATTTCGTTAAACCGCTAGAGGCCCAGTGTAATATAAAAGGTGCATAAAATGTCTAGTATGTTAAATTCATATAAGCGTTTGTGTGTATGTGTGTGTGTGTGTACGATGTTACAACAAGCCACAAATGAAAAAGTTTTTTCTTCTCTTGTTTTTAGTTTGAATTTCTTTTGCTCTGTTGTTTTTTTGCATCATCATATTTTTAGCACATTGGTGTGTACTTTGAATTTCTAGAAAAAACTTTCAACGTATTTTTTCACTGAAATTCATTCTCTTATCTGATTTTCTTATTATAATATCATTTTTTATTCAATTAGGAATTTGATGTTTCAGTTATGTAATCAAATCTATGAAAATGATACGTTTACAAGTGATTTACGATAAAATACACCTAAAAGTATGCAATCAACTCATCTTTATCGCTTTTAATTAAGAAATTACAGCTTATTTAGATTTAAAATTCTTAACTGAACATTAAATTTCAATTATTTTCATAATTCTAAGCAATTAAGAGTGATTGTTAAGCGATTAATTCACTTTCAATTAATACTACGAATGTATTGCATAATTTCTGGATTAAAAAAAAGAATAATCAAAATATGACCCTTCTGGCTTTTTCTTATCATAAAAACTTCATCACATCTGCATCTGTTATTAAAAGTTGAACCATTCAATTCAAATACTAGTCTCAAAATTAAAATAATTTTACTGCAGTTTTTTGCTGCATCCCATTTTCCATTTTCATGCACTTCGTGTTAATATAAGATGAAGTTTTTATAGTATTTAATATTAATTTTATTTTGTTTTCATGTTACTTCTATGTGAGTGAGTGTGTGTGTGTGTGTGGTTTTTTTATATAACTATGTGTATTTTTTAAATACAGTTATTTTTCACATGATGATACAAAATTCTATTATCATTATATGCCTGAAAGGAATAAGTAAGTTCTTCCAAGTTACAACAATGATAATAATAATAATAAACTCTCACACTTTCCTCTTTCTAGAGCATGTTATGGTAAAATTTCAGTACCACACGGTTATAAAAATAATAAAAATAATAATGTTGATAAATAGTATTAAACGACCCCAAAAAACACACACACAAATTTCATTTCATTTTATAAAACATTGAAACCATAGAATTTTTTTTCCTGGGAATATGAAAACAACCAAAAATTATATTATGAAATTTTTTAACACCATACATACCATAATTTTATAAAATTATTATAATAATGATTATTATTAAATATAATTAGATAGATATTTAAAAGAGAAAAACAACAAAAACACAAATTTACGTCGTGTTTCATTTCCGTAGTGTATAAAAATCCACCACAAATACTACAAACTTTTCAGGACTTAATTCTAAAACATTTCAAACACATTGCTCAATATTTTGTTTTTTTTTCGGGGTAAACATTTCACTTATATGAACTAAACATGTTCTGCACGTTTATGGGACACAAAAACAAAAAATAAAAGGTTTAAAATAATAAGAGCAACTCACAAGTTTTCACAATTTATATGGATTTTGTTGGGATGTGCATTAGAATTTTTTTTATATACATTTTTGTTGTGAAGCTCATTGTTCAAACTGCTGTTTTTTATAATACTTTTATATTTAGTCACTTCCTAAAAAGGTAAGTGGACAAAAACGTCGCTACAGCCTTTCTGAGACATCACAGACCCTTAGTTTCTTCTGAAACTATATCTTAATTTTACCGGCCGAGGTAGCCTAATCATTAGAATTTTTGATTTTCATATAAAAAAATAGAGTTGCCGAACAACTTTTGGTCCAAAATACCGGTTTTTCAACAAAAATCAAAAAATTTCCACAAATTTCCCGGAAAATCAAAAAAAAAATTATATCACTAAAATTCTCCTAAAATAAGCTACAACTTTGCCGAAGACACCAAAGACCTAGGACAAACATGAAAAAAAAAATTTTTTTCCATACACATGAATTCTCTTATTATAATACTTTTATATTTAGTCACTTCCTAAAAAGGTAAGTGGACAAAAACGTCGCTACAGCCTTTCTGAGACATCACAGACCCTTAGTTTCTTCTGAAACTATATCTTAATTTTACCGGCCGAGGTAGCCTAATCATTAGAATTTTTGATTTTCATATAAAAAAATAGAGTTGCCGAACAACTTTTGGTCCAAAATACCGGTTTTTCAACAAAAATCAAAAAATTTCCACAAATTTCCCGGAAAATCAAAAAAAAAATTATATCACTAAAATTCTCCTAAAATAAGCTACAACTTTGCCGAAGACACCAAAGACCTAGGACAAACATGAAAAAAAAAATTTTTTTCCATACACATGAATTCTCTTATTATAATACTTTTATATTTAGTCACTTCCTAAAAAGGTAAGTGGACAAAAACGTCGCTACAGCCTTTCTGAGACATCACAGACCCTTAGTTTCTTCTGAAACTATATCTTAATTTTACCGGCCGAGGTAGCCTCATCATTAGAATTTTTGATTTTCATATAAAAAAAAAAAGTTTCCGAACAACTTTTGGTCAAAAATAACGGTTTTTCACTAAAATTCAAAAATTTTCCCCAAATTTCGCGGAAAACCAAAAAAAAAATTATATCACCGAAATCCTCTCAAAATAAGCTACAACTTTGCTGAAGACACCAAAGACCTAGGACGAACTTGAAAAAAATTTTTTTTTCCATACACATGAATTCTCTTAACAGAATGTGGTTACATCGACTATAAATGAAAAGTGTATTCCAAAAATTATTAAGTTGTTTAGGTTGTTTGGTTAGGTTCTTAATTCAGTTAATTTTACGAAAAATAAAACTAAAAAGTCAAAAATAAAAAAAAATATAAAAAAATCATAAAAAGTGCGCCTTGTCTTCAGGAAGTTATTAACTTCTAAAATAAACTTTTATGAGACGGGGATGGCTAACTAAAAAGTAAAAAACAAGAAGTTTTCAAGCAAAATAAAATATTTGTGATAACAGCTTCACAAAGTTTTTAAAAGTTGAATTTTGAGTATTAACAGGAAATATTTGCAACACTGTTTGGTCTTAGGGTTTTCTCAAATCGCAAAATCAGACTCAAAAAAAATTCAACTTTTAAAAACTTTGTGAAGCTGTTATCACAAATATTTTATTTTGCTTGAAAACTTCTTGTTTTTTACTTTTTAGTTAGCCATCCACTCCTCATAAAAGTTTATTTTAGAAGTTAATAACTTCCTGAAGACAAGGCGCACTTTTTATGATTTTTTTATATTTTTTTTTTTGTTGTTGTTGTTTCGTTGTATTTTCTATGAAAAATAACATTGAAACATAAAATGCATGCATATACTTCTGATTATTATCAACAAATATTATTTAGAATGTTTGAAGGGTGGCTAACGGAGTGGCAAGTCCTTATCGGAGCTCATTTTTTACTTTACTTTACTCTACGCCTTGTACTTCCTCAGGAAGTCCAGACTGTCCTCATCTTGAGTAAAGGCGATCTACAAAATGTTTTCATCTAGAACGTCGGATTGCAATTTGTTTCAGTCCCACCAGGTTGTTAAATTGTGCCTCATTTGTCTCTCTGACCGAGTTGGCATCAGAGAGTATGGAGCGTCGCCAGGTGTTCCTAAGTCGACTTCTTTTACGGCTACCTTGTGGATTGTATACAATGGCCTAGTGGCAAACTTTTGAACATACTTCGTACATTTTCTTCCACGTATCTCCATATTTATATTTTGCATCTCGGTTTTTCTCAGCAGTTCTTCATTCGAAATTCTATTCGGCCGGAAGAAACGCAGAATTCGTCTAAGACAGGGTTGTCATATACTTGCGGCATTGTCTTAATGTCCTCTGTAACGAAGCAAGTCTCACAACCATACAGAAGGAAAGAGAGTACGCACGATTTAAAGATGTTAAGTTTTACCCATTTGCATAGACTTAAGAGCACCATATACGATTAAGTATCGTAAAGGCACCCCTAGCTTTTCTTATCCTGGTTTGCACATCTTTAGCTGTGCGCTCACCACGCTGCCTAGATACCTAAATTCGTTGACTTGTTCTTTAGATTTCAATTGAGCATCAAAGCAGCTTGAGATTCTAAATTAGTTTGCATTTCTTCAGTCCTGTTGACGTTGTTCTTCATTCTAATCTATCATCTAATCTATCATTCTATGATAGTTTCTCTTGCATGTCAGCTTGCCTATGAGACAGCTCAGATTTTCCGAGCTCATAGTGGTGGTAAAACTTTTAACGCCTTTGAACATTATAAAAGTTTTAGAAAAATTTTTAAAGACCTGTTGACTTCATTTAGGGGATGGAACAGTGCAGTGGTTAGCGTGTTGGACTATCATTCTTAAGGTTGGCAGTTTGATTCTAGCTTCTGCGATTAAACTTTACAATCTCAAATGTCCCTTTTTCGGGCTACTCAATTAGAGTTAAGGCTAGGTAAAGGTGGTGACTGCTTGGGATGACAGGATAAAAGCCAAGTCCCGCATAATGATAATGGGTATGTACAATGAGGCCGATTGATGGTCTGAGTGCAGGCTTAATAGCCGCCCTAAAATTCTGATCTCATCTGTCTGCATGCTGATTTCAAAACTCTTGAAAAATTAAGAACAAACTTCTGAGTCCTTTAACATACAAAATTCAATATACCATATCACTCTCCTAACAAGTGAGAAATCGGAGAGCATATAAAATTTTCAATATTTTCATTTATTTAATTCTATGTGATTTTCCAAATTTGACATAAACCTCAACGAAAATGATGCCATGTGTATGACACAGAAATGGAACAATAACGGCACACTCACACACACACACATAAATTTTAAAATAATTTAAGTTTCATAAATAAAAAAAATATATACAGCCTGGTGTACTTGCATAGGGTAACTAAATATGTATTTTCTCCCAAAATAAATTCACTTAAATTCATGATAAATTTTCAATATTAACTTAAAAAATTTCCGAGAAGACCATTTAGATGGATGATTTCATTAAAAAAATGTCAGTTTTCTTATTATTAATGTTTGTATTACATTTTCCTTTTATGTATTTTTCTCCCCCCTTTTTTTGTGGACACCAAATTTGTGCATTTACAAAAAAAAGAGAGAAAAAAAGCTATAAAATTCAATGTTTTCTAAAATAAACTAGTTTATGGTGTGGTTTTTCTAAAATAATAGACAACATATAGGATGTGCAAAATGAATGTGAACATCTCTTATATTGTATTATAAATAGTGAATTATGTCGAGTCTAAACAATGTATATTTAAAGTGTTTTTTCAACTAAATTCCAGAATAAAATGATGAATTTTAACATGATTTGATGTTAGTTGGAATTTCATTGAAAGGAAAATTTTAAACGCTCAAAGGTATGCAATTAACTTTACTGAAATTTGTTTTTTGAAAGTTTCAAGTCTATGAATTTGATTAATTTAAATTAAAATTTAAGGTGTTCATCTGAAATTTTAATTTCGGTTCTATATCTGTAATTGAACTTTGATTTGAGCATCATTTAAAATTCATTGAAAATTAGATTGCATAAATTTAGGAGTAAAAATTTAATTATATGAAATTATTATTGAATGCACTTACCTTTGAAATTCAAACCTCACATTTTCTAATTTATTTTTTGAATGTTATTTAAAAGTAGGTGGTTCATTGTGTACACTTTCTTCATCATCATACAATGTACTCAAATATTAAATATTGTTAGAAAATTGAAATAAACATATTTTGGGTAAAATTTTAATAACATGTTTTAGATTGTGTGGTAATTTTATTTATTGTTTATTTATTCAATTTTTATGATTATTATTAAATATGTTTTAACTTTAAATTTCCTTTTTTCTTTTATAGTTATCCAAAATATTATTAAAAATTAAACAAAAAAATTACAATTCATCGTGTTCTTGCTTCCCTTGCGATTCTGGTAGAATTTGAACAGAGCCACTAAAAAGAGGGAATAAGGCCTCATCTTTCCTTTGTTGTATTGCGAAATAAAAAGGATGATCAACTGCAAATTTTATTCGTTCATCAAACATCCTGCAACTCTTTTTGAGTCTTACAAGTACAGCTAAATTGAAATTGCAATGTTAATTAGTAAATAATGATTAAATTAGGTTCATTTAATTTTTATTGTTTCTTTTTCTTTGATTAGTTAAATTTTTGGGCTAATTACAAAATTTCCATTGAAAAGAATGGCATTGGAATGTTTCATCTTCAACACAAACATAAATGGATGGTTCAAACGGAATTGGGGAGTTGCGTTTAGTCTTAACATATTATTAATCATTATGGCCGCTGAAAATAAAATCTCACATTTAATTTTGTAAATAAAGCTCTTTTTATTAATTTTTTTTGCAGTTACAATAAATTGTGCTTATTTGATGGACTTCTTTTTACTGATTCCTGATTTAAAATTTTGAAATGTGTCCGGAAAAGAGAACAAAATGATCAGTTTTATGTTTGAGTACGAAATGGAATGGATGATCCATGGCAAAGAGAGGTGATGGCATTGGCATGCATCGCATCATAGCAATGGCAGCTGAAATGATTCAAATAAAAAATAAGGATTTTTTTTTGTTAATTTTGATCAGAAAATTATCAATTTAAAATGAAATTAGTGCAATTATGAATTTAAAGCATTAAACTAGACGATTTTTGATGAATGAAACCTCATAACCTCTTGTAAAATGAATGAAAGATATGACATTTACATAAATCTTTATTTACAAAACAAAATATATATTTCAAAATAAAAAAAATTAAGATATTTTGATTCCAATTTTTTTAGAATGTTGAAATATGGCCAGAAAAGAGTTCAAAATGATTAATTTTAAGAACAAAATAAAATGGATGATTCAGGAAAAATAGCATAGGCCCACATCGAAACATAGCAACGGCAGCTGAAATGATTGAATAAAAAAATAGGAATTTCATCAAATTTTAAAATAAAATATTCAATTATGAATAAATGTAATGAGATGAATACAGTAGAACATTCAGTAATTCGTAAGTCATCAGCAAACTTGTGCCAAATACATTGCCAACATCTTGGCGTTTACAAATTCTAAGATATACGCATATAAGCTGAACGCTCGAAGACTATTACAAAAGAATTGAATTATTGTAAAATTCAGTTTTCTCGTCAGAATTACCATATAAAATCCTCATCCACGAATGAAGCCTCATAACCCCTTGTAGAGTAAAAGAAAGGTGTAACGTTAACATAACATACTTTTTTATAAATCAATGAATTTTTAATTTTTACCATTCAATTTTACTCTCACACAATGTTGAAACGTGCCCCGAAAATAGAACAAAATGATCAATTGCATGTTTAATAACAAAATAAAATGGATGATCCATAAACAATTGCGGACGGCGACGTCGCAACATAGCTCTAAAGTCAACTGCAATGATTGAAATTTAAAAGAAAAGGAAAAAAAAGAAATTTTGAGACAGAAAATATTCAATATAAGGGTTAATTAAATGAGATGAGTGTTATTTTTGGGATAAAATCGTGATCATCAATAAAGCCTGATAAACTCATTTCAAAAAATCTTTATTTAGTATCGAAATTTTAGTATTACATTTATTTTTTAGTGATATTTTGAATGCGTCCAGAAAATAATGCCAGGTTACTTTGAGAGTGCTTCAGAATAAAGTTAAATGGATGGTCCACGAAAAATCTTGGTGGTCCATTAAGTGGCATTGAGCAAGCCATCATTAACATTCCTGAAAATAAGCGGACACATTAACAAATGATAATCAAAAAGAATTAACTTTATGGAGAAAGAATAGCAATGAAGGTTTTGAGCATAAATTTATGAAAGCAGGATGACTTATTTAGTAAGATTAGTAACCACAGTGACATAGGCCAATTAAGAGATCGTTCAATTTCTTACTAATCAAATTTTATTTAGATATTAGATTGAGAAGAAGTCTAAATGCATTGATATTCACCAGTTTATTTTATTTTAATTGTTTCACTAAATAATGCAACATCGTATGTTCTTCTTCATTTTGATTGATGTTACACTGTTTGTCGATGAAGACTCATCAATATCAGACGGTAGTTTTATTTTATAACGGAAATCTTCTTCAAAGTCATTATTTGAAATTTGACTGGAAGTCTTCAGAAAGAAGTAAATTAAATTGAAATTTCACATAGAAGTGAAGGTGGAAAGTGAGGAAATTTTAACTGACACTTACATGTGGAGAAGACTCAGTGGGCTTGTTTACAACTCCAATGAAAAGAATTTTTGACTTGTGAGCAATGATGGATAAAAATGGATGATTTACTTTAAAAGTATTTGGCTGAACCCAACATTGATGCCTCATGCAGGATCCTATGAAAAAAACACATGACGAGGGTGTGAATGAAATGATGATTGATAAAAAAAAAAATTTAAATTAAGGAATACGAGGTGAGATATTGTGAATGATTCTTTATTTTTATTAATCATTATACTTATTTCCACATTAACTCAGTTTAGACTACAGTTCTTCCAAAACGACAAGAAAGTTTGATTCAAATTCGTTTAAAATCATACTTTTGATAAATGAACAGTATCGAAGCTGTGTGTTAAGGTTTAAGGAAGTAAGCAGATAAAATTTGACAGCTCATTTTGTATAGATACACATACGGAAACTTCAAAAATTCTGTACGTAATCAATGATTATCACACTAACATTTGCTTTTCTGGTAAGCGGCTATGAAGCCTCAAAATCTCTTAATTAATAAATGAAAGGTATGACATTTACAAATATCTTTATTTAATATTAAAATTTTAATACATTTGATATTCATTCTGATTAAATAAATTTATTGTTTAGTGATATTTTGAATTCGTCCTGAAAATAAAGCCACATTACTTGGGGAATGCTTCAGAATAAACGTAAATGGATGGTCCACGAAAAATCTTGGTGGTCCAAAAAGTGGCATTGAAAGAGCCATTATTTGTATTGCTGAAAATAATTGAATACGTAAACATAAGAAAATCAATTATTTTATTTAGGCTCAAGGAAAATAAAGGTTTTGATTTAACAAAATATAGAAGCAGGATCACAAATATGCAGTTTAAGCTAATATTTTTGGCCGAGAAGCAGTTTGAATGCAGAGACAGTGTTTTTATATTCACCAGTTAATAAAAATGATTTCACTATAAAATGGAACATCGCTTCTTCTTCTTTTTCTTCAATTCTAAGTCACTATGGATAACGGGTAAAACTTCATCAAAGTAATCTTGTGAAACTTGACTGGAAGTCTTCAGGTAAATTACATTGATTAGTAAAATGAAGCTGAATTTGGAAAGTAAACTAATTTTTACAAAGACTTACATTTCCAGAAGACTTATTGGGCTTGTTTAGTGTTCCCATGAAAATAATGTTTTTTTCAAGAGCAATCATGAATAGAAATGGATGATTTGCATTAAACGCTTTTGGTATAACAACACAATCATAATCACAATCGGATGCTGTGCAGAAAAAAACTCAAGAATTACAATTCTAATTGCTAGATGAAATGATGTATAGCTCGAAAAACATGAAATTGAGGAAAACATGTTGAGGTACTATGTGAGATTATTCATTTTCACTATAGTTCAATATCGATATAATGAAAATTTAATTAGTCATAGTCGCAATTAAAAACAAACTTAAATAAAAAAGTTCTCTCTTCGAGCGTTATTTTTAGACACACGCATTTTAAAAGAAAAAAATAGTTTTAATTCACCTCTTGTCAGAACGAATCTGACTTCCAGTCTCGTTAGTCGTGATCACCGGATCTGAATCAATAATATTTTAAAATCATGAATTTACTTAAAAGTTTACCACGCGTATCGCACTGCTGCTGTTGTATTGAATTGGTATGTTGTTTCATAATTTTTTAAAATTTTTTTCAAATCTGTCATAAATTATGTTCATTAATATTATAATTTTATAATACAACAGCGAACGGGGGCAATTATTATCGGACTCTTTCAATTGATTGTTATACTCGTATGTGGTGGAGCTCCTTTCTTTTTTATAATGTATGAGTATTATAAAATAAATTATACATTTCATGATGTGTCTTCAGAATATACGAACACCCTAGTAATAGTTATTTTAAATTGGATTGTCCGAATGATTGGTTTAATAATAATTCCTTTGTGTCTCATAATCGGAGCTACCAAGGTAAGTGAATGAACTTTAGGTTCATAATATCTTAAAGTGATACAAATTTTTTTTTTCAGAATCGGAAACTTTTCGTTAAAATTTACGTCATAATTTATGCTTTTGGTAACATTTTTATGTTAATTAGCCTCATCTTATCCTTTTTTGTGCCATGGTATCTTTTTCTTATCGTATTTTTCCTAGCTTGTTCCCATTTTTATTTCTTTTTATGCGTCAATAGTTACTACCAAGCCTTAATAGAAGTCGAAAATCCAAAAAGTGATATTGGACTTGAAACTGTGGCAAATAACGAGAATTGATATAACAAAAATTCTATTGACAATTAAACTGTTCAATCAAATTATACACAAAAATAAAATATAATTTGAAGAATGATTTTTTTTTCTTATTTATTTAAATAGTTATCTGCATATTGTTTTGTTATAAAAATTTAAAACTTTATTTCATTTTGATGGTTTTTTAGACGTTGACGTGAAAATAATATTAATTATCTATCGTAGAAATCGTTCTGCTTAAGGAGTAAGCAAAATTTTCGCAGTTTTATTTTTATTGCATTTCGTAAGAAAAAACTTTAACTCATTGGCTCTGAGATAAGCCTCGAGGATTGGGCTCAGGGATTAGGCTCCAGAGCCTGAAAACGGTCAAAAGCCCAAAAAGTCCGATTTTTTCAAAAATTTTCAAAATGGACACCAATTTTCAAAATGTCGGAATTTTTCAATATGGCGGCTATTTTAAAAATGGTGGTTATTTACAAAATGGCGGTTATTTTCAAAATGGTGATTATTTCAAAATGGCGGTTTAAAAAAAAATGAAAAATGGCGGTCCAAGATTTTCCGCAATTTTTACAATAATCGCATTTTTTTTCAAATCAACGACAAATATGCTAACTAAATGTTAAAGAAAACTAAATAAATATTGTGTGTGATTCTTCATATTCATAATCTTTATTAATAAAAGCCTTTCAATGCCCCATAAAATAAAATTGACGATTTCTGTATTAAAAGAAAAACTCCTGGATGATCAACAATAAATTTGGGTGTTGGTCGTGAAATTATCGCACAATAATTCGCAACCATCATTCCTATCAAATATAGAATAAGACAAAATATAAGATATTTTACAATTCATTTTCAACATACATTACACTTTTACATTTTTAAAGTAAATTCAATGAAATTTTTAACATTAACCACATTTGAAAGTTGAAAAAACTAATCTAAATATTTACATTAACTAAAAGCGAAGGGAATGCCAATTATCATAATGAAAGATGAATGTCGAATGTTGAAATCGAATTACAGTACCTACAAATTTAGAAAAATATGTATTTGATTCAATTTAATCGAAATTTCAAGTCAATACCTTTTTACTTTAATTCAATTCTTGAAATTTAGCACGATGGAGACATAATTCGACCTTGAAAAATTCCCGCATTATGAATTTTGATAATGAACACAAAAGGATGAGTAAGTCTGAATTCTGGTTCAGGCATCAAACAATCAAGTTGAATTGAGAGATCTAAATTCAATTTTAATGAAAAAATGTTCTTAATTTATCATGTTGTATGAGAAATAAAACAGAATCATCATGCTTTGAAATTGCCTAAACTTCTTCCGGAGTAAATGTTTATGTTAAAACGTTCAATTAATTATCACCTATCAACACTAATACAGCCTTAAACAGAATATGTGATTGTTTAGTTCTTAATTTTGAATACGTGGCTTAATTATTTACTCATAATATTCCCAGGTGTGATAAATTTGTGACATGACATAACAGTGATAAGTCATAAATATTTCAAACTTTTAATGAATAGATAATAAAATATATATTTTAATGTTTACTTAGATAAAAAGACAGATAAGAGACATAAAATCACGATAAATGTATTAACCTGTATGGAAGGAAATGATAAGATACACACAGAACAAATATTTTGCGATAAGAACAACAAAAATGAAATGAATATGATGACTCAATTTTCAATAAAATGAATAAAAATTTAATTTTTTTTTTTCAACTTACCGGTAGCAGCAGCAGCCTCAGCTCCTTCCTCATCAACTTTGATGAATGCTTTGTGGATCACCTTTGAAATTTTCAGGGGTTCAGGGGATTCTAGCAATCCAGAGAAATCAGCAGCATTACTGAAAGCTGTTGACATGCCAAGTTTCACTAAAACATTATTCAATTCTTTGGTGAATTCAAACTCAAATTTGGGTAAGAAGACTTCAACTTCTTGGTGGTGCATGAGACTATCAATTTCCTTCAAGTCAAGTGCATGCATTTTCTCTTCAAGCTCCTTCAATCCATCTTTCTTGTTTGGAAGAATGAACAACATGGAAATATTTGAATCCTTGTATTCCATTTCCAAGGCAGTTGCATCAAATTTCTCCAATGCTCCATACTTGAATCGTTTTTTGATTGTCATCATGTCAACGTCAATTTTTTGTTCGGGAGTTACCCAAAATGGACTTGGATGTGTCATTCTCTTATCAAATGGATATAACCACTTCCCTTTGAAGTAAATTGCATTTACAAGGACCGCACGTGTGAGTTCATCAAGGTTATCCGGTGAAATTAAATCCTTTATCTTATCATGCGTTTTTTCCTCGACCCATGCATTGATTGCCTTAGCTGAATCAACACTCTTAGCAAAATCAAGACTTTCAACGGCTGACTTGAAATGCTTTGCTGTTAACTCGTTAAATGCAGCTTTAAGCTTGTAATTACTCATGACATAGATTCGATTTGCAATCTCAAGACCGGACTCCTTTTCAGTATCATCCAAAATGTCTTGGAAGGCTTTTGCAACTTCTTGCTTATTTCCCTGGGGACCATATTTAAGTACATTACCGATTTCTTCATAGGTACGACCTTCAGCAGCCATATACACCATTGAAAGACATGTTTGGATGGAAAGTGGTGAAAAAACTACATTTTCCTTGGGATCGGTAGCCAATTCCTTTGAAATGAAAAACAAATAAAATAAAAATATTTCAATTTCACAACAAATGTAATAGAAATGTGAATCACTTCTAACTAAATGGAATTTATATTGAATCATTGAGTATCAAAAATTTCAAGGTCATCTCAATATACACCTCCTCAACCTCTAAAATGGCAATTAAATACATACCTTATACAAATCAGCACCAAACAAATTTGAATTTTTAGCGAATTGTTCTTTTGCCATATTGGTTTCTCTTAAAAATTCTTTATTTTGATTGTAATTATTTTCAATGTTATTATTATTGTTATTATCACTTTTAATACTGTTCACTAAATGCACTTGACAAGGCAGAAGTATGAATAGGAATAAATTTACTGTGACTTGAGGTTTAAATTTATATTTTCTTTGAAGTAAATGAAATTTCATCACAAACTAAATTCGATTTTTAATGTGAATTGGATTGATACAACTTTGTTATTTATACGACGTTGTGGCATTTACTCATATATTATTATCAAGATAATGAGAGAAAATGAGAAAGAGAGAGAAAATAATCAAATTACACTGAGGGAACTTTAATATTGAATTGACGATTTACTTATTTGAATTTATGGAATTCGTTTTTGTAAAATTTTACTATAATTTTGTAACAAAAAAAAATATGTGAAATATAATGAAAAAAAAAAATTTTATTTTTAGAAAAATTTTCATTTCAAAAAACATTTCAGTTCCTTATTTCATTGAATTTGCTTCTCACGTACACTGAATAGGACTTGTATGGATGACATCATTTTAGCCGGCTACTTAAATGTAAATAAAAAATATTAGAAGAGAATTTTGTGTTTATGTCTAAGTATTTTTTTTCTCTCTCTGTTTTTATTTTGAATATTGTGAATCACTTTTGATGATTATTTTTATTATTGTTATTTTTTGTTGTGTATAACTGATGACTTTACATAATTTATATAACAGTTCAAAATAAAATGAAACAAAAATTGATGAAAAATATTCATTTCCAAGAATTTTAATTTTCATTCAATTTAAAAGGAATTTGAAATATTTTGTTTTGGGGATTAATTTCATATTTTATTAAATTATTATAAATATTATTATTTTGACAAGACACGTGTTGGCTGGACCGAATTGAAATGAAATTTTTAAGAATTTACCTGATTTATTTTAGTCTCTTCTAATTGGGGGTTTGGGAATTGAAGAGCTTCATTGTTGTTTTTTTTTTCTTAATTCCAATGAAATTATCGTGGCATGTTTTCATTTTATTGTTTGGGTGCGTGATTAATTTTAAAATTCGCGGAAAACATTTTTTGAAGAAAATCAACATCTATCAAATGATTTCATTCTGAGAATTTCGATCTCATTAATTTGTTTATTCATATTTGTTTGTTCAAATTAAAACGACGTGTTAAATATTATTGTGATTAATTAAAAAATAAAAAGAATTGTTGTTATAGTATTAACTTCAAATTAAAATTAATTAATATTAGTGAGATTCGTGTGAAATCTGATCTATTTACAGCTTCTCTTGTCCTTTAAAAAGAAGATCCTCAGACCCATATTTTGGGTCAAATGCGAGTTCAAGTGAAAAATCCACTACGATTAATATGAGATTTCAATTTTGTCACTGTTTAATTTAACAGGTTCAAGTAGGCTGGACATGTTGCACGGATGTAGCCCAACTGAGCTTCTAAAACTCTGCTCATCAACAATCCAGATGGCCAACGTGGAATCAGCAGATCAAGAAAAGGACCTGATGGAGTTAGAGAAAATCTGAGAGATCTTTGTGTTCAAAATTGGCAGGTTGTAGCAGAAGATTGCCCAGTCTGGAGTCTCGGTCAAATCCAAAGCAGGCATGTAAGTATATAAGTTAGTATTGGTTTGTGATGTTTGACTGAATTATTAACAACAGATTCATATCGAACCTTGTGGTTTGTCATTAGAATCTCTCGCAGTTTCCGCAAAATCGAAACGATTGTGTACCTCTTTGATACACTTGTGCTTAATTGAAATACGGCAGTGTGATGTGGTCACCCCACTATAAATTGAGCATTCAAAGGGTTGAAAGAGTGCGAAAACTGCTAACTCGTTTTATTTTCAGGAAATTTCAGTTTCTTTAGGTTCCTTATAATAGAAGACTGAAGATACTAGGCTTGAAGTCATTATATCTAAGGCGTCTGGAGGCCAACAGCTTACTGCTTGATAAAATCGTGAATGACCTTGAAAAAACTCAAGTGAAAAATGAAATTATCATCAGAAATAACGATTTTAACGTTCGAAATATGGGGCATTTTGGTATAAAAGACTACAAGATAAACGGTGCGTATTACTCATTTCTATCACGGACCACAACAAAATGCATTCCAAATGGTACCATCAAGATTTAAAAAAGAATGACTAAAGAGTCTTGAAACATTATGACTCGATGATTATGATGTCTATGGCATGATGGGCACGAATCAGAGACTTAAATAACTATTTGTCAGTTTTGAGTATCCTGACCTTAGTTGAACCAATGCCGTTCTTGTCTCTCTGGGGAGTTTGGCTTCGTTTACTGATATTTTGGGTGGTGGTTCACCGAGGACCTTGTTTGCTTCTTAGCTGAGTGTTGTGTTTACGACGGTTGCTGTAGTTGCTTTAGCATACATCGATAAGTAACCTCGTCTGTAATTGTGTTCAGATGTATTGTAGCTAAAAGTTCAGGTAATTGACTGCTTGCTGAACGACGGATATTTCTATGAGATGGATCCGTGCTTACAATACTTGAATTTGGATGTTCTGGTTTGTGACATCGACGAGGAATTGAAGCTAATTGAAATTTTTATAAGAGCATATAATTGGGCATGTTCCGTTTGCTCTTCAAATGAAAGCTGGTCCAACAGGAAATAAAATAAATAAATGTGGGACAGAATGACGTCGGACAAACCCTCTGTAACAGTGCAATTTTTCTTACGAAATGCGCTAATAAAATTAATTATTCTTTATCTCAATTAAATTTAAATTAAAATTCCGTAATAAAACAAAACAAAATAATCATTTTCAATTAACTTGACAATCGTTAATCCAATCTTAGATTTTCCTAATAAATTAAATTGTGTGTTTTCAAATTTTAAATTTAACGTGAGTATAAAAGATTTTTATTTAGGTTATTAACAATTCTAATTTCCGGACTATGAATTCCACAGAAAAAAATCCCAATTTCTAATTCATTTCATTTCTTTTCATACCTTTATTTGTAATGAAATAATATTATTTTTTTTATTACCATTACTTGTATCACATATCGAAAATTGAAAGGAAAAGGCAAAAAAAAATTAAATTCAATATAAAAAATTTTGTATTTTATTTTTATTATTATGTTTTTTTTGTTGTTGTTGTAAGAAAAATAAAACGAATTTCAATTCATTCAGCCAAAAATATCAGAATCAAAATCATAAATTATTAACAGAACATAAATTTAAAAGAAAAGTTACATGTTTCTTACATATGTAGGCACACACACACACAATGACATGTATTGAAAGTTAAAATTTTTGTCGCTCTAAGGATTTTTGCTTTCAAATGTTTGCTCTTATTATAAATATTTTCATTTACAATCGAATTCAATGGACGACTGGTTTTCATTTCTGGTTTCTGGTTTTTCGTCTTAACCAGAAAAACCCATTTAATAAAAGATTTTGTTTTTCTTATTTATCAATAGACTGGAACAGAATAAACAATTTTTTTTTAAATATTTAATATCATAATTTAATTTGAACTGAAATTTTCCGAGGAAATCAAAAAAAAATCCAGTTTTCCTTTATATTTAAAATATATTTTTATTTGAGTTGATCTCACCTAACCCCTATATGTAAGTGATATGATGATAAGAAGAGATATGGATAAGGAAGAAAACAAAAGGTTGAAGGGAAAAACTTAAGGAAAAAAATCAAGTTAAATAAAAAAAATTTATATGTGTATTTATATGGGAAGGAAAAAAAGGTCGACCTTTATTATTATGTGATTATATTTTTTTTCTTTTCTTTTTGGCCAACAATGAAAATATGTAATCAATAGACAGTCAATTTTCATTATGGTATTTTTTTGGTATTTTTATTTTCTTATTACATGTATATGAACTTTTTTTCCTGGTTTATTTCAATGCACATTATTCACTCAAATATTTCAATGATTATGGTTGATAAGTTGAATGGAAAACATTTAGATTTAAACTTGATTTTTGAAGAAGTCTTTTTTTTTAAACTTCATTATGTCCATTTTACATCCAGTCCGTTTAAATTCGTATGCCTCACAGTTATAACTGCAATTCGTAAGAAAAAATGCACTATAACAGACGGTTTGTCTGCTGTCACTCTGCGACTGATTGCTATCCATAGCTCTGGAATGGTCCATCAGAGCCACCAGAGCCTGAAAACCGTTAAAAACGGTTAAAATTTGAAAAAAATTCTTTTGTTGGATGGATTAATTCATTGAGCTTCAAGATTAGGCTCCAGAGCATGAAAACGGTCAAAAGCCCAAAATGTCTGATTTTTTCAAATTTTTACTTTTCTTTAAAATGGCGGATTTTTTTTGGATGACGGGTTTTTTCAAATTGGTGGAATTTTACAAAAAATTTCAAAATGGCTAAATTTTTACAAAAATCAGCCATTTTGAAAAATTCCTTAATAAACTTAATTTTATTCAATGAAACGAGTCCCATCGAAATGCTCTTTTCTAAACAGTCCAGTGGTTAAAATTTCTCATTTTTTTTGTATTTCAAATTTTTTTCTCTTTTAATGCAAAGGTCTTATTTTGGTTTGTTATTAAAAGCGTGTTTTGCAGCTTAAGGCAGAGAAAAAAAACTTCTTGACACTAAGCATTACAAAGAAAAATAAAACGGAGAAAAATGATGGAAATTCTTTCTCCTATCAGTCATTGATGACCCAAGTCACGTATCATTGAAGCCTACGTGGTTCATTTTTGTCGTTCTCAATGTACAGCAAAAGACAGTAAAATGAAATTATTATTATTATTATTCTATAAAGGTACGTTTATTTAGAAGCAAAAAAGGAAAAAAATGAATGAAAAGATTAGTTGTAACTTATAACACAAACGAAATATTATAATTTCCTTAAATTCATGGTCAGAAATGAGTGATCTCATTATCATTATGATAATTATTTGAACAATTAAATGAAAATTTAAGATGATTCAAGTTTAAAGTGGTTTTTTCCTGTAATATGTAGGAATATTTTATTACA
Organism: Culicoides sonorensis; assembly: GCA_900002565.1. Lineage (NCBI taxonomy): Eukaryota > Metazoa > Arthropoda > Insecta > Diptera > Ceratopogonidae > Culicoides > Culicoides sonorensis. The sequence continues at coordinate 96,272 of LN483436.1, forward strand.
TTTACATTTTAATATGCATATTTACTTAATACCACATAATGTAAGATTTTTTTATCTCTTGTGGTAAACTTTTCAAGGAAAACCTAGAGCTAATTTTTTTTTTATACTCTGGATAAATAAAGAGCATAAATCATATTTTTTTCATATAATTTTTTAAAAAAGACAGCACTTGTTCCACGCCTCTTCGTTTTCCCATTTCCTTTGCCTAGACCTTTAATGTGTATTGTTTTCTTGTTATTTTGCGTTATTTACCCAAAATTTATTTATATTTTATAGGATGAAAGGACAAAGTTTTTTTACCATATACATTGCACACAAGAAACACATGCGTGAGTTTCATCACAAATAAAATTATAACAATATAAATATGAAGATGAAGAAGAAGAAGATACCAAGAAAATAACATAATATCTCTTCGCATGTCGCGCAGATTCTTAAGTACTTAACATACGCCGTACATGTCGCGTAAAAAGAAGTGATTTTGTCAGAAGGCTCATTAATATGTCATATTTGTGCTATATATGAATCGTGTGTGTGTGTGAATAATGAAAATAAAATAAAAAAATGAAGATGTAAGTTAGTAAATAGGGTTTTTTGAACGTGACATTGTCTCAATTTTTTTTTATTTTATTTAAGTTTATGCATATTACGAGAAAATTTGTAGTAAAATATAACATAATAAAAATGAGAAGCTAATGCAATTTAGAAACTAATTTAAATTCATAAGAAATTGATTTAAATTGAATTTTGTCAAAGAAATTGACAGGAGTCTAGTGAACTTGTTAAAGGAGTTGGTAATGAGCACGTTGATTGAACTTTTTTACTTAGCCAGCTGTACAACCGTTTTCTAGTCTTGTATTGGTCAAGAATTGAGTTCAAAAGTTCCACAGGCGATTTTTTACTAGTTCCCCATCCGTGCTTCAACGTCTCAATCTTGCATAATGTCAAACTTTGGGGGTTGAACGACACAGTGGTAAGTGTGTTGGACTCTCAATCTTATTCTCACTTCGGTCATTAAACTTTACGATCTCAAATGTCCCTAGACTAAAGAGTAGATAAAGATGGCGACTGCTTGGGATGGCTGGATAAAAGCTAAGTCCCTCTTTTCTGAAAAGTCACGGAGACACGACTTTGGTCATGTTGATCTTAATGGCTTGGCGATCTTAGGCTTCATTAAATTTATACGGCTTCTAAGCTTGCACACAGGCCATCAGTCAGACACAATGTGAATATCCGTTATCATCATCCGAGGGACTTAGCTTTAATCCTGTCATCCCAAGCAGTCACCACCTTTATCTAGCCATTAACTCAAATTGCCACTCAAAAAAATTTGAAGTGTTTGGCTCTTAAACCTCATGAGGATTCTTCTTTTATCATTCCATAGCAAAAAATCCTTTAAAAAATTACAGTCAATGAACAAAAACTCTCGTATTGACACTACTTTAACACCAAAAAAAAAACACCATACTAAAGGTAATGATAATAAAAAATAGTAAACAACGAGATTATCATTAAAATTATGTGTGTTTGTCTCAACACAAAATCTTCAGTAATTTACGTTTAATTTCCTTTCAACAAAACTTTTTCACACTCATTTTCCTTTTTCCCTCTTTAACATTTAACAATTAACATACAAAAACTTTCCTCACACCTTTTAACATTTTCTCAAAAGACATCGTCGTTGGTAAAGTTAAAAATTTTCAGAGCAAATGTAAAGTTCTTTAAATTCATTAACATTTTTAACCGTAATAAGAGCAAAAAATAATAAGAACAAAGAAATGACATTACCACTTCATATAATAATAAATACAAAATATTATTATAGTTTTTCTTTCACCTCACATCTTTTAAGAAAAAAAACCATAAAAAATAGGGTGTAAGCACTTCAAGGCAACGCACGAACGCAACAGTAGGTACACCCAAATGTATCATTGCAGCTTTTTAAATGTGTTAACGTCATCATATCACGTGTTTTATAGTGTATATGATATTTTAGTATTCTTTCTTGTATTTAAAAGAAAACTGAAAAAAGGTAAAATAATGGAAGTGTTTCATCTTATGGCTTAGTTGCTTTTATGAGTGTGTGTGTGTGTGTGAGAGCGTATATGGAACACACGTCCATAAAAATGATGTAACCTAACCGAAAAATCTTGTTTGAAATAAATTCCCTAATCTGGGATTAACTGAGATGATTTGCGTCTAATGTCTATCTATAATGGCTTAGGTCTTTTTTATCTATATCAGTGCTTTATTTTTTTTTTCTTTGCTTTTTTTCATTTTATTTATATTTGTTATTTATATGTTTTGTTACCTTTGTCTTGTATTATTAAGGTAATTTTATTTTGCTGGTTAAATTGACCATATTAAAATTATTTTGATATGTCTGTTTCAGCTAAATTGGAGCTAAAAAAAATTAAGGAGAGCGGGAAAACTGGGAAAATTGAAAAGTTATATTTTTGACAGCCCCTCCTGCTGAAAATATTTGTTCATCAAAAATAACAATATAAGGGGGGGCTGGTTGGTTTCTTTTGCTCCTGCACTATTCAATGTTTTTGACTTCACATAAAAAAGCGAATCCTATATGAAAGTGTTTTGAAAAAACAATAATCCAAAAATATTATCAAAGCTGGAAAATAAAAACAAATGAGGAAAATAGTCAATCAAAAACCTGAATAATGGAAATGCTTACATCGAGTGCGATGATACTGCCGTTAAGTACCTCAGAGTATTCATGGATAAACGACTGACATTTAAAGGCCACGTAGAACACCTGACAAAAAAAAAATCAACTGATGCTCTTCGTATACTTTATAGCTTATTTAACCGCAAATCACGACTAATTATAAACTCAAAAGTACTTCTGTACAATACCACAATCCGTCCCATAATCATATACGCGTCACCAATTTTGAATGTCATAACTCGGACCTACTTTAGCAAGTTAGTAATTACTCAAAATAAATTTCTAAGAAGATCCTTTAAGCTTCTTACGACTCCAATAGTCCAGCTACATCAAGAAGCTGGAGTTCAAACAATACAAGATTTCATATCAAAACAAACAAATAATTTCAATTCTCGACACTTGGAGTAATTTTTAGTATAAATACTTAATATCAAGAGTAGTCATTTAAAGTAAATTAAATTCTTAAACGACAGTTAGTAACAAAACAATGTAATTGAACCAAAATAAAGATGGCCATTCTCAGACCATTTCACGGTACTGATAAATAAATGAATTGAAATTAATGTAGCAACCCCCTCCAAAGTTATGAATTTGGATAAAAGGGGTGCCGGGATGGTAATTTTAGCAACCCCCTATGAAAATGTACTCATATCAAAAATAATGTTAATGCACTTGATATATCATATAAATTACTTTTTTCAATTTTTTTTAAATATTAGAGTGCCCTTCATGGAAAAACGAAAATAAATGTGTGATACATGTGTTTTGCGTTAATATTAAAAGGGGATAAACGGAGGAAATGATACTTGAGCCTTTTTCTTAAAAAGTTTCTTAAGTACGCATACACACATATACATATCACATAAAAGTGAAGACAAAAACGCAAAGAACTTTGACCCCTCTCTCTTTATGTGTTTCTATGCGTGCGTGTGTGTGTGTTTATTTGATGTTATTATTTTTCATTTTTTATTTAATTTTTTTTTCATGAAAAACAAAACAAAAAACAACTGAAATGGGATAAAAAAACACACACGAAAAAAAGATGATGTTGGTAGCTGGAGGAAAATTTTAAACATCAAAAACATCTTTTTCAACTTTAATAACAATAACATTGAATTAAGGTTTCATCTCCTTTTGACTATACATACAGACACCCATACAGATTTGTAATATAAATTCAAAGAATGTCGTAAATGTATTATAAAAGACATCACTTGAAACATTATTATGGGGACAACAATTTTCTTCATTTTTTTTTTTCATCCAACAAACACACACACAACAGCTCTTATCTTTTTTTTTTGTTTTACGGTCGAAACCCTTTTCTTAGATAGTTTAGTTTAGAGGAGATATAATACAATAATAATAATAAATATATGAGCAAGACAGTTAGTGTATGGATAGATAGGTGAAAGGATGATGTTCTTTAAATTGGATTTTTTTTTATTTATAAATATTATTATTCGGAGAAAAAATATATAAATTACTTGCCTCTGAATTGGATGCCTTATGGTTCTTCTTGAAGTGTAATAAAATTCGTGGAATATATCCGGTATTAAATCGAAAATTCAATAAATATATTTATTGTAAAGGGAAAATTGTTGGTTATTTATTTTATATCTTCTCTCCCCGAAAATGAGAATGATGGCAACTTGAAATGTCTTTTAAGACAATATGGCTCACATAATTTGAATAAAAAGAAGTGGAACATAACTTTTTTACTCTTTTTCTTTCCTTGCTATGATAAATGAGGAAACCCTGAAGATATTCAAAGAATTTGTATTCTACATGTCCTTATTTCCACAAACACGTACATGAACTGGACAATAACTAAAAGTACACAATTCATTCATTTAAAGCAATAAAACGTGACAATATTTTTGATATTCAAACATATTGTTGTGAAATGGAAACCTTTAACATAAACAATTCTTTTTTTTTGTTCTATAAAATATTACTTTAATGGTGTGTGATGGCAAAACTTTTCAAATAAATATATAAAAATTGAAAAGATGTGTTTTTCTTGTATATTTACAAACTAGCACAGAGAAAGAAGAAAGTGCACAAAACTCATAATTTTACCAATCAAGTAAGATCCTCGCTTTTATTTATTCATTTTCTTTTTGTCTGATAAAAATAAATTGAACAAAAGTGTGGGAGTTTAATCTCAAACTAATACTCACACACACACACACACACATACATTCACCAAAAAAATATCACTTTATTTACTTATCAAATCAACAGAGGACCAGTCAGTCGGTAAAATACACGTGCCATACAACCTCTGTTTATTTATTTGACGTTAACTTCACTTGAACCATGTTGACTTCTGTTTTTCAAGAGTGTGAGGAATTTGTGTGTGTGTGTGTGTGTGTGTAACAAAGAAGGAAAAAAAAGTATGGTTTCAATCAATAACAATTGAATTGGATTTGAATATTTGATGAGAGACTTTGGACATTGTTTCCATCACATATTCACTGGTACACAATACAAAAGGAGAGAAAAATAATACACTTAAATGAAGACAACAACAAAGTAAGAAATAAGAAAAAAATAATAATAATACAAACAAGAACAAAAACAGAAAATTGTTTTTTTTTTGTTGTATAGTTAAGTTTCATTGTTTTTATTTTTATGTTTTTTTTCCTTGTAATTCCATGTGAAAGTCAAAATACGGATTTTGCAGGACTTTTAAGTGGCTGTCTGTCTTGATTTCTCTGAGTGTTTTAATACTGATATGAGGGAATCTCAATTGTCCCGATTAAGCGTCTTATTTAAGCTTTATTTTTATTTAACCCTTTCAGACCTGAGCCTAAACCAAATGACCTAGATTTTTTTACTCGTAAATGGAAAAAAATTGTTTTAAGTTTATATTTTTTCTTTTGAAAATTCCCGTCGCACAAAAAATTACCGTCGTAAATTCCGCGACGGGAAATATATTTAGAGTGTACAAAGTTTGTCCAATATATTGGACAAAGGACCGAAAGGGTTAAGAAAGCCTGATCAAATGTTAAATCTGATCTTCTTATTTAACTCAGTACCATTTTCTTCGTTTTAAGTTCATTTCAAATAAATCCTTGTTTATCTTTTGAGAGTACAAAACAATCGTGGCTGAAGGCTATTTTCCTCTTGAACTTATTTTTTGGTATTGCTCTCTCCTACTGAAATAAAGTTTTTACTCAAATAACAGCATCAACTGATGTCACGATGACAGTTCATGATATTTAACATAATTCAAGGTAAAAAATTTTAAAATCAACAAACAGTCGTTAATCAAAATTCTGATGAAGCTAAATTTTAATATCTGATAATTTTTTTTGAAAATGAAGTATTACTCACCGTAGGTTGTCTTTTGTTTGATGAAACCACTGTCCTATTCTTCTCTTGTCTTGGCTAAGTGTTTTTACTCATATGGCACAGCACATAGATTCATCCTTATTCCCTTCAAATTGATTGCTGCCCTAAGAAATGAAAAAAGTGGCAAAATGCGCTCATAGTTATTTTCATAGAAGACTGTTTCCTTATTTTTCTCTATTTTTTTCTTCTAATATACATTTCAATATATTAGCTTGGAAAAATACTGGTAAATTCTGAAGAGGGCATTTATTTTCCTAATTCTAGTCAAGGTTAAATAATAATTCTCCGAATCGTATTGAAAAACAAGGTCAAATTATTCAAAGTCCATTAAACATTTTCTTAAAATGATATCTACATTTGAAATGATATCATTCAATCATTTCCTTCAACAATTTTAACAGAAATGTTTATTTTATTATTCTTCAAATCATTTCTCAGATCAGAAGTCTCAAGTGAATTCAACTATCATCGAAAAACATCATCGGAACTAAACTAAACAAACATCCATTTATAAATTATAAATATAAAGAGTTCTAAGAATAAAATTCAATTTATTTACTTAATATACTTTGTTAAGTCGTTCATTCATTGATGAAAATATCCTGATAAAGAAGATAAAGAAGTTGACTGAATAAAGTTTAATTATTAATAAAATTACATGAATTAACCATTACAATTGATTACGAGAAGAAAAGAAATTTACGAGAATGAACTAAAAATAACAAAATAAAGGAAAAACATTTTGTATTCTTGTCATCACAATTACAAAACTTATTTTTATGTTTTTTTATTCTTGTTTATTCAATGATTGAGAGAAAAGGGGACGCGAATGGAAATAAAATGAAGAACGTGGTTCGTGATGATGACCATGAATTCATTTTCGGAGGCAGAAGAATTTTCTGAAGAGTGAATGAGAGATTTTAGTTCAATTGGAACGTAAGTCTTGGAAATAAATTTATGAAACGTAAGTTATGGAGCTCAATTTATGGAACGTAAATTATGGAGCTCAATTTATGGAACGTAAGTTATGGAGCTCAACTTATGAAACTCAAGTTATGGAACGTAGGTTTTGGAGCTCAATTTATGGAACGTAAGTTTTGGAGCTCAATTATTGGAACGTAAGCTTTGGAGCTCAATTAATGAAACGTAAGTTATGGAACACAATTTATTAAATTCAAACAATGAAGCTCGACGTTTTCTATAAACAGACAGATGTAAATACCTTATTTTTTCTAAATCTACAAGAAACCTTATTTTACAAGCTTGTACAATTGTATCAAATATTCTCTATCCTGGATGATGATGCAATAAGTCACATATATTTCATGACGAATACGTACAATCAATGTTTATTTAATAGAAAATCTTAATTTTGTTATCTTTATTGAAATGTCATGTTTTCTCTTTTCACAAGAATTGGTTATTTTACAAGGAATATTCTGGAATTGATTGAAAATTATTTATTATTTCGATATTTTGTTGTTTACTTTAAGTACCTTTGAAAATAATGGTTCAATGCAGATACTGATTAATTTAAAAATTAAGCTCAACCACAAAATACTTTTTTGCTTAAAACCTCACCAAAAAAACCAAAATCATATTTGAATCATGATTATAGTTAAAGTTTAGCTCAAAAACAAAGTTAAACACAAGTTTCAATTTAAATAAGCGATTTATGGTTCAATTTAACCACAAATCCACTATATGTCGAAACACTTTGCCATGTCTAATTTTATTTTAACGTATTTTATGTTGTATGGATGTTGTTAAGACTTAAAATTGTACACATTTGAATATAATTGAGACAAATAACAAACAATAACAACACAAAAAAAATTGTATAATAAAAACGGTTTTAACTTGTGCGTTTTCACTTAAATCTGTTGTTATTTGTTCGTTATTTTCAATTCACTTTTTGTCCATGTTATTTATGTTTATTATATCAGTGGAAAACAGCAAGTTTGAGTTTGTTAAAAGGCCTTTAATATGAATATTGTGCTCTTGTGTTACTATGTATTGTCAATGTTATCATAAACATTTTCTTCACGGATGAATTCTTGCTTTGTTTGAACTCCAACAACAACAATCATTAAATGGATTTATAAAATGTTTTGTGTATTTTCCTCTTAAATGTACATGAGGATGAGAGTAAACTCGGTGATTTGTTCTATAAAATCTAATGAATTAGAAAATGTTTTCATTTTTTTTTAATGTTTAGCGAATTATTCTGCCGTTATGTGAAAACAGTGTCAGGTGAATTACTTGGGAAATGTTGTCCGTTGCTTGGTACGAATTATATTACATTTAATTTAACTTTAAATAAATTCAAGGTGCATTTAATGGGTTTTTTTTTAATAAATGGAGCATTGTAGCTACTCGTCTGGTCTTCGTGTTGTTCAATGCGATGCAGGGGGTAGTCAGGTCGCATTTGGCATCTGGCAAATTTGGCATGCGGCGAATTTCATATTTGGCTTTTGGCAAATTATTATTTGGTGCAGATGGCATTTGGCATATTGCGAATTTCACATTTGGCGCATTTGGCACATTTGGCAAATTATCATTTGGCGTATTTGGCATATGGCGAATTTCACATTTGGCATTTGGCGAATTTGCCATTAAGCGCATTTGGCAAAATTGGCGTATTTGGCAATTTTGGCCTAATTGGCGTTTGGTACATTTAGCATTAGGCAAATTTGGCGTTTGGCAAAGTTTGGCGTAATTGGCGTTTGACAAATTTGGCGTTTGGCGCCTTTGACACGTTGGCAAAATTGGTGTTTGGCAAATTTGGCGTTTGGCGCAATTGGCACATGGCAAGTTTGGCGTTTGGCACATTTTTGCGCATGGCAAATTTGGCGCTTGACAAATTTGGCGTTTGGTAAATTTGGCGTTAGGCACATTTGTCTTTGGCACATTTGGCGATTGGAAAATTTGGCGTTTGGCAAATTTGACATTTGGCAAACTTGGCATTTTGTTCTTTTGAAATTTGGCCAATATGCTGTTTGGCAAATTTGGCGAATATGGCGTTTGGCAAATTTAGTATTTGGAAGTTTTGGTATTTAGAGGGTCATTTTGGGGCGACCTGACTACCCCCTGATGCGATGACTTGTGGGACGTTTTCTTGTAACAGAGTAATTAAGATTGAAATTGACATTAAATTGTGTTTTAATTCCATTTCAGTACTATCAAAGTGTTTTCTTTTTTCTTAAATCAATGACATTTCAAGAAAAAGTCTCATAAAGGCCAATTTTTCGTATAACGTCAGATAATCTCGCAGAAAATTAAACAACAACACCAAGTTAAATAAACGTGAATTTTAAAGCGTTTGATAAATATGAAATTATTCACCACAATTACCACAATTTTTCGCGCATAATCTATTATAATAATTCATTTGTACACTTGAATTAGTGCTAATAAAGTGGGTTTTTAGCTTTAAATAAACTTTGTTTTAAATAAATCAACAATGCATATGAAAATGAAATGATTTAAAATTTTCCCTGATTATTTACTTAAAAAAATCCACACAAAAAGGGATTTTTTTAAATATTATACGAACACACAGACAAAAATAAATTATATCATGAATAAAAATCCTGGAAGTTGATCTTCAATAAATCTGCTAGATACAGTCGTTATTTTATTTTAAATATTATGCATTCTTTGCACATTTTGTGAAAATTCTCATGCTTGCACACCTGTCATCACATGTAAAAAAATAATACGTTAACGTTATGTCATTTATTGCTCCTATTTTCACAAAATAAGTGCAAGTACTTTTCCTACACTCACACACATATACACCCATAGATTGAGACAGAGTGAGCTTATAACTCAGTCAAGCAAATAAAATGTATGGGAGAAAAAAAATTGAATGACATTATCATCATCATCATCATCATTTTAATATCATACAAAAAAATATGTGTATATGTGTCTCTTTAAGTACATAGTAATAAGGTATAATATGAAAAATAATATAATTTGAGCAACGAAGTAAAAAATGAACACGAACATTCTGTCTTTTTACTTTTATTTTTGTTCAAAAAAAATTGAGGAAGTTTATTCAGCACACACCGATGAAAGTAGAAAAAACCTGGTATTTATCTTCTTATAATATTATAATATGCTATTTTTTTAAAAGGAATTGTTTCTTGAATTATGTTTTTCTTTAATATAATCATGTATGGAAAATGAATTGAGTTTCCTTGTTCCTTTTAAATGTGTATTCATATCACTTACATGAATAAAAACAGTAAAAAAAAGTTTTTACAATCACGATTTTTCTTAAGTTATTATATCATTTGAAGTGTATTCATCATAATATGAAAAAAAATTGCAATGAACTCGTTGAGTGTGAAACTTTTTCGAGTCATAAATGAATGAATTTTTGTTAATTATCTTGATTATACAGATAACATAATTTTTAAGGATGAGTCAAAACGTCATTCAGAAACTTTTTTTTCATTTAAAAATGTACAGGGTGATTTTTATCTGGTGAAAATCGCTAAAAAGTGCATAGAAGTGCAATGAAGAGTACAAAAAATTTATGATTATAATAAAGTGCTTTAAAGCGCAAAAAAGATCACCGGAAAGAAAAAAAATCACCTTGTATGAAAAATGCTCGAAATAAAATGATTCAGAATTTTAAAAAAAGATATAGAAATGCAAGACACTAACATTTTTAAATATCCTTGAACCCCTATGTAAAAGGATAAAGTTAAATATGAACAGAATTTAAGATAAATAAAGGAAATTTACGATCAACTTTGTCTGGATTTAAATTTAACTTATTTTTCATTATTTTACTTTAATTTCCGAAAAGTATGCAATGAACTTCACGATATCCAGACAAATCAACTATTTTCTTATAAGACTTTTGAAATTTAATGTGAGATAAATCATTTAACAATAAATGTCTGAAAATCATCAAATAATAACACAAAACCTGGAATTCGTTCAACATCCGATTCGAAAATTGCATAATTTTAGGAGTTAAAGGCGCATTGAATCAATGGAAGGAAGCAATCGAAGGACATGGTTTAAGAATAAGTCGCAGTAAAACGGAATATTTGTATCTCCCATTCTCTGACTCAGACGTCAATACCTGACGTCTATTAGGATGGCACAAAACTACCTTCGTGCAATAAGTTTAAATACTTGGGATCAGCCATCACAAAAGAAGGAACGTTTCATGCTGACGTAACTGCTAGAGTTCAAACGGCATGGATTAAATGGCATCAGTTAACGCCTGTTATATGTGACAAGAGAATGCCTTTGTACCTTAAAGGCAAAATACACAACACCATCATCCGATCAGCAGTTCTATATATATATATAGAATCTATATGCTTTTGAATGCTGGACAATGTTTGAAGAGTTCAATAAACGCTTAGAAACAATGGAAATGAAAATGCTGAGATTTGCCATAATTGTGGCAAAGTTAGACATGACGAGAAGTGACGACATAAGTCAAAGCCTTGGAATAAAAGAAAAAATTGCAGATAAATTGGAGGAAAGACAGCTTAAATGGTATGGACATGTTAAACGACGAAAAACCGTTGACGACTACCTTATAACTGAAATATTTAACCTTGGATCACAGTATGCCCCGCTAAGAATGAGAGGACGTCTGAAGAATAATTGGCAAACACAAATGCAAAGAAAATTAAAGAACTACAACATCAGACAGGACGTTATACATGACAGAGGTCGATACAAATTGAGAGTTCATTCCAGAAACAAGAACAACGCCAACCAAAAGCTCAATGAGCAATATTTAATATTTTTATTTATTTTATTTAGATTTTAAAATGAATAAAGGCAAGGAAGAGAAAAGAAAAGAATTTTAGGAGTTGAGGTGAATTAATTGCATAATTTCAGGAGAAATTTCACGAAAAAGCTTACTAAAGTAGTGGACTTTAAACAGACCTCATGGAATTTTTGAATTTACTTCACATTTTATATCATTATTTTTAAAAAAAACTATTTCATTTTAACGTCCTTCTATATGAAAACTTGTGTACTGACAAATACAGCAATTTGATCAAAAGAAGAAGAAAAATGACAAAAGTTTCTTGATCGAACGAAATCTGAATCTTAATGAAAAATAAATGATAACATGAGTAAAACTTATATTTATATTTAAAAAAAATAAACATTTCACATAGTGTGTGTGTGTGTGTCTTTTGCATCATCGGATGTGTTTTGAATTTTTAAATTAAATTTATATGAATTTTTCTTCAAAGCCATTGAAAAAAAAATATTAAATATTGAGCTGCAAAAAAACTTATTTCAAAAAAAAGTGCAAAAATTGTTTTTTTTCATATCCAAGCACAACCTCCTTAATGCATAATGGAAAATACGTTTAACATTTTACTAGGAAGGCAATCTAATTTTAATTTAACATTTTCTTCAAAAATAATTTTCCATGAATTATGTTGACTTGTAAAATTTCTAAACAAAAATATCTAATTTAATTTTATTTACATTCCTTTTAATATTAATTTTTGTTATTATTAAATAAAATTCAAAATAAGAAAAAAAATATGAACCATCTACACACTTTTAAAGGTACGCCCTCATAGAAACAGGTCATTACCATTCCAATGACATTGATAAAAAAAAATGAAAAAAATTCTATTGTTTTATATGCCTTCCGATCTTTTTTTTTATTTTTATTTTATTTAAAAATAAAAAAACAACCACTAGCCTTAAACTCTTAAATCAAATTATGTTTGTCAGAGAGATGAACCTGATACAAAATGAAAAAAGGCAAAAATTTTCCATAATAAAATAAATAAAATAAAAAAATGTTAGGAATAAAAGTTTTACGTTTCCTCTTAATCTTATGTTATTATTCGTCTTAGAGTCTTTGAGATTCTTTATTTTTTGTATTTTTCTTATTTTTTATCATTTTGTCTGTTATTTGCGCACACACACACACACACACAACAATTATATATATTGTCTTATTAGGCTTAAAATGAAAGAAAAAAAATAAATTTCTTTGAAGGAACAAAGATGATGATGACAATATTTTTTTTCCTAACTCCTACACTTATTTCATTTCATTTCTCTTCCTCAACACACATATTTTGTTCAAAAAAATTTCTATATATTTGTAATTGTTTTGCTTTGGTATTTCTCTCATACAGATATTTGTTGATTTTAGGTGTACCTGATATTTGCTTTGATTTTAAAATTGAAAGTGGAAAAGATTTGGTATTTTTGTTATTTAATTTTGGTTCAAATATTTGTGTAATAGAAAGAAAGTTTTTTGTCTCAAATTTTTCTTTCTCCTTATTAAATATAAACAATTTCTAACAATAATTCAATATGAAAACGTAAGTTTGGACCATAAACTTGATTCATTTGTGCTTTAAATGAAAGCAATGAGAAAATATAACGCATTTTCATTGAAAAGTTTGAGGAAAAGTTAAACAAAGCCCAGATTTTCAATTTTGTATTTATTTATTTGGTTTAAGAGATAAACATCGAGTTGAAATGTGATTAATTTTAAAATTTTCAAGGAAAAACAAAGGAAATCGATTAAAATAAAATTTTTGATATAATTTTAGGAGGTGGATTTAAGTTGATTGCATAATTTTAGGTGTTTTTTTTTGAAAGAAAACTTCAAAATTTATTATATTCTAAGAAAATTTCAATTGTTATTCTTAAAATTCATGATTCAATTTAAATCTTCACTGATTTTCATTTTTTTCTTAACACGAAACGTGTCATGAATCAATATGAACGTTCCTTCTTTCAACTTACACCTCTTTAGGTGTAAAAGGTAGAAAATTTCTTCGTTTTATGTTAAAAATAAACTTACTTTTATTCAATTTCAATCTAATCAAATAAAATCAATTGAAAAATCATTCATACTCTGTCATTCTTTAATATCCGGTAATATTCCTTTAAATGAGAAAAATTTTCTTCTCTTATTCTATGCTTTTTTTCACTTTCTTTTCATTTTTCAAAAACTTTTCAGACAAATTTGATTTTTTTTCTTCTCCTCTTTTATAATGTGATTTCCTCGTTATTTTCACAAATCAATGGACGTTCTCATCATCGACGTTGATAGTAATAATAATATAAGAAAAATTAGATGGCGTCTCGTTATGTAAGAAGTAGAAAAAATATCATGATATACATGTCAAATCAATAAGAAAAATAATAATATTTATTCATTTTGAGTGATAAAAAAGAACTCGTAAGGAAATAAATTTTATTTTAAAATGATGAAAAGAAAATTGATTTTGAAAATGCACTTCAAAAACTCTTTTCTTTTGAGAATGTGTGTGTTTGTGCTTATGATAAAGTTAATATTCATATAAATTTTCAATATTATTAATAATATTATTTATGAGGATGCAATTGAATTAGATTGAATCTCGAAATATCTATTTTCTTTGGCATCAGCACACATTGAACAGTTTATAAAGTGGGTGCTTGTCTGAATTTATGTATGTGTGTGTGTGAACATGTAGAAATAAAGAAGCTTAGAGCCAAGATAAAATTTATGAAAGCCAAGCAAGTAAACAACACAACAAACACCTTTTATTTATTATCGTTACAAAGCGATATTTTTTACCTGTGTGTTTATGAATGTTTTTTGTGTGTGTATGTGTGTGGTTGATGTATGTTTTCCTTGTATTTTTCCGGAGTACACAACATAGAAATGCAGTAAATAAATAAATAATAAAATAAATAAATAGAAAGATAAAAATAAATAAATAAACAAGTTTGTGGAAAAATTTGTGAGAGAAAATGTTTCCTGTATGATGATGTTAAACATGCTCACAAAATACTTTCACATTCAAAAATAAATTTAAATTTTGCTTTTCAATGCTTTTAAAAGTGTTTTGGTGATTTCAATTTAAATTTGCCATTGAAGTCGGATCAACGTTTGCTTTTAAAATATTTTCTTCAGCTTTTGAATTGGGCTTGTTTCGAAACCTTAAGCTTTTGAATCGAGCTTGTTTCGAAACCTTAAGCTTTTGAATCGAGCTTGTTTCGAAACCTTCAGCTTTTAAATTGAGCTCGTTTCGAAACATTCAGCTTTTGGATCGAGCTCGTTTCGAAACCTTCAGCTTTTGAATCGGGCTTGTTTCGAATTCTTAAGCTTTTGAATCGAGCTCGTTTCGAAACCTTAAGCTTTGAATCGAGCTCGTTTCGAAACCTTCAGCTTTTGAATCGAGCTCGTTTCGAAACCTTCAGCTTTTGAATTGGGCTTGTTTCGAATTCTTAAGCTTTTGAATCGAGCTTGTTTCGAAACCTTCAGCTTTTGAGTCGAGCTCGTTTCGAAACCTTCAGCTTTTGATTTAGATCTGTTTCGAATTGTAACAAATAGCTAATTTGAAGTCATTTACGAAAAACGATTGAAATCACATTGAAATAGAATTTTGTTTCCTTTCAATATCCGGTAAAATTCATAGAATTTATTTTATCTTAAAGCATTTCACGGAATTCCATGAACAAACTCTTTGAAATGATTTATGTTTCACCCTGAACTTTTCCATGTATTAAAATCCACATTTCCAATGGTTCATCTTCAACTTTTTTTATTCAAAAAAAATATATATAATTTGAGTGACTCCATAAGTATTAACAAGCAATTTCTTTACAAATAAAATATCAAATATTCAAAGTTTTCTTTTCCTGCATTCATATTTATATCAATGAAAGAAAGAGTAAGTACTGTAAAATATTTTTATGGCTTCTTATATTTATTAATATTTATACAATTTTTTCCTTTTTCTTTTGCTCCTTTCAATATCTTTTGGTTTGTTTGTTAAACAAAATCACAATCAATGAATAACCAATACGCTTCATTTCTAATGGAATCATTCATATTTTATTCTTTTTTTTTGGTATTCTCAGATTTATTATTGAGCCAAAAAAATCATTTATTGATTCTTGAATTATTATTTTTTTCTTCTTTATTGAAAAGGGATAAGAGCTTGTGTAACCAAAACTCTTCTCTAATTTTAATATTAAATCAGTAATAAAATTCATAATAAATATTAGAAAAATGTAACAAAAGAACAAAATAAAATGTTTTATCCAGATTTAATTTATATTCATGATTCGATTGGTCTTCTATGTAATTGAAAACCATGAAACCAATTTTTTTTCTATATTTTAAATAAAATCTAAAATATTGAATTGATCTGATTTAATTTGATTATATGGTGTCATGGTTTCATTTCGCAATGTAATAATGAAATTATAACAAAAAAAAAAACAACAAAATACGAAAAATTTTCGTATTGAATTTCGTTAGACGCAAATGAAATGTTTATTTTTATTTGAAAAATTTAATAATTGAATCAAAATTTTAATATAAAGTTGTATGTAATGGAATTTTATCGAGATATTTTACAATTTTGGTTTTTAAAAACACGTTTGTATCGGGTTTCAGTGTTTATTTTAAATTTAATAATTAAATGTTTGTATATTTATTGATCATGAAAATTATTCAGATATTCATGGAAAAAGGTGGTCAGGCGTAATGAATTTAAATTTTTGCAGACAAACTTGGATAGAAAAGGACGAGGCACGTTGATTGAGCATGTTCGATCTGGATTTTTTGAAAAAGTTCGTCATTCTGTCAAAAAACAAAAAAAAAAATGGAAAAACTGGACATTTCGGGCTTTTAACTGTTTTCAGGCTCTGAAGCTTAATCCCTGAGCCCAACTCTTGAGCTTATTTGAAATCTAATGAGTTAAAGATCATTTTAAAAAGCTCCCCAATCAAAAAAAAAAGAAATGAGCAATTTTTCCAAATTTTTAACAATTTTTTAACGGTTTTGAGGCCCTGACCCCAATCACAAAACTAATGAGTTATAAATTTTCCTTATGAGCTCCTTTATCTGACAGAAAAAATCTGACTTCACTTCGAAGGACCATTCCGGAGTCAAAGATAATAATTTACAAAATTCCCTTTCAAAGACTTTCAGAATCAAACGTAGTTTTTTTATTCTCGCGTAATTGAATACAGATTTAAAATTTTAATTTCAAAATCACTTCGATACACTCGCCTAATTTCGTAACATTCGATTCCATAGAAAATAAATTTTATTCTTCTATTCATTCATTTTGGAAAAAAACTTTTCATCAATAAATAAGAGAGCTTTTAAAATTGAATTAAAATGAACAAATAATACTTTCGATATTGAATAAACACATTTAATGTTCTCTCTATAAATAGACATACAAAATTTGAAGAGATTAGGAAAAGCCTCTAGTAAGTAAATATCAAATAATGCTGAATATAAAATACTGAACATGTTGACGCATTAAATACTTCAATTAATTCCTTGACATAGAAACGATCGATTTTTACTTATAATAACAAAATTTTATGTCATTTTATTTTTTACGTTTGTACGTGAAAAGTTCAAAATAGACACTAAAATAAGAGAGATTTAAATTTATAATTAAATAAAATGATTTTCCGTGAAAAACCTCAAATTAAAATTGAAATATGAGGTAAATTGAATGTTTTGATATTTGATTGACAATAAACTGAAATTGAAAAAGTTATTTTTCATACTCGGTGTGTCTCATACTCAAATCGATAATTTACATTTTTTTTCTTTGTTAAAATGTGATGTCATGTAAAAGAAATTCAACATCTTCATGTATGTGAATTTATGAAAAATTGTGTACATCAAAATATATAAATCAAGTTTAATCATACGTTAAATTGTTGTTGTTAGTCGTTTGTCAAATAAATTAGAAACGTATGTCTGCTTCTTAACTAAATTATGTTGAATGAACAATAATAAACATGTGAACTTAACACACACACGCACACACGCATCATTAATGGATAAAGAAATAAATCTTCTAATATAGTATGGAATATTTGAAAATCTTTTCATGCTTCAATGAAATGTGTATTGTGTGTGTTCGTTCTCTCTGATATTTGTTTATGCTGACATATTTTTTTTAGATGTATATTTGATACAATACTTATAATAATAACAATAAAAGACCAGAAATACAATGGATAAAAGTATTATAATGTTAAAACATATTGTAATAATAATAATAATTATTAAGTAGATGAAATTTTCTTTTTGTTGTGAACCACACAACTGAACAATAGATATGTTATTTATGTTGTTACTTTGTCATAGTTCAAGGTGAAAGGATTTGAAAATGGAAAATTACAATACAAATTGAAGGAAAATTACAGTTCTAAAAATGGAATTCGCTTTGATGTGAAATTGCTGACAAGGAAAAAGAGATGTGGCGTTTTGCAATCAAAGTTTTTAAGGTAAGATTTTTGATAGGTGCAATTAAAATGGTTATTTATCAAAATCAAGAATGACAATGCATTTTAAGGACCTTGTGATTAAATTTTAGATATACATACATACTAGCCATACATTCAAGACATACTAGACAATTTTTAGTAAATATTTTATTTTCTTTTATTCACAGCACCTAATCCTTCTTGATAGAAGCTTAGGAGTCTGCCATTAAGACAGTTCTGAAGTAATTCGAACTTCTGCAAGGAAAAGCCCTAAAACTTATTTACAATTTACCGAGGAGAACATCGACTTTTGGAACTTTATAACCGAGTTAATATTTTTAACAATACATCGCTCAAAGCTCAATATTATGCTGCAATCACGACATTCGCAAAGAAGACTATGGAAAAGAAGACAAATTCTAATATAGTAATTAAGCGAAATCGTCCCACTAGAACATCACGAAATCTCAGGCTATTTATGGTTCCTAAAGTAAGCACTCAAGCCGGTGTGCGAAGATTCATTTACAATGTCATGCTCCTAGGCAATTCCGTTGACGGTTTTTATGACTCAACTACAGAATGAGCATCGTTAATGGACTAGCCTACTGGCGAACCATCGAGTTCATCCAGGTGATTTAAATAGCCAAATTAAATGTTTTCCTGGTTAATGGTGAGTTTTCCTTCTTTTGAAATCTGTGGGATATTTTAGGGTTTTCTATTGGAGAGGTAATGGGTCACTCTGATTGGTTAGTTTTTGGATCCTTTTGAACTCAAACATAAAACAGATTCGTACATGTAAACCCTTAGTAGCATAAAGACCGTTGCATCGAGACTAAAGCATAAAGAAAATTTCCGCCCTTGCTTCTCGACTAAGATATCTGATGTGGAAGTGTTTGCTTGGGGAGAAGAATTCATTTTTTGAAGAGTTTCTCAAAACCTACTACAATTGCTTTTCAAAGTAGATTTATTAAGAGATATAGAGTCCCAAAAAAAAAACACCTTCACTTTTATGATGGAATCATGTCTGGGAAAGTACTCATGCAAAGTGATACCACACAATCAAGCATACTTGAGACAGACACAAAGATGGGCAGCTGTCTCTTCTTAAAACTAATCAGATAAACTGATATCAGGTTCCTTGATTAAAAGGCGAGTCTGCCTAAGAGTACCCGCCTGATTGGACCAGAATTCCCGGAAGAGTCTAACCTCTCTAGCCTTCCTATAGGAATACATGAAGGTCAGAGAAAGTGATATAACCGTTTCTGGAGCATAATTGATGGCGGAAATGCAATTTCTAGCAAGTATATCAGCTAATTCATTACCATGCACATTTCTGTGTCCTGGTATCCAATCCAAGGTAATTTCGTTACAACAAGATAGATCTTGAAGTTCAGTTAAGCACTACTCTTGAAAGAATTTTTGTTGAAACCCGAGAATCTGAGTAGAGTAATCATTTAACTTTGTACTCTTCACAGGAGCCACTTCTGAGTTAGCCTCCGAATGCCAGTTTTGTACAAAATCTGTATGAATTTGGTGTCCGCCCCAACCAGAGGGGGTTGTGGATTTCTATACGAACTGGCTACTTGTTGGTACTTACTTTGTCTTTCTATGTGCAGCTTTGATTGTTTGAACGCATGGGGGTTGACATTTGGTGAACTGACATCACACTACGTAAATTAATTCTTAGTTTAAATTTAAAATTTAATTAAAAATCAAAATTTGATTAAAATAGTATGGTTGACTCTTTTAGAGACTTTTAGTCACTGTAGTAAACAATGATGAAGAAAACGTCTTAATTGAATCTAGAGTTAATCTGTATGGAAGTCAATACTTTTACGGATTTACTGTCGTTACAGATGCAAGTTTTGGCACCAACAATCTGCAATGTCTTCAGTTGTCGAATAAATCTTTCAAGAATCCACAAAATATCTGAGGAAAAGAAATTCATTTAAACATTTCAAGTAACGCGTAGGAAGTGCACGAGGCGCTTAAATGTAGCTTTTCTTATTCTTATTTAATTTTTGTTCATTTATTTTCGCAATTTCTTGCCATATTATTCACAAAATTTGACAAATTCATTCATGGTCTATTTTTATGATCCTTGAAAAAAAAAACACAAAATTTAAACGAAAAAGACAAACAAAACAAAACAAGAAAATGAAAAAAATAGATGACTTATTAGATTTTTTTTTTCGTTTCAATGTAATCAACATAAATTTGTTATTTTTGCTATTTAATAAAAAGATTTTGAAATTATTCAGATTCGAGCACATTATCCATGAAAAACTTGTATTTCGGGTACTTTAAAGTTGTAATTTGACTGTTATTTTCATAAAATGCACTTACATTCCATATCTTGAGAAGATTTTTGATGTTAACTTTATTTTTTATTTCAAATGTCTCTAAGCCGAAGTAAATACATGGCACATGGAAGTAAACAAACATCTTAAAATTATTGTTATTATGTATAAAATATTTGTCTTTGTTCTTGTATTAGCAAAACTTAAATTTTGTTTTTTTTGTCATGTTTCCATGTTAAAGTCACTTAATTTTCGTGGCGTATGAATATAATTGGATGATATATTTATTAGCCTTATTTAATAAGGTCTAGAAAAGTATTTGTTTTAAATAAAAGCAAATCTGTTGACAACACTCAGCCAATGAAAAAGTTGTGAATTCAAAGAATTTTGTTTGTGTTTCAAGACATTTTTAATGTTAATTTTTATAATTCCATTAAATTTTGTGTTAAATAATTCTCGTTTAAGTCCCGAGTAATTTAAAGTTTTTGAACAAGTAAAATAAAAAGAAAAAATTTTTAATACAAACAAAAGAAAACTTTTGATATTTTCAAGGAGCTATTTGGTCTTAAATTTAAATAAGAACAAAAATACTTTACTAAGATGATGTTTCATGTCGTGTTTCACGTCTGTTCAAATTTTATAAGTATGATTTATATTTTTTTGTTCCTTCGCATAATAATAAAGTTGAAAAATATACAGAAAAAAAAGACAACAAGACAATTGTACACGAGATATCATTTAAAATATTTTTAACACAGAGATATGTTTTGCTGATAACAAACATTATTAGAATAAATATGAAATTTACTTTAAATTCTCATCTTCTTTTATACATTCAATGTCGCATCGCGAAGCGAAACATGAAATATTGTTTTTCTATTTCATTTATTTATCACGATTGTTATTATTTTTATCATTATATTTTATCATCAAAATTTGACACATTTTTTTGGTGTCAATTGAGAAAGTTTTTTTGTAATCTGATTTTATTTTATTTTATTTCATTTGAATTTAAATTAAAGTAAAAATAATGATTTATATGAAATTTCGCCATTTTCTTTGATCTCACATTACAACGTAAAAATAATAACGAAATTAAAGTTGAAATTAATGAGTGTGACAAAGAAAAATTTCAAATAAAGTTGAAGATTATTATAATTTTTTTTTGATGTTTTTGAGATTTTAATGCCAATTTAAACTGACAAACAAAGATTTAAACGTGATACATCTGTTTCTCATCATTTAGCTATGTCATACACAATTTAATCTTAACACACACATGTATCAAAGTGTATAAATGATTATAATTTTTATGTTCAATCCTTTGACTGACAGCTTGGGTAATCCTCTTAAAAAGAATTTTTGCACAGTGTGTGGATGAAGATTTGCTTTAAGAAAATGTCTCAGCATTGTCTTTAAAAATTTTTTTAGTGATTTGCACAATCCAAGCGATTTAAAAGACATTTTTTCAATGATTGGCGACATGTTTTGAATGATTGGTGACATTTTTCAATGATTCGATGGACGCACGGTATGACCACACACAGTACCTGAATTTTTTTAAAAAAGCGCTCAAAATTGAGTGTATTTTGTTTTATTAATTTAATGACTCACCATAATTAGTCCTGAAATTGCCTGATGATTTTCATGGAAATGAAAAAATTCCACTTAAAATTCTCTGATCATCAATTTTAACGCCTAATTATGATAAATTTTTGACAGTCTCCATAGACATATAAAACCCACTTAAAATGTAGATCTCCAATTAAAAGATAAATTTTTCCTTAATTATGAATTTTTTTTATAAATTCATTCAAAACACTTAAAATGAAAATGACAAATTAGCAGACAAGTGCAATATGTTGATTCTTATTATTTTTATTTTTTTTTTTTATTATTTTCCCCTCGACAAAATTTCTAGAATTAAAATATAATGAATAATAACATTTTTCTTTTTTTTTTCTTAATTTTAACAATATAATCTTAGATATTTGTGCGTGAAGAATGTAATTATAATAAATGTAATACTAGATTGAACAAGATTGAGTGGAAAAAATAATAATAATAATAAAAAACGAATGTAAAAGTAGAAAAAAAAAACAATCTCATTAAAATTAATGATATGCTAAAAATATCACACTTCACGCAAAACTCCTCCTTGTAACATAATGGCATGGAATTGAAAGGCGATTTATTTTTTTTTATTCTGATTTTAATTTCTTTTCTTTTCTCTTATAACGATGAGAGGCTTCAGAGTGTTTATTACATTAAGTCAATTACAAGAAAAATAGTTCTTTGAAACAGGTATCAGTTTGAAGAAGAAAATTTAATTATTCCCTTCTCTAACGGTCATGAGTCTCTTGACAATTCTGTTTCATTATTTCATTTTATATTCATAGCGTTCATTGTAAAATGAGAACAATAAAAAAATTGGCTTCTCTTTGTAGATATTATTTTCGTATAACAGTGAACGTCAAAGATGATTAATGTTTAAAAATTCCAGACAGACCATTTTTTTATGTGTCTTGTTTAATATTTTTTTATGTGTGTAATGGGATTTTTTTTCATACATCTAGGAATTATCTAAATTTTTAAAAAACCTATTTTTTTCACTCTGAGAATCATAAAATTTCATTTGTGCTAGTTTTATTTTTTTTATTTAAAATTTCAAAGAAATTCAAGACAATTTATATGAGTAAAAGCAAATATTGTAACAAGCCTAACTTTTTGTTTGGGTACTTCAATTATCCTCAATGGGATTATTTCATTTAACCTGCAGCATTTTGTTATAAAGTCAGTTTTTGTTAAAAACATTTCATTCATTATGTAACAATAAAATATGAAATAAGCATCAAACAATTTGAAGTGCTTCAAGTCGAAATGCAGTGCAATATGAAACTGCTGCTGAAAAGAAGTGAATTAGGGTTGTAAATGTACTTTTTTATTTTGTGATGATCAGGAAAGTGATAGGTTGTAACATTCGGATGGATATGGGGATAGGGGATTGTACGGTGCAGTGGTTAGTGTGTTGGACTATCAATCTTAAGGTTGGCAGTTCGATTCTCGTTCCGGCCATTAAAATGAACAATCTCAAATGTCTCTTTTTGTCGCTACTCAATTTGTGTTAAAGTCTAAATAAAGGCGACTCCTAGGGATGTCAAGATTAAAGTTAAGTCCCTCGAATGATGATAACCGGTGTGCACAATGGGCTCGACTGATAGCCTGAGTGCAGGCTTAATAGCCTCCCAACAAATCTGATCTGTTCTGATAGGTTTACAGCTTAGAGTTGATGACGTCGATGAATCGTATGAACAAAATAGGACCCAATGGAACTGCGGTGCTATCTTTTGAATCCTTAACTCAAAATTTATACAAACAGAGTTTCTTGAATACTACTCACAACACAAAACTGACATCTAAATCATTGGTTTCTAAACGCATATTTGAATTGAAATGCAATAAGATTAGCTGTTTTCCACGAAACATGATATTTCAGGACAATACAATTCTAAGAAATGTTACAGGTTTTTGACCCTCAGAGCGATGTGACGTATTTTTGAAATTGAAAATGTGACATAAGTCATCATGAGGATAATAAAGACCTGAGGCAATTTGCTCTTACTTACAATTTCTAAGAATCTTATAAGACGTTTATCACATAAGTATGTCTGACCCTATAGCAAAAGTATTTGAGAGGCGGGTTTTTACGGCGGGGTCAATTTGACTTTTATACATTGTAGGCTTAGTGACTCCGTTCTTAGGGAATACAAGATATTTTCTCCTGCCCCCCTTATAAAACTCGTTAGCCAGTCTCTGAGTCAGTAGGAGTTATGTCATTTTTAACTAGGCTGAAGTTATCAACGACCTTGGTAGCTTTGGGGAGAAGTTTTTCAGACCCCTTGGACCCTAAAACGAGAAAATCAGCTATCAGCGTTAAATTTTGAACAGCTTTAAGGCTTTCCTCACAAATTTTCCAAGGAAAAAGTCGTTGATGAGTATACAGATAGTTAGAGGACTACAAAATACAGTCAGTCATACCGGGGTTTTCCATTTGCAACCACCAGATGGCGCTGGTTGCCTAAAAATCGATCAAGATAACACTAAAAGCCCTCTCAGGATATTCTGGAAGGTCCTAACTAAGAACTCCTGTATAAATGGCTGTATATTTTAGTCCCCTAACTATCCTTATACTCATCAACGACTTTTTCCTTGGAAAATTAAAAGCCTAAAAACTGGCCAAAGTCTTAAGCTGATAGCTGATTATCTCATTTTCACGGAGAAAGAAATTGAGAAACAGAAAAAACAGGAAATTGAAAATTAAAAGTGAGGATAAAAGTCGTTGGTAACACCAAGAACGTGCCGAAGAGGGTGCTATGGGTCCAAAAACTCCTCCTCAGAGCTGCCAAGGTCGTTGATAACTTCAGCCTAGTTGATTTTTATCAATTTCATCGAAATTCGAAAGTAAGATTTTTAGAGCATTCAGAAAACCTCTTTTTAAATAAAAATCTTCTCCTCCCATGTTTCACTCAAATCTGAAAACACTCAATTAATTTGAAATGACCTCTAAATTTCTATTTCCATTTCATATATATTTATTTGAATTTACTAACGTAAACATTTCAACTAACATAAAGTTTTCAAATTACTTTACATGAAACATTTCGCCTTTCATTCCATATTTTTTTTTGCTCTAAATTTTAAATGGTAATCCATATCCTATCATAACTTTATCTTAGTCCTACCATTACATGTTTTTCTCATCTTATCATTATTATTACATAAAATTTATTTATAAATATGCTTATATGCCATTGAATGTAAAATGCAAAATATTTTGTCGAAACTAGAGCCTAATTTATTTTATGTTTCTCATACATATAACTTTTAAAAGGAATTGAAAATACAAAGACTTTATGAGCACACACACACACACACAGATACAATATTAGCATACCTTTGAATACTTAAAAATGTATTTTAAATGCAATTGTGGGAATTTCTACAAATGCAAATGTGTGTGTATGGATGTTATATAATATTAAGAAGCATGTTCACATGTTTAGAAAATATTGAGAGGATCATCTGACTCATAAACAAGAAGATGATGATGCATTTAAAATAAATATTTGTTGTATTTTCTGCAATATTATATACAAAACATTAACACTTTTCTACAAATTTTGTTCATAAAATGTGGGAAAACATGAATTTTACCATGTTTATATTGCTTTTCAAAAAAAAAAGTTTCCTATTTGTTTGATATTTGTGTGTGTGTGGATGTTTGCTTTTTAACATACACATTTCATTCCATGTATCATCACACGTTGTTGTCAGACTCCTGTATTTTCATGTAATAATTTAAATAATCGTATTTTATTTCATGTGTTCAAACAACATCATCATAAACTAAAAAGTAAAGACTTTGACAAAACAAGGATATCTGTAAACAGACACTCACACATACACACACACACACATGCAAGGATATGAAAATTGATTGAATTTAAATTGTGAATGGTCTCTGTGGTGCTTATTAAAAGGTGTTAAGATCTGAATAATGAATTAATTTATTTGGTCATTTGCCTGTGTGCCTGTACGTGCATGTGTACGTGTATGTCATTGTGAATGTTTGTACAAGCCAAAGGTGAAAACATTTAAGATTTGATTTGACATATTAATTAGAAGTCAAATTATGATTTTGGTTTAATTGCATTTGAACAACAAAAATATTTGAAGTGAGATCCTTTGAAGATTGTTTTGAGGATTATTTTCATATTTCAATATAAAAAGGAAATGTATGTGCCTTAAAATGATACCTTGATCCATTCATAATGCAAAGAACAAAGAAAAAGTAAAATAAAATAAAAATAAAGTGAGATCGTATTTCATTTTCTTCCATTATACCTTAGCTCAATTCCATTTGAAAGACAAAAACACTCGTAAAGAGAAGAAAATCACATAAAAAAAAGTAAGAAAAATATGAATAATACAAATGACAGGTCATCTAACACACTGACACATTCTATTATCTATAAATTTCACCTTTTTATTCTTCTTCTTCTTTACATTTTATACATCTTAAATCTCTCTCACATAAAATAAAAAATATAAAAAAAAATTGCAAAAGAAGGAATAACAGTTTTATTGTATGTTGTATGTGTTACTTTTTCTCTGTTCCAAAGATATGTTGAAAGAAATTAATAGGTGAGCTATATTTCACATGTTATGACCTGATTTATTTGAGAACACATGGTTCGATATCATTCATTGTATTTTTTTTTTGGGGAAATTTTAAAAGAAATGGAAAATTTTGAAAATACAAACAAAAAGTTTTAACATGGAATTTTTCTTTTTATTTACATTTCATGTGTGTTTCAGATGTAAAATAAAATCAATATTTTATGTAAAAATTCCTTGAAATTTCATAAATTGTAAACAAAATTTGGGCAAAAAACATGTGAATTCATTGAACCTCTGATTTCAGGGAGTGAGAGAAAAGTAAAACAGAACAAAAGATAAATAAAACACTTTTCCTTTGATTTCACTGTGCAACAAATAGAAAATAAAAATATTTGGACTCCAATATTGTTTTGATTTCTTTAAAAGAAAAATAAAATGAAAAATTTTGGCGTTTACAGGTTTTCAAAATCACGTCAAAGAGTTGCGTTATGAATTTTTGAAATTTTCCATTTAAATGACACATTTCGTCATCTCTCAGCACAGAGATTGAAAAAACTGCTCTTAATCATTCATATCATCATAAAACTTCATGACCTACAAATTACTTGATTATAAGTAAGATACCATTTTCAACTTGATTCAAATATTGAAATATGAATTACTTAATATTGACTTAAAACTTAAAATTCTGTTCACAACTCTAACATACAAAGAAATACTACAATGCTTAATACGAAGTAGAACCACCAATTTGACTTAATGTTCCTCATACATCGTAATACACATTCAAATTGAACACAAAGTACATGATTTTTGTAATTGAATTTTTTAAATTTAATATTTGAAAAGAAATAAAAAACATGGAATACGGTGATAGATTCAGTTTATTGACCGCACTCATCGGAATCGCATTAAAATCCGAGTTTTATATTATATAATAAAAAAAAGAAAATTTTATACTGGTAGCATTGCGACAAAAATGAGATAATAAACTTTATTAATAAACATTTAAAATATTGGAAAAAAAACATATTGCATGAAAGTGAGATAAAATTCCAATGAAATAGAATTTGCTAGAAAAAGAAGTGAAATTTTAAAGCCCGGATCGCAACATTGAATATATAAAGGGATTGAACTTCTAATTATTTATTAGTAATAATTTGAATGTAAAAGTTATTTAAAGTGAAAATTCTCTTTAGTTAAATAATTGAAATAAAATGGCTTTTGTGCTTAATTTTATAGTTGGAACAGTTGTTATTTACGGTGGCGTATTACTTTGTAAGTGATTTTACTTTGACAGCTGAATTGAAAGACATTTTTAAAAAAAAATAATTTTCAATTTAATTCCACAGACACAAATGCCCAAGTTGCCATCAGCAATGCGTTATTTTTAGGTGCTCCCCAGGTCTTCAATACAACAAAAGATGATTGTATTTGGAAAAGAGGACCCGAAAAGGATGAATGTCCTGATCCAAATATTTCAATTATACTTTACACAAATGAGGATTACATTTACAAAACATTGGTAAGAAAATTACAAAATTTTAGCGCATTTCTTGAAAATGCAATTATTGGAAAATGTTGCCAATCATTAAAAAAATGTCGCCAATCATTGAAAACGTTGCCTGACCAATATGGTTGACATACTGATAATGACCCACTAACACAAAAAATCCAAAAACGATAAAAAATGTTTAAAAAACGATATTTTAACCTAAATAACGATAAAACTCAACTTTGAAGATTTCTTTTCGGTCAGTCATTGTTGATAAAATTGTCGAATTCAATGCTATCCATATCGTTCACAATCATATTTTAAATTTTTTATGTTGTTTCTACCAATTACACAAGATTACAAGTTTAAATCGCGTCAAAAAGTGCAATATGTCATAATTAAGATAAAACTTGTTGAGTATGATTATTGCAAGTTCTTGTAAATGTTTGTCCAAAGATATTATTCAATCGTATTAAGTGCAATTTACAGTAAATTATAAATGTAACTGAGTTCAATGTTACTTGTAATATGCAATATTTAAAAAAAAATTCAATGTGAATTTAAATATTAATAGAGATATGCGTGCTTTACTGGTCTTTAGTCAATTGTAATTAAATTACAGAAAGAAAAGTAATAAAATAATAAAAATATGTTTATAAATTAACCGCCCATTTTATGCTCAATAAATAATTTCAAATTAATAAGTAACAATCATAAATTCCTTCATACAATGTCGAAAAAATTTTAAAATTACAATTTTTTTTTTCTATTATTGCTTTATTTCCGTTCAATTGTGGCTTGCGATAGAAAAAATTCTTAACCCCCAAAGACTGATTTACTTATAATTTTTCCTTTTAAATGGTATTTTTTAAAAACCCCAAATTTAACTCTTTCACGCATATGGGGTCTTATATGACCCCAACAGTTTTTTAATATTTTGATTTCAAAATAATTAGAATGACATTTAAATCAAGTTTTTTTCTTATCAAATAATGGAATAAACAGTTATTTTTCGATTTTAGTTTTAGCCTCACCAATCCTTATATTTTTCATTTTTGAATAAAAAAAATTAAAAACCGTTTGGGTCATATAAGACCCCACATGCGCGAAAGAGATAAAAAGAACTTTAAAAAATGGTTAATAGTAGGGGTATCTTGTGTTGGGGGTCAGGTCTCTGATTTTAGCGAAACTTTCCAGATCGCTTAATTAGGTCAAAATAAGACTTTTTTGCCCTATAAAAAAGTTTTTTTAGAACAAAAAACGCGTTCCATCTTTATTTGAAAATATAGCGTTTATAAGGTTGATTTACTTGATTCTACGTATCAGTGCACTTAGCGACAAGCAAAATTTTTATAAATGAATAGTAAATTTATAATATTTCATTGTTTTTCATTTAAATTAACTGATCAACACTTCATTTAAATGAAAAACCTTAGATTTTTAGTATATTTTTTTCTTTAATAGGTACATATCAAGCAAAACTACCTTATATATGCTATATTTTCAAATAAAGATGGAACGCATTTTTTGTTCTAAAAAAAAAATTTTTTTTAGGGCAAAAAGTCTTATTTTAACCTAATTAAGCGATCTGGAAAGTTTCGCTGAAGTCGGAGACCTGATCCCCAACACAAGATACCCCTATTAATAGGTCATTTTAGTCCCACTTGGCGAAAAAGTGTTAATTTATAGACGTTCTGCTACAATTAATTTTATGTATCATTTCAAAGCATTTAATTTTACTAAACATGATATTGGATTCGATAAACCGTCTTGTAAACTAAACGTAATCGTTGCACTTGATTTTCAAATTGCATGATCATTTTTTCGCTATATTTAACTCAATTTAATAATATGTTGTATATGAAAAAACTTGCTCAAACTGGTTTAATTTTATATCTTTCGAAGGCTAAGCAAAGAAGTTGCATATTAATCTTGTTGTACATGAACTAGAAATTGTCAAAGAAGTAATATTTATGATTTGTTTTGTTTTTTAAGCCGTTTTTAGTTAATAAGTGAATAATTAATTGATTTCTTTATCTTTTTTTGTAGTTTGACCCAAATGAACAGGATTGGCTTCTCAATAGTAAATGGAATTCGTCTAAGGAAAACATAATTTTGATACATGGATATGCGGGAGGTGATGACACTCTTCCGATTGTTGTCCTCAGAGATGGTAAATTTAAAACACTCTTAATTATGAAGAAAAAAATTCATTGAATATATTTTTAGCCTACTTGAAACACGGTGATTACAATGTATTTTTGATTGATTGGGGAGCGCTCTCTAGACCACCTTGTTACATGGCAGCAGTTCATAATCTTCAGTCAACAGCGCATTGTATTTCAACCCATTTTATTCAATTACGAAATTCTGGTTTGAATGTGGAGAAAACCACATGTGTCGGACATTCACTTGGTGCCCATCTCTGTGGGTTAATGGCGAATTATTTGAATTTCCGGATCGAGAGAATCATTGCATTGGATCCCGCTCGTCCACTGATTCGCCCTGGCAATAAAAATCGTCTTGATATAGGAGACGCAAAATCTGTTCAAGTTTTACATACAAATGCTGGATTCTATGGAGAAAGCGGAAAAATTGGTCATATTGACTTTTGTGTTAATGGAGGACGACGACAGCCGTATTGTGCTAATACGACAAGTGAGTTTTACTGGTAACATTCATTCATTACATTAAATTTTTATTATTATTACAGACATCAACCTTTGCAGCCACATTTGGTCAGTTTGCTATTTAGCTGAAAGCATATTTAATGGTGACACAATTGTAGCAGAGCCTTGTAGTAGAAAATGTCCTACAAATGTTCCATTGAATGCAATTCGTGAAGCGAGAGCAAGACGAGGCTTTGCAATCGGTTATTCAATGCCAATGGGACAGAAAACACCGTTAAGTGCAAGTGGTTCATATTGTGTACGAGACTCAAAGCCACCATTTTGTCCTAAGAAACCTGGCGGTATAGGAGATGCAAGGTGTTGCATGGAAGCACCAGAATGGGATCCGCTACTGTAAAATTCGTATTTTGTTTGTTTATAAATTTAAATTTATGTTAATTTTAAGTGTGTACAATAAAAATACAAATAAAATAATAATTTAAAAATAATAATAATAAAAATATTTCAATCGTTTCAATTTTAAATTTATATCACGTCCACTTTATTATGCCATTGTTTTGAGAATATAGAATATAAACCGACAATTTTTTACATTTTTTTTAAATGTAAGTGAAATTTGAATAAATAACGGTAAAACTTTATTTATTTATTTAATTACTGATGGTTTCATGATGACTTAGACGATCACTTTCAATTAACGGCCGTAATAAGCTTCTCAAACCTTGCTGTCCTTTAGCATATGGTGGAAATGTATTTGTAACAATATAATACACGCCTCTGGCGCTAAAGTGAAATGAAAATGATCAAATTATTTAATTCTTTTAAATAATGAAATCAAAAGGTTTATACTCAAAGTTTGTATTTTCTCCCATTAAAGCGACGATATCTTGCTTCGGCAGTTTTTCATCATTATCATCATCATCATAATCTTCATCTGAATTCGGCTCTGAGTTATTTGGACACCATCCGAACAGGTATTGTAAGTATCCTGAACATTTCAATCCCCAAAATCCATCAGAGTTCCAAATCGATTCAGCAAAATACTCTGTGGCAAGCATATGGCTGCATAGTGGCCTATCTAAGGGTTAAATCGAATTCAATTGAAATTTTTTAATATTTTACATTAAAATTTACTTCTTGCCCTTCTACATTGTGGCTGGTACTGTCCACCATTGATATAAAAGTCAACATGTCCACATGTTTCAATTTTTCCAAATAGTCCGGCATTTGTGTGAACAATATCAACAAAATCAGCATCAGTTTCATCCAACTTCCACTCATGATTTGTTGTAGCAAAAAACGGCAAGGCAGGATCAAGACCTGTGATACGCTTTAAAGCCTTTCCCGTACTATTTTTAAGGGTATTACTTGTGAAGGCGACGACATGTGCCCCCAAACTAAAACCAATTGCATGGATTTTCTCAAAATCAAAATCTTGGCTGTTAACTTTCAAAGATTTCAAAAAATTTGCGATACATTCACCTGCTTGACGTGTATTGAATGCAGCAGTTGGATAACACGGATATTTTGCTAATTTTCCCCAATCAACAATTAAAACATTTGTCCGATTTCGTGCTAAATATGCTATTTCAAAAAATAATTTAATATTTTCAGAAAGTAAATCTCAAAATTTAATTTACTTACCATTTCTAATTGATTTTGTTGCATTGAAGTCCAAATTCCCGGCATAACCATGTGCGATTAGCTTCATATCATACGTAGGATCAAAATTTGATGGTAAAATCGGATTCTCATTATCCATTAAAATTGGAGCAGCACTTGGTCGATCACTGGTAAACAAATAAAATTGAATTGTATTGTTTGTGCAAGGTTCCAAATATTGCAAAAGACAAGGACCAAGTTCTAAAATATGGAAAACGGTACTATTTGATAAAAGGAGTACGATCATAACAGAGCGCAACATTATCAAAGGGATTTCAAAAACAGATTCAAGCACAGCAAATGCGTATAATTGTCACGACGAGAACTAACTGATTTCATCGTGATTTATTTCGTATCATTCTTATAAAATGCTAAATTGAAGTGAATGAATCGTAAATATTGGCAACTAATGGAGTTGTTGTTTGAATACAAAACAACTAAGGAAGAATAAAAAAAAATGAAGAAATATTTAAACATATTCTAGGTCAATGTTATTTAAAGTTAACTGAATATGAGGAAATGAATAAGTTAGTTATTGTTGAGAGATAACGAAATGTGTCATTTATATGGAAAATATCAAAAGCTCATATCGCAACTTTTTGACGTGATATTGAAAAACTGTTAACGACAAAATTTTTCATTTTTTCATCTACTTTTCAAGAAATCAAAACAATATTGGAGTACTAATACTTTTTTTTTCTATTTGTTGAACAGTGCTTTGCATCTCAAACCTTCTCCTCAAAATTTAATATAAAACATGTTTCATCTTCTACCACGTCGCCCATCACCATAATCAACATGAGTAAACATATCCCAGATGAACCTTTAACAACCAATAAATAACATATATCACATCATCGGTATATTAACCCTACCTTTGTCTCGATGATGATATGTAACTGTAGAGAAATCCATCTAAATAAAGTCAAATTGTTATGTAAGCACATATATACAGAGAGAAAATGTTGCAAAATATAACATGATCAAATATTGACATGAAATCATATATGTAAATGAGCTGCTTGCTTGCTTGCTTGCTTCTGTTTAAATGTTATAAAATTGTAAACAAGGAGCAGAGGAGATACAATATTTTGTCTTGTTATCTTTCTTCTCATATTATGATGTTCAACACACACACATTCAATGGTGATCAAATGCAATCAAGCATAATTTGGTATGTTAAAGTGAATCATCCAGACTGATTGTATCGAAATTTTGAAGTTATACAGAAATGTGATAAGAAATTGTGGGTTTTTTGGTTACAGTTTTACTGTGAGTCTGTGAGCATGGAACGGGGATGGATTTTCCTGGAATACGGAAGGCATTTTAAGGCTTCTCCTTAGTTCAGAGAACTTATTGACTGACTTGGTTTAGTGCCTGGTATAATTGTGTAAGAATCCTGCGACGGGGGTTTTACTTAGATTACATAAAAGCCCTTCTGGGATTTTGAAGGGCTGCTGAGTGTAACCTGAGGGCACCTGGATCGGATGACAGTATAAATTGTAGGTCATACGTGGTTAGGCCATTGTCTAAAAGCGCTTACTGGGGAAGCTTTGTTTGAATCGACATTTATGAGATGGAATGCGATACGTTCATCACTAAGCTTTGAGCCCCACGATCCTTTTATGTCCATACTTTAGACTGTCAAGTAAGAGAAATAGCAGCTAGAATCCATTATAACCCATCTGACTTGAACTATGAATGATTTGATGAAAATCTCTCTTCTTGGTTAACCAAATTTTGAATTCAATAAGTGCTGTTGAATGAGTCGATCCTTAAAATGAGTATCATTAATTTCTGAGAAATTGAAGCATGGTATTTACTTCAGAAATTCATCTGACCTCATTATATTGGAACAGCAACCTCTTAAATGCGGTTGTCTAGTAAATATTTTTCTTCATGTTTCTATTTCCATTTAAGTTCAATATCCAAAACTTTTGTTCAAACGTATCATATTCGTAATTACATTTTCCTACAATTCTCACATCAATAGAAATTTCATCTGCACAAAGCTCGTATATTATATTTGTGAGGATGACATATGACAGCAGCTACACTCAAATGTCAATACGTCAACTCAGAATGTATTGTGATGTCGAACCTACTGGACGTGGAATGGACCGTCAACATTGGATACAAAATTAGGTAAGATTATTAATTAATAAATCTCTATTTTACTTTCAGGTCCATGCCACGTCACTACAAATGGCGACGAGGATGAAAATTTATTTTTGTCTGATTGATGAAAAAGGATAACCAGAATTTTATCTCAAGAATATTTGTTTGCAAAATTGCGGCAAAATGGCGTCATTTTTTTACATTGGAAAATGTAATTTTTTTGCATGAAATAACCAGGGGGAAGTGATTATAAGAAGTGAATTTGAATAAATTGAAGTTTATTTAACGATAGAAATGAGTGGAAATAAGAAAATGTGATAAATAAGTGAAAATTTAAATAGCATTAAGTACATGGTTATGTACGGAAATTTTGATGAAATGGAAATTATTTGCGGATGTAATCCGGATGCTTTCTGGACAGGTTCTAGCTGTTTTGGTAATTTCTGAACAGGTTTCAGATATGGTTGATTCTGGACGGGGTCCAGTTGTGATTGTTAGTAATTCCTGGAAAGTCTCCAGATGAGTGAACAGACCGTGGGTCTGTAGTTTTGTTTGTAGTTTCTGGACAGGTTCCAGAGTAGTTAGCAGACCGTGGGTCTGTAGATGTGTTTATAGTTCCTGGACAGGTTCCAGATGAGTTCACAGACCGTGGGTCTGTAATTGTGTTTTTAGTTCCTGGACAGGTTCCAGATGAGTTGACAGACCGTGGGTCTGTAATTGTGTTTTTAGTTCCTGGACAGGTTCCAGATGAGTTGACAGACCGAGGGTCTGTAGTTTTTTAGTTCCTGGACAGGTTCCAGATGAGTTGACAGACCGAGGGTCTGTAGTTGTGTTTTTAGTTCCTGGACAGGTTCCAGATGAGTTGACAGACCGAGGGTCTGTAGTTATGTTTGTATTTCCTGGACAGGTTCCAGATGATTTGACAGACTGTGGGTCTGTAGTAAAGAGAAGTGTCTCTGTTTGGTTTATTTGGGCGGGTCCCAAACTTCGGAATTAATGGAAAATCTCGTTCCATTTATCGGCTATACGCTTGTGTAAAAAAGTAATACTGTTAGTGGTGTTTGTGAAAAGTTGATTGCAAGTTAATCCTAGGGGTTAACTTAGTTTCTCACAAGACTTGTACTTATAGAGTACATTTTAAATTCTTGTTAAAGACATTAAATGATGGCAAGAGATCATGCAGAGAACACAATACATGATCAAATAATGACAGTATCAACAGCGTTAACAGTGGCAGTAATTTGTGCTGCCAGGCACAGATGGTGACGGTTATAAAGTATGGAACGATTAGCATCAAGGGTTAATTCACATATTAGAGGCATCTAATACGCCAGAAGAGAGAAAAATTTAGTTCTTTGTTGGCATATGGTGTGAAAGATTTGAGAAACATTTATTCATCGATTAATAATGGAACGATCACAAAATCTGAGAAACTTGAAACGGTAATTGAAAAGTTAGGAAAATTCTCCAAACCGAAACAACATGCTACATATCTTTGTATAAAATTTTGGGAAATGACTAAGAGAGATGATGCAACGATAGATGATTTTGTTTGTGTTGATGAGAAAAAAACATTGCAATTTTGAGATTATTAAGAGATCGAAGACTTCCTGATGACAGATAAATTTTTACTGTCTATACACAGTATATTAAACAAGAGCTCATTAAGGACAAAAAGTTGAATTTTGAATCAACAGTGCGACAAGCGAATGAATTAGAATCGTCAGGAAATCAAGCAAGAGAATCGTCTTAACCAGTTAAAGAAAAACAATTTTTTTTGGAAACGTAAATCGGTTGAACGATGGTCGATTACAGTTATATGAGCGTAGACCTTTTGTCAGTAACCATCGATTAGGAGCACAAGATCGCCGATATGTAAAAATGTTAGTGGCCTCAGGAACTAATAGAAATATTATTGCTGAACGAACTTGTAAGTTGATGTTAGAAAAGGGATGTAAATCCAGATAACAATTGGGAAATAAACAATAGGATTTGTTGAGTACGGAAACAAAGAACTTAAGCAAATCACGGCTTTCGAAGCGAAAATTTCATGTGAAGTAAATTTAAAAAGATATGATTGTATGTCAACATTTTATGTTATTCGTAATGGCGCTCAACCATTACTATGTAAAGAAACTGCTGAAATATTGGAAATATCATTTATCACTGTACCAGACAGGAGTTATGGAACAATTAATACAATCGGAGACGTCCAGGAAATAGATCTGCCAGAAGTTGAAGATAAAGTCCCATTTCCGAAAATAAAAGAAGTCAACATTCATCTGGATATTAAAGAAGGATTTGTTTGACACCAGTTGCTCTCACAGATATGATGAAAAGTAAATTATTAGAAATAGAGCAGCAAGACATTATCGAAAGAGTCAGTTAACCAAGCGCTTGGGTGTCAGCATTAGTGTCAGTATTCAAAAACAATGGTGATGTACGTTTATGTGTTGATTTGCGGCGATTAAACCAATAGCAATAGAGCGAGAAAGACACCCGACTCCTGAAGATACTTTACCGAATATGGTTAATTCATTGGTGTTTTCGTTGCTAGATATCAAAGCAGCGTTCTACCAATGCGAACTTGACGTGCAAAGTAGACCCCTAACAACATTTGGAATGTTTCGATACAAAAGACTAGTTTTGGTGTGAGTTGCGCTCCTGAGAAATTTCAAAAAGCAATGGAATTAATTCTGTGTAATTGTAAAAATGTAATCGTGTATATTGATGATATACTTATTTACGGATAGACTATTGAAGAACATGACTGCTGCCTAGAAAAAGTATTGTGAACCCTTGAAAAAAGGGATGTTATGTTGAATAGAGAATAATGTCAAGTCAGAAAACAAGTTGGTTTCCGTTATCATAGACTTACATCAGGAGGAATTTTTTTTTTCCTACAGAGGGAAAAACGTTGGCACTTCGACAATTTCGGGCACCTAAAGATAAAGAAGAATTGAGAAGTTTTCGAGGGATGGTCTGTTTTCTAGGAAGATTTATACCAGACCTAGCCACCCTAACACATTCTTTACGGGAAATTCTGAAACACAATATACAATTCATGGCAAGAAAATCAAGAATGTGCATTTGCATTATTTGATCTCGCAAAGAGAACTCGAGTCATAGCTTACGCTTCCCATTAGGACTGGGTGCTGTTTTCATTCAATTTAATAAAAAGGACCAACCCATTCCCGTTGCTTATGCGGCTAAAATTCGGCTAATGCAGAACGCAAATATTGCCAACCTGAACAAGAAGCACTTGCGTTAGTCTGGTCAGTGGAGAAATTCAGACAATATTTAATTAGCATTGAATTCGAAGTAGAAACAGATCACAAAGCACTCGAAACTATTTATGGTCCAAAATCAAGACCACCAGGGCATATTGAAAGATGAGTTCGTCGATTGCAATCTTTTCGTTTAAAGTTGTGTACAGGAGAGGGAAAACTAATATAGTAGACCCATTCTCCAGATTACCCATTAGAACAGATGATGCTTTCGACGAAGATAGCGATATTTTCATAAATTCGGGAATAAGATCAGTAGCAGAGGACATTCGTGAAGTTGAACAGGCACCTAGAGAAGACGAAATCTTATAGTTGTTAAAAGAAACAATTTACAACCGTTGTTTTGATAGGGAGGAGATCTTAGAGTACGAATTAACTTACGTAGGTAATATAATAACAAGAGGAACTTTGATTGTTGCACCCGCTTCACTACAAGAACGATTTTTAGAACTTACTCATGAAGGTCATTTAGGTGAAACGATGATGAAGCGTCGTCTGAGAGCGAGATGTTGGTTTCCTAAAATGGATTCCGAAACTGAGAAGTTTATGGAAGAATGTCACGCTTGCTTACTTGCCAGTGTACCATGTGCACCAGAACCGTTGTCAAAGGAAAAATTACCAAACAAACCATTTATGGACATACCCATTGATTTTTCTTGGGTCCCTTGCCATCTGGAGAATTTTTTTTAAATATTGTAGACTACTTTAGTAGATGGATGGTCGTTGAAATAATGAACATAATCACTTCAGAAGTAACTATTAAAAAAAAAAAATTGGAGGATATTTTTTCTTGACCAAGGATCCCCAATCAGTACCACTCTCGATAATGGAAGACAATTTGTGTCCACGAAGTTCAAAGAATACTGTGCTGACGTAAGATAATCTTAAATCATACGGCCCCATATGGCCTCAAGCAAATGGAGAGATCAAGAAGCAAACAGAACATTATTAAAACGACTGAAGATTGGTAACGCCAATGAGAATTGAAAAACTGAGTTCCGGAATTTTCTCATTGCATATAATTCAACACCGCATTCGACGACGAACAGATCACCCAATGAACATAGGGGACGTGAAGTGAGGACAAAGATTCCTCAGTTAACTAATATTGAACAAGTCCCAATAAGAGATGAGGTGGTTGAGAGAGATTTTTTTTTTAGAAAAAGAAAAGGGGAAGGAATGGGCTGATGAGAGTCGTAAGGCTAAAAATAATGAGATACAAATTGGTGATAATATCTTTCAAAAGAACTTGATCAAAGAAAATAAACTCACTACGTCTTTTGGCCAGAAAGAGTTTAGAGTTGGTGATCGACAAGGTCCCGTCGTAACATTAGCCAATGAGGAAAATGGATAGCACTATGAACGTATTGTCACACACGTCAAAAAGGTACCGAATACAGAAAAAGCATCAACAGACATTCCGTTGGGGAATATTAAAAGTTTAGATGAGAACAAGAGACGACAACGTACTATCAAAGTACCCAAAAGATACATTGATTGGAAATGGAAATTTATAACTTAATTCATGTTAGTAAAATAACTATGTGAAAGGAGTTCAATGAGTTTTATTATCTTGTATGGTCATTGGACTGCCGGTCTTAAAGAAGAAAGGGAGAGGTGTGAGGATGACATATGACAGCAGCTACACTCAAATGTCAATACGTCAACTCAGAATGTATTGTGATGTCGAACCTACTGGACGTGGAATGGACCGTCAACATTGGATACAAAATTAGGTAAGATTATTAATTAATAAATCTCTATTTTACTTTCAGGTCCATGCCACGTCACTACAATATTTATATCTAAGAAATAATTATTGCTCACATATGAATAATTAAAATATCGAGAGATTTCCAATTTTCACCCAATTAAGAAAACTCATACCTCAAATTCTCCAATGACATACATTAAATTCATTCTCTGCGTCAATGAAGAAAAAGGTTAAGAAAAAGAGCCAAAATTAAGATAATAAACACAATGTTGGATCTTAATTCATATCAGACCCTTGTCATCTTTTGAATATCACGCCATCCAAAATAAACATTAACTATTTAATCTCTTTCTGTTTCATTCAAGCCAAAAAAAAGAAACACAAAAAAACATTAAATGACTGATGAGATGCAATCAAGGAGAACCACGAGAATTTATATTAAAATTGATTGATGATATTTTTATTCACTACATTCAGCACCTTAACACATACCCACAAGCACATAATCATTAACAAAAACTTGAATAAAATACATTTGAGTACTAATATTTGATATGTCACTTTTCCATCATCATCATCATCATCATTACATTACATTACACAGTCATGTCATTTTTTTTAGGAAAAATAAAAATAATAATAATAATAATAAAATAGGTTTCTTGCGTTATTTTTTTGCCATTATATTTTGTTTAGCATTATTTTTTCACAAATCATTAATAATATAAACAATCATAAGCGACTTAATACAAATAATAACAAGAGTATTAATAATATGAAAAAAAAATTAAAATGTGATTGTGAACGATGTAGACGAGCGCATTTCTATGCATAGATTTCGCCAATTTTATCAACAATTTCAGACCGACCTTAAATGACTGACCGTAAAAAATAACCTAAAAATTTAAGTTCAATCGTTATTTAGTTTAATGATGCCCACAATGCCTGCATTTTCAAGAAATGCACTAAAAACACAAAAAAAAACAAGTTATGATGAAAATTGTTTTTTTATTATAAATAATTTTTTTGCTCTTTGTATTTACATTTCGACTCGGACTTGGAGAAGTTTTGTGAATCATGTGGGAATTATGGTCATCATCTTATTTGTATATTTGAGCACCAAAAAAAATAAAGATTAATATTGTTAATTTTTTTCTTTGTCTGTAATAAATTGTCGAATCGTCACTTTTCATAAATTTTTTGTTTCTATTCAGAGTGAGAATAAAAATGACCAAGTTTTGTTTGGAGATCAGAGGTGTTAAAACTCGAGAGATTTATTTATTTGAATATTTTTTTCATAGCACTCACTTTCATATGTATATGAACAGAAACACACATAAAACTTTTATGATTTGTTTGATTGGATAATTTTGGTTTAGGATCACATTAAATTACATTGGAAAAATACCACAACATAAATATTTGATTCAGATAAAACCACAAAAATGAAAGACAAAAACATAGTTTCTTTTGACAAGGTCATTGTTTTTTTTGTCCATTTTTCATTATTGTGAATGAAATACAATACAAACACACAAAAAAAAAAATTACATAAAATAAAGAAGAATCATCTCTTATATGGAAATTATTCTTTAGTGGTATCTCCCATGATAATACAAACGCCCTTGTCTTGTCCTGTCCTGTTTAATTCGAGTGTAATCTTGTTATGTGTGTAAATAATGAAAAAAAAATATATATATAAGAAAATTTTCCTAAAATAAGAAATAAATGAAAATGTAAAAGGAAGGGAGAGAGAGAAAAATTATGGAACAATTAAGATGATGATCTTAACAGTAAATTCCAGCATATTTATATAACAATTAAAATTTCAAAAGAAAAAATTATTTCCAAAAGTATTTTTACAAGTTTTTTTAAATGAAAGAATACTTAAAAAATTAATAAAAAAAGATAAAGTGCTTGAATTTTTTGTTTTGATATAAAAATGTACTGAGATAAAAAAAAAACATGAAAAAGATATTATTTTACTTTTAAAAAAATTTAAGGTTTTTTTTTATTTTTACATTTGTAAGCAATTTTTCCTTTCATGCATTTGAAACCAGTTAGATTTTGATATGAAGTAAAGGTCTGCTTTAAATAAACATGAAATATATGAATGAAAAGTACTTAAAAATTTCTGATTTAACCTTAATTTGGATTTTTCAATTGGATTCAAAAAATTGTGAAAATTTGACAGTTTTCACTAAACAGTGTTGCCACTTCAAATTTATTTTTTTTTTAAATGTGGCATATTGGAATTTAAATCGATGGATTTTTGAAACTTTTTACATATTTTGGTTTTTAAGACAAAACTGAAGAGTCGTTAATTTTCTACTATTATTCTATAAAAATTAGAAAAACTGGCAACACTTCACTTCAATTCATTTTATGAAAAGAAATTAAAAAAAATAGAAATGCTAACCACTTCGCGGTTTATAAGAGTGCATTTCTATGGGACTCGTTTCATTGAATAAAATTAAAATTTATTTTTAAAAATCCGCCATTTTGAAAAAAATTATAGTTCCCAGTTGGAATTTTTTTGAATAAATCGCCATTATGAAATTTTTTTAAACTCCGCCATTTTGAATTTTTTGAAAAAGATTTGTAATTGAAAAAAAATAGCCATTTTGGAAAATGTGTGATTTAAGGTTTTGACCGTTTTAAGGCTTTTGAGGCTCTGGAGTCCAATCGATGAGTCCATTCCGATAACTAATAACCCGACCTCGGTTCGATGCACCATTCCTGAATCATGACTAGCGATCAGTGTCAGAGTGACGGCGGACAAACCGTCTGTAATAGTGCATTTTTTCTTACGAAATGCACTTAAAATGAAAACTTCTAGCCACTGGGCGTTTTAGGAAAGCGCATTTCAATAGGATTCGTTTTATTTTTAAGTATAAAAATTGAATCAAATATCAAATTTAAGCTAGCTATGAGATTGGGCTCATGGATTGACCAATAGGGGCTCCAAAGGCTAAAAAACCGTTAAACTTTCTAAAATATACTTTAACTTATTAGCTTTGAGGTTGGACTCAGAAATTGGACACAAGAGGCCTGAAAACCATCAAAAGTCCAAGATCCGAAATTTTCGCAAAATATCCAATCTTAGAAAAAATTTTTTAAATTTTTCAAAATGGCGGGAATTTAAAAAATGAAAGAATTTTCATTTTAAATTTTTTTTGAAAGATTACGCCATATTGAAATTTTTTTAAAAATATCCTGGAATTTCGACAAATTTTGAGGGTTTGATGGTTTTCAGGCTCTAAAGCCTCTAGAGCCTAATGTCAAAGCTAATAAGGTAAATTATACT
Source organism: Culicoides sonorensis (assembly GCA_900002565.1). Classification (NCBI taxonomy): domain Eukaryota; kingdom Metazoa; phylum Arthropoda; class Insecta; order Diptera; family Ceratopogonidae; genus Culicoides; species Culicoides sonorensis. The sequence goes on from LN483436.1 coordinate 139,272, forward strand.
TTAATAAGCTCCTCCATCCAAGAAAAGCGATTTTTAAAATTTTTAATAGTTTTTTTAGCCTTTGAAGCCTCTATTGGCCAATCCATTAGCCCAATCTCATAGATAGGGAGTTAAGATTTATTATTTGATTGAATTTTTATGAAATTATGATTGGATCTTAATTACTAGAAATTTTTTGCTTCTCTTACAGTTCCAGACAGACCCAATACAATCAGTAATCACTCAGTAAAAATATGCACTTCATTTTCAAAATCACATAACGTTACTTTAACATTATTACGAGCAAGAAGACGAAAAATAATAAAATTAAAGTAAAATTCAATCTCATAAAATTCAAAAGAAAAAAAATTGAATGTATAAGCAAAAAAGACAGTTAAAATTTTTCATTTTTCTACACACACACAAATTTTATATTCTGAACGTAGCACATAATATTTTCCCTTTTTTTTCTGTCTTTCTTTGCCCTTTCAATTCAGCCTTAGTACATTCACCAAAAATTTCCATATTATATTCACATATCATCGTGATTGTTGTAACAACCCCAAAAATGAAGAAAAATAAATGATGGTTAAAAATACTGTGAGAGCATAAAATATTCACAAAAAAAAATTACAGAGGCAAAAAAAAGCTAAACTCGCTTAATGATTTTTATCATTTACTCTTTTGTTTGTACAACATACAATTTTATTTTTTTTCTTGTATTTCTGTGTGTTTGTATGCCCAGTTTGGTTTATTTTTGTACTTATAATGTTTATTATATGGAAAAAAATTAATGTGAAATAAAAAAGAACATTAAGATAAAGATAATTTTTTTAAATAAAAACATTAGAAAATTCCTGAATTATCATCATCATTTTTATGCGTTTACATATCAAAATGTAAATATTAAAGTCCATCATAACGACCATTTTATTATCGAAAAACCACCAATTTATCACGTTATGAAGTGAGAAAAAAAAATTTATCACCTAAATTAACAATGTTGGTCTATGTCTGCGTGTTTGCAGATCCAGAAGTCAAATATTTTTTAATAAAAGTATCATATGATAAAATTCAATTTGTTCATTATTCAATTTTCAAGTGTGGCTCGACGCAGTTGCTATGAAATCACAAAATATATACCATCGGAAATTCCAATGAAGTACATTTCCTAATTTGTTAAAATCCAATCAACTTTCATTTGAGCGTGTTGCCATCTCATCAAATGCATATGAATTGAATTTTTATTATTATATTTCGTTTTGATAATTGCAATTTTGAATATTGACCGGAATTCGGCTACCTTATGATTCATTGTACAAATTTGAACAAAATGAATTTAGTTGGTGAAGAGGAACAGAGGTGTCAAGTCATTCATATGAATAGGAGGAAAAAACTTGTTCTTCCTCGATTTTTTTTTTGTTTTAATTTTTTATTAGTATTTCATCCTTATGTTGCATTGGTTTTTAACATGATTGTGTGAAAAGTGGAGAGGAAATATGGCAATAATTTTGTTTTGGTTCGATTAGTTAATAAATTTTTGCATAAAATTCTTTCATAATGAAATGTGATGAGAAAAATCGTTTAAAATAAATTGGAATTCTGATAATAAATGAATTGATTGATTGGAATTCTGGAAAACATTTCAGAAAAAATTCACTTTGTATACAAGAAATTAAATTTAATCTTTAATGAAGCTGAATTGAGATGATTCAATGAAGTAAGACTACATCGTTTCGAGAGATGTCAACCAGTTCAATTCAACCCTAGAAACTGACCCTACAATCATTTGTAAGTCGTGGCTTGGACAAGTATCATCAAAAATAGACTAAAACAACGTGACACTGTTCAAAGGCCATGGCAGGTAGTAACCGGAGTAAGGACAAATCCAACATCGTCACCACCTACAAAGCTATCGGTCACCCAATCATGAACTATCCGGCACTTAGTCCCCCCAAATTCTCACTTGTAGTACCCTTAGATCTGCTTCGACGCTATCAACCCATTTCGATTTAAATTCGTACTCACCCCACAACGAACGTCTAATTAGCTTCTGAAATTATCGCCAGCACCCTCGTTTTATCTCTTCGTGCTTAGTAGTCAGCCAATTTAAATCTGTTTAAAAACAATATGGCCAAATTTCCACGAATTTTAAAATTTCATTAGAAAATATCAATAAAATTTCTAAACAATTCCATTCAATTAGTTTTTCATCTGATTTCACTTCAGTAGTCAATTAAATTTATTCATTTCAAAGTTCATCCAACAAAGTGCATTTCCTTGTAATGTTCTGGTTCATCTCATAATTTTTGTTATCCACTTTAAGTAACATGAAAATTTTCATTCCAACAAAACCCATAATCAACCCAAAAAATAAAAACATCAACAAACAATTTCAATTTTCCAAAAAACCATTGTAACAGTCAATATTGTAGACACAATGAATTAATTTTATAAATTTATTACATATTTTGAATATTGATAAAGAAAAACATTTTCCAAGAAATATATTTATCAAAATATTTTAATACACATACACACAGAGAGAGAGTGAGAGGAAATAAAGTGGTTGCTTAAGGCTTTAAATTCACTTAAAATATCACAATATGAAGCCATAAACTTGAATTTTTAGAAATAAATTACATGGTTTTGTAACCAAAAACTTTCTTCTTCATTTTTTTTTATTATTGTTGTTTATGTTGAAGTTGAGATGGTTTTAATTCAAAAATATTTTCCAGATATATTTAAAACACTTCACATTATTCATTGTCAAAATAAATGAAATTGAAACATCATCTCGTACTTTCAATGAATGAGTAGTAAAACCGCACATACAGTAAAAATTTTGTATTTTAAAATTCAGAATTTAAATTGAAAACCCTTAACTTCAATACTTGTGAAATACGTTTAAATGAGTGCTGTAAAAAGGACCTTTGGGTAAGTAAAATTACTCTACATAACGTTTTTTTATGTTGTTCAGAAGGGACTTCAGTTGATTTTTCAATACAATTAATACACAAAACAATGGTTTGTGAAATTGTATGCATTTTAAAAAAAAAACTGAACACTGGAGTTTTACAAAAAAATTTAAAAAAAAACTTTAATGCAAAACTTTTTAAAATAAAAAAAAATAGCTGGAAAATGCGTAGAGCGTAATTGTGAACGGTAAAAATTAGTGCGTTTCAATGAAACATTTTGTTTTTTAATTTTAAGTTTTTTTTAAAGGTTTTTTGAAAACTGTGACTTTTTTGCATATTTTTAGAATTATTGCGTTTTTCAATGATTTTTTGAAACTTTGAGTTTCTGAGTGTTTTTTGGATCATTTTTGAGAGTCTTGAATAATTTCAAAAGCTTAGAACTTTTTAAATGTTTCTGGAATTCTAAATTTTTTGGATTGTTTGGCGGGTTTTGAATATTTTTTAAAACTTTCGGACTTTAAGTTTTAAGTTCTAAAGATTTTTGAAAAAAAATTGTAGTTTTTAAACTTTGTTTTTTGAAAATTTAAAGGAAAAAATGATAAGGCCATTTTTTTTATACCTCAAACAGCTTTTCTGTACAATCTTTCAATACAACTGACACAGACGAACGGACAACACAAAACCCGCAACACAGGCATATTTTATTAAATTGAAAGGAAATGTGCTTAAAATTTACTTGTCAATGGCCGTATACAAAATATTTGTAAATTAAATTTGTTAAATATGATGGAATATTTTTTTTTGTATTTCAACATTTTTGAAACTTTAACAACATGCCCTTAGCATTTTTTTTTTTTGTATTTACAATAAAAGTATGTTAAAACGAGCTTTTCAAAATATAAAAAATGAGAAATACTGACCATCGGATGGTTTAGAAAAGTGTATTTCTATGGTACTCGTTTTATTGAATAAAATTAAAATTTATTTTTTAAAAATCGGCCACTTTGAAAATTCTGAAAAAGCCGTTTTTTTTTTAAATTTTGTAAAGTTCGCTATTTTAAATTTTTTTTTGAAAAAAACCGTCATTTCAAAGATTTTTGAAAAACCGTCAATTGGAAAAATTTTGATATTTTTTGTAAAAAACCGTCATTTGGTAAAATTCTTTTTGAAAAAAATTGATTTTTGAAAAAAGTTTGTAATTTTTATCGACCTTTTGCGAAAATCTGGGGTTTTAAGCTTTTGACTGTTTTCAGGCTCTGACAGAGTCCACTTTCTGAGCTCAATCTCACAGCTAATAATATAAAATTGTTGACCGTTTTTAACGGCTTTCAGCCTTTATAAGCTTTGGAGTCGAACAATGAGACCAATCTCAAAACTAATGAGTTATAAATAATCCTTATGAGCTCCTTCATCTTACAGATAAAATCATTTCGGAGTTATGAATAGAAATCAGCGACCAGCGGACAAACCGTCTGTAATAGTGCAGTTTTTCTTACGAAATGTACTAAAAAGAGTGTTGCTGGAGATTTTTGTTTCTGTTCTCTTTAAAAATTGTCAGGGATTCAATTTGGATATTTTTATAGAAAAATTTTATTTTTTCACATATCAGTGTATTTTGAAGAACCTATCGATACTGGTGTTCAACAAAACCGTATCAAATTTCAATTAAACAACGAAAAAAAATTTATTCACATAATCAACCAGTTTTCGTCGAAATTGAATCACACTCATCCTAGTTCATGTCAAATATTTTATTTCATACTATGAATTTACTAACAATACGAAAACAAAGTTCATTTGTTTAAAAAAAAACTACAAAAATTTTTCCACAATTAAATGACATTCAAAAAATTTTCTAGTTAAAAGTTTAGTTGAAAAAAGAAATTGTTTTAAAACTTTTTTAATGAATTATCTGTCTCTTTATCATCTGGATTAATTTACGTAGTACATGTGATGTGACTGAGTGAACACATTTAATATTAATCTTTGAATTTATCAATCTATTCAAATATTTTATAACAATGCAAAAGTAACACAAATGATTTCTCTTCTAAACGCCTTTTAATAATTTATTAGAATGAAATTTCTAACCCTTCTCAAAAAAAGTTTTCTTCTCACAATTATTTCATTTTATTTTGGCACTTTTCACTAAGAAAAGTTTGATATTTTTTTTTCTTTTCTTTGAATTTGAATCGAAATTGAATAGTAAAAGTTCTTGTATCTTTGTCAAAAAAAAAGATAGAAAAAAAAGTTAGAGTAAAATATTTTGCCTCTTTCAATATTGGACTGTTAACCATATTTTGATTAAATTTAATAAAATGTTCGATTTACTTTTCCTTTCATCGCATTATCTTATTCTCGGTCTTAATCTCCATGAAATTTTTTGCTATGTTTCATCATATTTTTTGTAGAAAAAGGACCAATTGATATGAAAACAAATTTAATATTTAATTAAGTAAGAATTTAAATGAAGGCATATTCGGAGATAGACGAAAAAATGCTTAATTAAGGCATAATCTCACAATGAAATTTGTGGAATTGTGAAATTAAATGGATATTAAAATTTTTGTAAAACGACTTTAAAGTTAAATTTTGCTTTAATTTCAAATTTACATCAAAATTTAAGTCAAAATAGGTCATTTCATGAGTAGTTTCAGTTCCAGCGATGTCAAATTCAATCAAATATGAGCCTTCAAATTTTTTTACCTGTAATTATCTGATTTGATGACCTTACTTGATAAAAAAAATTATAAAAAAATAAAAATGGACATAAAAAAGAAAGAAAAGCATAAAAATAAAATTAAGAAGCACTCAAATTTCATTAGTTCTTACCTTTTTCACACTCTTACATTTTTTTTCTTTACGCCTTCAAATTGCTTCTTTATCTTTACTCCCGTTTAAATGAAAAAAGTATCATAATAAATATAATTTTTCCATAAAATATCCGTCTTATGCTCATGTATACTTACATTGTATGCTATGCCACTGGCATTTCCGATCCTTGTTCTTGTTTAGTAGCCAATTAAGTTGATTTGTATGTTCATCATGATGATGGCATTATAATTTAAGAAGAGCAGCAAAAGTCAGTGAATGGAAAATCAAAATTTAAGTTAAATTTAAGGAGAGGTGAGTAGAAAAAAGAGAAAGCATTGAAAAGTTTAATCACATTCGTGAATTTAAGTGGATTTTAATGAAATTTAAATTACAATTTTGATGACGTCACAATTTCTACTTTTTTTTGAAGTGCATCATGATTGCTTTCTTGATTTTAATTGAAATTTTCTGTGAAATTCAATAATTTAGGGTCGAGTTACCACCAATCGGTTTCTTAAGAAAACCTGTTGTTCATTCTCTCTAGTTTTGCTCTAAACTCAATATTTTTTGTAAAGGCGGTTAACCAACTAGACTGAAGTTATCAAAGATCTCATCATCGACCCTGGTTGCCTATGGGAGGCGTTTTTGGACCCCCTGCACCCTCCTTGACTCGTTCCATGCGTCTTCAACGATATTTACCCTGACTTTAAATTTTTTGCTGTTTTTCAATTTTTTCAAATGACAAAATCAGCTCTCAATGTCAGACTTTGATCGGTTTTAAGACTTTCCTGAAAAATTTAACTAGGGCAAAGTCGTTGATGAACATGCAGATCGATAAAGAATATAATTCTGCAGAACTGTCTATCTCGGTTTTTCGATTGGACCCTTCAGATGACGCTGAGAGCAAAAAAGTGATTAGCATGGAGAAAAAAAAAATATAAAAAAAATTTGAATGAAAAACATAGTTCTGGACATTTCTTAGGAAGTTATTAACTTCTAAAATAAACTTTCATAAAAGGTTCATGGATAACTAAAAAGTGAAAAACAAGAAGCTTTCAAACAAAATAAAGTATTTGAGATAAAACATAAATTTGTTAAAAGTTGAATTTTGTCTTCCTTTGCTGATAAAATACAACCACCTATCAGTTTTGTGAGTGAGGGCAAAAGAAATTATTTAAAAAAATTGTGTCAGTTAATACTCATGTCCAGAACTATGTTTTCATTCAAATTTTTTCTATTTTTTACTTTTTAGTTTTATTCAATGTTAACGTTTGAGTTTCAAGTCGATGTGTTCACATTCTGTTAAGAGAATTCATTTGTATGAAAATTTTTTTTTTTCAAGTACGTCATATGTATTTGGTGTCTTCGGCAAAGTTGTAGCTTAGGTTGAGGGGATTCTGAAAATATATTTTTTTTCCAATTTTCCGAAAAACTATAGGTCTGGGATGTCTCAGAAAGGCTGTAGCGACGTTTTTCCTTAGTGAGGAATTGTCAATGTAACTAAATGTAAAAGTATGATAGAAAATTGAAAAACAGTAAAAAATTAAAAAAAATCAGGGTAATAGTCGTTGATGACACCTGGAGCGTGTTGGAGAGGGTCAAGGGGTCATAAAAACCCTTCCCCCAGGCTGACAAGGTCGTTAATAACTTCAGTTTAGTGTTATGTAGTTGAAGTATGAAAAAAATTAATTATTTAGCCCAAAAATTACAAATAATGCGTCTGAAGGCTTTACAAACGGTAGACCGTTGCTTGACCTTATTCAAAGCACTGCTTAGCAAAATGTAATCGATATCACGGATTTAAAAACCTCAGAACTGCCCAAAAAGATTTTTAAATGTTGATTATTCCCAATTTAAAATGTAACTAAAAATTCAAAATCAAATTTAAAGTTTAACGAAAAATTCAAAATCGACGTTTGACTGAAATTCAAAAAAATGACAGTTGAAAAAGTGTTTGTTTAAAAAATACTCATTTAAATTATTTTTTTTACTATTCATTTATTTCATTTTCATATCATAATGTTGTAATTTTTTTTAAAAACTATCTCATTATCTCATTTTTTTAATTTATTTATATTGAATATTATTTTATCACTAATTTACTGTATTTTTTTCTTTCTCTCATTTGTTTATTTAATTTTTTTTCATTCTTTTCTGTGTTTTTCTGTTTATTTTTCTTTTTAATTGTAATCTCATTAAAATTATTTTTACTACTAATGATAACAATATTATTTTAATTATTTATCAGTATTATCATTATTTTATTGTACAAACTAATCCATTACATTATCTACATTTTATTCGTAATTAATTCTATTTTTATCTCACTTATATCATTATAATAATAAACAGTACATTTAAATATTTTTTTACTTGATTTTTTTTTATTTTAATGGATCCTTTTTCCTGGATTCTATTTATTATTTTCTTTTTTTTAATATGCTTTGTACGATTTAAAACGATTATAAAAGTTAAATTTTCAGAAAATTTTTTTTATTATACAATTCATTTTATTTTAAAAATTTTATTACATTTACAGTTTTTTTTTCGGTGTGTTCTTGTAAATTGAATTTCAAACTCAATTTAATTAATTTTTATTACATTAAATTCCAATAATTCGTGCTGTTTTCGGAGTGCGTAACAATTTTTATACATTTATAAATATTTCTTTTCATTATTTTTCAACATGATTATTATTGTTATCATTATTATATTTATTTATTTGTAATATAAAAAAGTTTAAATTTCAATATTTTTTTTCATTATTATTTTACATTTTTCATTATATTACATTTTTTTTCCTCGAATGTTTATTAATTTATATTTTTATTTACATAATTAAAATAAAAGGAAACAAAATGAGATTAATTAAAAAGTTCTTACAGGTGTTTGTAATGAAATCGTTATAATTTTTGTTCTTTTTTTATGATTGAATTGCAATAACAAGGTAATTAAATGTAATAAAATTGAGAAAAAATGCAAGTGAAGAGAGATCATTTAATGTAATAAATCCAATAAAATAAATAGAATAAAAATATTATTAATTAAAAATGATCAATGGGAAGTTAATTGTGAAAAAGAAAATTTTCAATTTTAAATATTCATTGATTTAGCGCTATTACGGCAAATCATTGTTTATTTAAAACAAAAATGTGGGAAAAAATTTGATTTAGTTAAATTGGTTCCAAAATATGGAAAGATACTGAAATTAAAAGAAAGAACCAGAAAGAAAAATTTAGCTTCATACAAAATTTTTTCATGAGCCGTTAAAATTTATATGCGCTGTAAATGCATTTCGTAAAATGGCCGACATCATGTTGAAATTTGGTCTAATCTTGTCAAAGTCTGAAAATTTTATATGATTCGATCCCCTAATAAATTTTTCAAAAAAAAATGTGCCAAAATTTCCGTTATATTGGATTTGTTAATTGAAAAAACAAGAAACATGAGACTCACCAGACAAAAATATTTTATTAATATCGAACCATCAGAGACCAAAATCACTTAACTCCATTCAATTTATTACATTAATTTTACTATTCAATTCAGTATTTAACCTAATAACCATTGCAACTCATCCCAATTTGTTCATTTATCATCCTCAAACTGATAGTTAACAACAAACTTGATTCAATGTCAAATGAGGCGTCATTCAGTCTGTTACTTGATAAAATCTGGTTGAAATAACATTTTTATAATGATCATTCATTCATATTTCGTTTTTTCTCTCGAATTATTCAGAGTCTGTTTCAGTTTTTGGTTGTTGTTGTTGCTTAAATGATTGAATTTGAGTCATTGATTATAATTGAATGAGTGACACAGATTTTATCTCTTCAATGTAAAAAAAAATACAAATATTTATATATTTTACTGTGATATAATGAGAAAAAATATCATAACAATTTTTATTTTATTTATTTATTATTTTTTTTTTTTTTTTGGTACATTTATAAATAAATACTAGAATAGAAAAAAATGAGAAATTCTATCCATTGGGCGGCTTAGAAAAGTGCATTTGGATGGGACTCGTTTCATTGAATAAAATTAAATATTTTTTTAAAAAACCGCTTTTAAATTTTTTTTTGGAAATTTCACCATTTTGAAATTTTTTTAAAAAATCCGTTATTTTGAAAATTTCCGCCATTTTCAATTTTATTTTTTAAAAAACGTCATTTTCAAAAATTCAGAATTTAATTCATTTTCATAAGTTTTAAAAAAAGTCCGCCATTTTGAAAAAAATCAGACATTTTGGGCTTTTGACGGTTTTCAGGTTCAGGAGGCTGTGGAGCCTTATGCCTGAGCCTAATCTCAAAGTTAATGAGCATTTTAAAAAGTTCCTCCATCCAACAAAACAAATCATCAATTTTTTAAAAATTTAACCGGTTTTTAACGGTTTTTAAGGCTCTGGAGCCCAATTTATGAGCCCAATCTCAAAAACTAATGAGTTGCAAATAATTCTGATGAGTTTCTCAGTCTTATAGAAAAAAACCTCCGATGGACGATTCTGGTGTTATAGATTACGATCAGTATCAGAGTGACAACGAACAAATCGTCTGCAATAGTACATTTTTTCTTACAAAATGCACCAAAAAAATATTTTATTATTATTTTAATAGAAAAACATCAATTTGTGGATGAATCTGGAAATGAGTGATGGAGAGATAGTGTTCAAATCGAAATCAGATAAATTAAATGCTAATTTAATGTTTTGTTGAAAAATACATTACAAAATTTAATTTTGTTTTTGAATCAATAAATTGTGATACAATTTAAAAGGATTTGAGAGAGGTAGTTCTGAATTGCATTAAAAAGCGCTTTTTGAAGAACAAATTTTCTAGCTCCGTCTCACACTTTCTCTTTTTTTCTATTGAAGTTTTCTGGTATTCGCTTGAATTGGACGAAAGAAAATTTCAAAAATTAAGGTCCAAAGTCGAAGAAAAGATATTGTTCGAATCTGAATTTTCAGCCAATTCAGCTAACTTAATGATCGACTGTAAACCGTCCTTATTTTCATTGAAATTCTCTCATCAAAATGAAATTAAATATTTTCGTTTTATTTTATTCATGTGGTGTGAAATACGATTAAATTATTTGTATTCACTCATGTTTAAATAAAAATTATTATGATTATTATTTATTATAAATTATAAAAAAGGACTCAAACTCGATATTTTGTATATTTCATCATAAATAAAAATAAAACTTTACAACATAATAATTTATTATGCATAAAAAGTTGCAATTCAATACACTCGTTGGTGAATTTTAAATTTTTTTTCATTGAATCGTACAGAAACTTATAAAAAAACAAAAATTATAATGTGGGAGTGTGGCTGGTGAAAAAAAATTGTTTGTACATAAAAACACAGTAAAATGTAATTTTATTAAAAGTAACCCGAGTGAAGTTAATTGCATCCGATAAATAATTAAGTTAAATTTATGCAATTTTAATAGGCGTTCTCATCATTCAGTTTAAATAGCTGAAAAAGATTAAATTAAATTTGACAGTTGTTTTGTATCTACAGACATATGTATAGATTTTTAAATTTCAATCAATCCGATAAATTCAATTTAAACTATTTTTTTCCGGTTTAAAATTAAATCGCTGAAATAGAATGTCAGATTAAATTTTGAAAATGTAAACAAATCCTAAAGAATGCAAGTGATTTGAATTTTTGCAGCTCTTATTCAATGAAAAATTAGTGAAAAATGTAAAAAAAATATTTAATATTATTGCGAAAACCAACCAATACTTCAAAACCGGTGGAAAAATAGTGAAATAACTTGTTTTTTTAAATGAAATATTAAAATTCTATTTAATTCAACATGTATTTTTAATCAGGGTGTTCATTGATTGCCCGTTTAAACACTTTTAATTCTAACTATCTAAACTGAATAATTTTAATAATGAGAACCCTAAATATGTTTTTTTTTAATACGAAATGAAAATAAATTGATGTATATGGACATCATGTTGCAGATATTAAATTAAAATGTAAAATCGAATAAGGTGGGAAAGGATAAATTAATTAAAAAATATGACCAGCATGGACGAGAATCATGCGTTGCTGATGATGGAATGTTTCTTGATTAAATTTTAAATGTAAGCTGGTAATCATCACACCTGAAGTTGAGAGAGAGCATTTACTTTTTAATTTGCAATTGTGGGCAATGAATCAGCGTTAAAAGTCAATTGAAGAAGCTTTAAATTTTGTAAACTGGCATATTTTTTTATATCAACAATTAAAAAGAGAATTGAAAACCTAAGGCCTAGGTTTGTTTTTTATTTCATTTAATTTAATTTTTCTTTTCGCGTCTTTCCATAAAGATGTCTCGAAACGAAATGAACGAGTTGACCAAGAACTGACCTTGAAAACAGCTGATATCGTCTGACAGTTCCCAGTTAGCATATTATATATCTAATTTGTCTCTTGTTATCCTTGTGACCCAAGTTTTAAGCAAAAATTTCACGGGAGCGTCGGTTGAAAGTTGGAGAAACTCGGCTCAAAAGTTACTGGTCGAAAAATCGACCAAGGGTCAAGATCTCAATTTTTCAGAGTTCCAAACAAAGGTGACCTCCCATGTCAAGGTATGTCATGTTTGCTCGATTTGTGTTAAAGTCTTTAGAATTCAACTTAATTTTGAAATTAATCAAGATAAAGGTTTTTTGCGAGTTCAAACTTTAACAAAATCATAAAATTATTCTTCAATTATTCGGTCGTAAATCTTTATCAATGTCATTACAAATTCAAAATCTTCATCGTTTCACGCCTTTAGCGTTAACCTGCAGCCAACACTTTAACAAAAAATAATAGATTTGCAATCAAACGTTTATAACAGAAGACATAATTTCTATTTATAGCATTTTCTTTTAACATTTACGCAAAGGCAAGAAAAAAACGATTCATGCTTGCTCTCGGGCGATAAGATAAAAAAATGTATAAAAAGTGTATTAAATCGCTATAAAAGTAGAAAAAATTATCTCATTTTATTATACATTGAACGATAATAATAATAATAATAAGAAGAAAAAGAAACAGAATAATAGTATTTGAGTACATTTTATTTAATATGGCGTTGATTTTTCTTTTAAGAGAGCCAGAAAAAAAGCTTGAAAGGAAAAAAAACGTCTATTTCAAAATAATAGTCCAATTTTTTTGCATATTCTATAATAATTTTTCTTCGTGTCCTCATTCAAATTTATTCGTTATCTCCATTTTTTTCTCTATTTATTTTCATTTTATTCATCATCAGAAAATTGATTGAATTTTCTTTTAAACACAATTTCTCTTGACGCGTAACATTAAAACAGTTTTTTTTAGCTAGATTTAATTTTTTTGTCGTTGTTTGTTTCTTTATCTAGATTTTGAATGAAAGTTATTTATTGGAGATAATTCACATTTTAAATGACTCATTATTATTCATTGTTTTTTTTCTCGAGTAATTTGAAGAAGATGAAAATAATTTGAATGATAAAATGCAATTCAATCAATAGTGTCAATATTAAATTTAAAATAGAAAATCATTTAAAAAGTTTTGAATTCATTTAAATTCTTGTCTCTTTGTCTCTATTTAAAAAAAACTCTTGTACAACCTAGTTTTTGCGCTTCTCATTGAAATGTACAAAAGTAAAAATTTAACACAATTCTGTCAACATAAAATCTAGCTTAATTTTACTATTTACAGTTCACATTCATTTAAATTTAACACTACTATAGTGCAACATTTTCATCATTATTTAGTGGCTCTTGAAATGTAACAGTTTTGTGTTGTTGTTGTTGTTGTAATTGAGGTTTTGACTTATGTCAAATATCCGAACACGTATCTTGACTATCACCTACGTAACCTTCATCCGGACTGTCTGCTAGTGGTCCAGATAGATGCTTAATTTGGCGGTCCTCAATTTCGTCATCATCCTCATCGTCGTCTTCTTCTTGTTCTGGGATGGTTTCGGATGTGGTTTCATTTGTCTGGGCACTAATTGATTTTTTCAGTACGGGAATTAGGTTCGATGATGAATTGGAAGGCGTTAATCCGGAATTTGATGATGATGAGGAGGATGAGGGTAAGGGTGGCGTTGGTGATGGTGAGACAGTTTGGGATGCAGCTGAATACCGTTTTACATCATGGGCATTTTGGGTTTTTATTGGAACGATTTGTGAGTGCTGTTGGGTTGTGTAGCCAGGTAAAACGGAAGGCCATTGTTGTTGTTGCATTGAAGGACTTATACAGTAAGATGTTGTTACTTCTGTCACTTCTGTTTTGTAGCCTTCAGGTGGTGAAGGGAAATTACTCGTATCTGTTTGTATTGGAATTGGCACAACGGGAATATAAGGATAACCTTGAACGGTATATCGAATATCATTCGCATATGTTTGACACATATTTTGTGATTGTTGTTGTTGCTGTTGCTGCTGCTGCTGCGTTAAAAATTCACTATCACTAAAACGAACAGTATTTTGTTGATGATGTTTCTTATGTGGTAATGTACGATAATAATTTACAGGTGCATTGTTTGTTGTTGCAATAGGTATTGGCTTACTAAATGCATATTCAGTTAAAGGATATCCATTGGCATCAAGGAAACAACCCGGATTTAAATGTACATCTACTTGATGTTGATACATTTCTCGTGATATACCACGTGGAAGTGTGCCTATATTAAATCTAGCTGGTACAGGACGTACCAATTGAACTGGTGCACCATAACCTGGTGGTGGCATAAATTCTTGATGCATATCTGATGGTATCATAGCTTGTGATGCCGATGATACAGATGGTGGTGGTGGAACTGACGTATCAACAGTTTTATCTGAATCTGAATCATTTTTAATGCCACGTGCTTCGGCATCGTTAATCAGATCAGGATTTGGTTCAAGTAGTGACTGTTGATTGTTCCGACCCATTGTTGCATATTGTGACGATGATAAATTACAATTATTTCCACTATTATTGATACCTAAACCTAATGGTACATCACTTATATTAACATTTTGTGAATTGTTTGCTGCAATATAAAGCATCATCTCCTGTGGATTATTATCCGTTATTAAAATACTACCATTGAGTTTTGAGCATGTCAGTGTATCGTCTGTTTCATTTGAAATTGATACACATTTTTGTCCAGTACTGTCTAACTGGAAGTCTTTCTTTCGTTTACGACTCACATTCTTTTTTTGTGAATTTTTTCTACATCGACACACTAAAATACAAATTGTAAGGATAAAGATGAAAACTATACAAATGGCACCAACACCCAAAAATACAAAATACTCATAAGGAAATGTGACTTGCTCAACAATTGGCTCCTCTTTGACTACAACTCTAATTGTAAAATTTGCTTCAGTACGACCACCCGAATTATCAGCAACACATACATATGTGCCATTGTTCTCCCGATTAATATCATTTATATACAAAATTGTTTGTTTGTGCCAAGTTTTATTCTTATTATTTAGATTACTTGTATTGACATCGTAAAATAACCGTGTATCACCGTCATTAGTGAGTAGCGAATCGTTGGTTGTTTGAATCATTTGGCCTTGGAACCACCATGAAATTTCTGGTTCAGGTGTTCCTCTGATAATGCATTTCAAGGACAAATTTCGACCTTCAGAGACTTCAATGAAAAAGGCATTTGGTTCAATTTCGGGAATACAGGCCAAATCCCCAACTTTAACGTGTTTTATCACACGTCCTGCTAGTTTTGTGGGTGACACACATTTTGGTTCCTCCTGTTGTGGCACATTGAACCTATTGAGCCACGTATGAATATCAATTAAATTACAATCACAATTCCATCGATTTCCCTGTAAATTAATTCCATGCAATGTTGTTGGCAAAATATTACTACCCATTATTGTTTGTATACGATTTCCATCTAAACGCAACCATTCAATACTATCTAAGCCAATGAATGCACCATCATGCACAACTTCTACCTGACAATCACTCATTTCGAGTGTCGCTAAATATGTCAAATGTCGAAAGGCTGCCATCCTTATCTCCTTAATTGGATTTCCATTCAATATTAATCGCATTAGTGAGGCATAATCGACAAAGGATTCTGTCGGTATTTGACTAATGACATTTTCACTTAAATCTAACTCCACTAAATTGGTTAAGCCTTGAAATGCACGATCGTGTATTTTAAATATTTGATTTCGTGCCAAATAGATTTTTTGCAAATTTGTTAATCCCATTTTCATGAAACGTTCACTCTGTAATATCGTTAAACTGTTACCACTAAAATTGAGAACTTGTGTGCCGGGATCCATGCCATCTGGTATGCGAGTCAAGTATTTGCCACCACATTCGACAGTTTGTTTGCCACCTTTCCACTTGCACAGACACATTTCAGAGGGACATCCCACCACAATTGCAAGTGTCATTGAAATTATTAGATATATTATGAACATTTTTGTCTTAATTTTTTATTGAAATTTAGTTCTCCTTTTAAATTTTTCTCAATGAAATCAATTTCCTGTAAAAAATGTAAAAAAATTCATTTAAAATTTATAATTAACCAGGCGTCTCCATTTAAATGTGTATGCAAGAAAAAAATAATTTCACTTACATTTTAAATTTTTTTGTCTCCTTTTAAATAACGGAAAAGTGTTTTATTTCCTTTTCATTTTTTTTTATTAAATTATTCATGGTAGGTCAATGTTAAAATTCATTTTTCAAATTATGTATTTTTTTTCTTTTACTTTTATAATTTTTTTTTATAAAATCACGTCTGTTGATCTTATTTTATGTTTCCATTTTTCTCTTCATATTGTGTGTGTTATCATTATTTATTTTTTACAATACAAATTTTTATTCACATTATTTTTCATTTTGTGTTTATTGTTGTGTGTTTTGCATTGTTATTATTTTATTTGTTGTTTATTGTTATAAAAGTGCAAACAGAGAATGAACAGCAAATAATAAAAATAGAGGTTATTTGTTGTGTTTTGTATTGTAGCGAGTAAAAGTAAGTAAATTTTTTATATTTTATTTTATTGGACTTTATTTGTCAATGTTTCAGTTTTGTATCAGTTTTTTGTTGTATTTAAACATGAAACGAAGCACAATAGAATAATTTTCTTTCGTTTTATTCATTTTTCTTTACAAGACGATACAAGGTTTTAATATAATCATAATGTTAAGTCTGTGAGCTCTAGGCGTAGTTTTTATTATTTTTTTCATTTTCTTTAATATCACTGCCATTTTTAATCTATTTTTTTTCAACTATTATCTCTTTTGTTTTTTTTTTGTATTTTATTTTATTTAATGAAAAAACAGACAATATCACTCTATGTTTTGTAATAAAAATTCATCCACTTATGATTCTTTGTTCTCTTTGTTTTTATTTTTATGATTTTTTTCATGATCATTAGGATCAGAACTGCTATCAGTAAAACAACACAGAAAGCATATAATGAGAAGCATTTTTAGTATTTCAAACATAATGTAATGTCGTTAAAACATCAAGCTAAGCGGGCACACACAGACACTTCCAGCGTTGAATGTGGTAAAAAGAAGAGAGATGATGAAAAAAATAACATTAAAAAGTAAACCACAACCACATTACAATTACTGAAGAGATGATGAAGGAAAATAAAAATTATGTCATGTATTTTTTTTTTTATTTTCCTTTGCCTTAATATTTATAGAAACGAAACTTCAATTGATGTTCAATGATGCGGTAACGATATTGTTGATGTCATTCTTTGTTAAAATTAATGTTGTCTTTGATATTTTTTTTCTTGTTGTTGGCAAACTAGGACATTTTCACGCTCACATGAATGAAATATTTCCTTGTTAACGGTACAAACATGACACAATGCGATTTCTTTGTTTTTTCCTTCTTCTTGTGATATCGATGATGTTGTAAATGCTTAACGTACCAATGAATTGAATGATTGAAATAACAAAAACGACATGTGTTTCATTGTTTTTCTATTAAATGTTGACTCTGTAAAGATAAAGAAAATAGGAAAAATTTGTATATTAATATTGAGATAATATAAAACGATGTGTGGGATTTTCAAATATTCAAACAAAATGTTATTGCAAATAATTTTGCTGAAATTTATGTAAACTTTGTCTTGATTTAAACTTTGACGTCAAGGCATGAATTTAAATTTAACGATTTGAATTTGGATCATTAAAGCATAAAATTGCTTTTCAAGACTCAAATTTTGATCACCAAGGCTCGGATCAGTCTTCAAATACTTAAATTTGAACCGTTATAGCACGAATTCAACTTTCAAGACTCCAATCTGAGTCATCAAGGCAGAAATCTGACTTGCAAGACTCAAATTTGGATCATCAATACACGGAACAGTCTTTAAACAGTCTTTGTTCATCAAAGTACAAATTTGACCGCAAGCCTCAAACTTGGATCATGAAAGCACAAATATACTTTTCAAGACTCAAATTTGGATGATCAAGGCACGCATTAGTCTTTAAAGGGTCAAATCTGAGTCATCGAGGCACGAAACTGACCTTCAAGGCTTAAACGTGGATCATCCAGGTACCAATCTGACCCTCAAGGCTCAAACTTGAATCATCAATGCACAAATTTGTTTTTCAAGACTCGAACTTGGATCATCAAGGCACGGATAAGTTTTTAAAGAGTCAAATCTGAGTCATCGAGGCACGAAACTGACCTTCAAGTCTTAAACGAGGAACATCCAGGCATCAATTTAACCCTCAATGTTCAAATTTGGATCATCAAGGCACGAATCAGTCATTTAAGAGTCAAATCTGAGTCATCGAGGCACGAAACTGACCTTCAAGACTTAAACGAGGATCATCCAGGCACCTATCTGATTCTCAAGGCTCAAACTTGGATCATGAAAGCACAAATCTACCTTTCAAGACACAAAATTTGATGATTAAGGCACGGAACAGCCTTAAATACTCAAATATGAATAGGCATAGCACGACTCTGACACTCTTGACTCAAACTGGGTTCATCAAGGGACGAATCTGATCCTCTAGACCCCAAAATTGTATTATGTAAAGCACTTAAATTTAATTTAATTGTAAAATTTTATCGCCTAAACCTAATCACACATGTTTCAATCTCGGCATGTTACCTAAGTGAAAGCAACAACAAAAAAAAACCAATAATTTATTGATTTCCAGAGTAATTTTTCAGTACATTAAAACATTATGACAGCATGTGCCTAAGTATCAGAAAATAATAATAATATATAACATTATTATCTCGTATTTTTCATGTTGTTAAGGATAATGATGTCGATGTGTTGGTGTGTTGGCGACAATTTTTGTGTACATTGAACACATACAGAAATAAAATATTTGTCTCCCGTTAAAAATACAATAAATAAAAACAAAAAATATACACAGAAGTGAAATCATAATAATTTGTCTAGCAAACTAAAATTGTATGTACTGTTATCTCTTTATTTTTGTTTTATTTATCTTTATTTTATTTGAACTTTGGTGGTTGTTTCATGTTCAGTGTACATTCACACACATATTTATTGCCGTCATTGAAATACACACTGTATGCCAAAAACTATTCAATTCGATTACTTTTCTGGCGTCACAATGGCTGTGTGTATTGTGATTGTGATAGAAAAATATAGAGGAAAATTAAATTAAATAAAGAGAAATAACGTGATAATGTTCGTTAGTGGAAGATCAAAGTGAAGTAAAAGTTAAATGACTTTTATCCTTTTATGGTTCGAGAGCAGGGATGTAAAATAAGCGAAAAATGATTCAAAATTAAAATTTTGATTCACATTGAATGAGGTCGGGACCTGATTACATTCAAGTCCATAAGCGAGTAAATCCTCATCAATAATGCAAGAGATTTACAATTTTACATGAATGAGTGTCACACAATATTACAGCTCATAAATATATTTGGCCTAGATTTATTATCGTATATTTTAAACGACAATTTCAATGAAATTGGCGAAATGACGTTTAAAATCCTTGAATACAATAAAAATAAAACTGATTGATTTAAAGAAAAATATTGATATTTTATTTGAATCGTAAGCGCTTAACATTCAAAAATAAATTAATTGTAGCTCGCTCTTCATAGATGGCGTTAACGTAAATTTAAGCGTATCACTCAAAATATTCTAAAATCACGTAAAATCTGTCTAAATCCTTTTCCAGTTTAATCCTAATCACTTCTATTTTCCATTGAAAGCATTAAAAATGGATTTTAAAACGATTAACTTACAAAAAAGCCGATTTGCATCGTCATCACAACAAGAAACACATACCTTTAAAGTAAAATAAAATAAAATCAAGTAATAAATGAATAAACTGCATATTGAAGTGTTTCCTCATTGTATATTCATAAAGATAAAATATAAATTTTATGCACATAATTCTCTCACTGAAATTGAAAGACTTTTCGAAATATTCCATGTGTTTTGCTTTTTTTTCTCTATTTTCTATTTGAAATAAAATTCCAGAAATAAATTTTATGGCTTTGAATATGCTTTGACATTTGCTTTGTTTTTTTTTTATCATCTACACAGTTTTTTGTATACCTCTTAATATGAATAGTGTGATAAAATTAAGCATAGTGGGTAAAAATTTATTTTATATGTGTTAAATTTATTTTAAAATGGCATCAAGTGTGCATTTGAAAGCTTTGAATTTGACAGGATATTAAGCTTTAAATTTAACACACAGACATTTAGAAAAAAAAAGTAAATTCTCTCTTGAAACCACACACAAAAACATGCATTAGATCACACTTTCAAATACATAATAATAATAAAATACCTGCTGTGAAGAATTTCAAGTAAAGTCAATTTAGCTTTAGAATGTTCAAGTAAAATTCAATTGTGTGAGAAAGAAAATTTATGAAAATGTATGTATAAAGTTGTGTTTTGATAAGAGAAGTTAAAATACAAAAAAAAATGTTATGTATGGTTAAATGGAATGAATTATTGCAATTTAATGAAATTGAACTCAAAATATTTGTGTTTCTCCATTATCTTTCTTTGTTTAAAGTTTCTTTTTATTTCAGTGTTGCCACTTCTATTGAATTTAGAAGAACTTCAAGCAACTTTATAAAAAGCTTGAATTGTGAAGATTTTTTAAATAAAATTTTGCCGGGTAAGCTGGGTTCTCCGTTCATCTGTCGGGTCTTTTGTTTGTCTGTCGGGTCTTCCGTTCGTTTGTCGGGTCTTTCGTTCATCTGCTGAATCTTCCGTTCGTCTGCCGGGTCTTCCGTTTATCTGCCGGGTCTTCCGTTTGTCTGCCGGGTCTTCTGTTCGTCTGTCGGGTCTTTCGTTCGGCTGCCGGAACTTCCGTCCATCTACTGGGTCTTCTGTTTGTTTGCCGGTTCTTCTGTTTGTCTGCCGGGTCTTCCGTTTGTCTGTCGCATCTGCAGTTCGTTTACTAGGTCTGCCTTTTTTACTGTTTCTTCCGTGCGTCTGCTGAATTTTGTTAGGCTGCCGTTTTCCTACTGGTGAAGCTTAAATTTTTTCTTGTCAATTTGCAACACTGGTCATTTTATGACGTTAAAATGCGATTTTTTTTCATATCGAAAAATTTCTCAATTAGAACAAGTTACAAAACAAAATTTTAAATTTCCACTTAAATTTAACACAAATCATGTAAATTCATTTAAACTCAAAGACCATAAATCAAAAGTTTTAAGAAGTATCCCGTTGGTGCATCCACTTCCATTCCAATCGAATAAAATTCTGTTTTTAATAGTAATGAACAAGTTTAAAATTGAAAAACCAAATATTTTTCTTTCTGATTTACATGCAATCAAATGTAAATTATGGATCTTGTTTGCATTTCATTCGTTTTTTTTTTACCATATCTCACATACTGTGAACTAAAAATTTTTAATGTCATCTCGTAAAAAATGTTCAATAAATTCTCTGTTTCTCATAAAAATTTATACATATATTTTAGCCCAATTTGCATTTGCAATGTTTCGGTTTTAACGATCAGTTTTTTGCATTTAATTTTTTTTTTGTATAAAATTTTTCTGTTCATGTGGCGTGTTAGATGTATAAAATATGCATTTTTCTAGTACTACTATGAAATTTAATCAGAGCAAATACCAATTTTAGGATAAAAAAATGTTTTTTTCTTTTTAAGAGTAATCCTAGAATCCCCATTTTATATAAATATTTTATCGATATCCTTTTTTTTAACTGATCACATTGGAATTCGAATGCATAAAATATAATTTTATGTGTTTGTAAGTATTCCCAATTCACTGCTGCCTTGCAATAGCCATAGTACTACCATCATCATCATCAGCATCATCGACGTTATGTATGCACAGAAGAAGCCACCGACAAAACCATTATAGTAGAAAAAAAAATATGTGAATGTTTGTAGTAAAAAAAGTATGAATAATTAATATCTGAAAATGGATTTCCAATTATTTATGTTCATGAATGAGCAGTAAATATATTTTATATCTGATGCATTTTATGTATAATATTTTACATTTATATTTATTAGTTAGTAAAATATACGGGAGTTGAAACAGGAAAAAAGACAGACAGATGATTGCAGATCTGGAGATACGTATAGTGGTGATGGTGGTTAAAGGCGAATAGTGGAATGATTAATAATATGCGGGTGAAGTTGGATCGATTTTTCTCGTTAAACTTTAATTTTGCCAAGTTGATGTGAGGGGGGAGTGAAAAAGTGATTTATTGGATGTGTCAGTGAAATTTAAAAAAAAATTGAGCTAAAGAGTGGGGTCTGAATTCATCAAGATTCGTTGCTTGATTGAAATTTGAAGTTAAAACATATACTAATAAGAAAAAACTTCTGAAAGTATGCAATCAACATTGATTAAATTTGAAATGAGATAAAATTAAGATTAATTAATGAAAAATATTTTATTTGTATTAAATTTAAATTAAATGATAGGAATGGAATGAAATTGTAAGTAATTTAAATCTGAAATTAAAGTTTTTTAGTGCAATGAAATATTCATTGCATACTTTTTGGATTTAAAATTGTATATAATCATGTAAATGAGCTAATTTGTTCTCGATTCATTAAATTTACTTCATGTATCACCTTATTCTGCTGCATTCTGAATTTAAATCGATAGTTTCAATCAAAATCTATAATTAACAGAACTGTTTCTCAAAATGCTCTTAAATTAGATGTTCAGTCTCCATTTTCCCACATTCATCAAATTAACACAATGGACATGCGAATAAACATGAGATAATATTTGCCATCAAATAAAAAACATTTACAATTTATGATTCAACAAAAACTAAATAAAATAAAACAATCATTAACTGAATGGTATTCTTCTGCTAAAGAGCTTCCTACTCCCTTTTTTTTCTTGTTATACATTCTTCTTTTTTTACACATTTTTACCAATAATATCAATAATAATATTGACAATAAAATTCAATTCATCTATCATGATCAATTTATACAGCTATACGTCGTTCAAATGCTTATACATTATAACAAACAATTGATTAATGACTATCTATTTAAATGCGTGTATTTTTTGTGCCCCATTCGCATCCAAAATGATTGTCCATATTAAAATAATAAGACGATAAAAACCAAAAATGTTTATTCTCTTTACAACAAAAAAAAATAGCAGCATCAAGGTCACTTGGGTTTTTGATTAGTTTCTTTTCGTATAATTTTCCCTCATTTCTATGCTTCTTTCATGCTTAAAGATAGAGTGTAATAAAACCGTCATGATGATTTCGTTTTTATATTCTTGCTTTTTCTTCTCTACTCAATTTAGGATTCATCCGTACTTGGGATGTCTAGATAAATGACCTAATTCTAGACAATTGTCTCATCTGAACGTGCTTAGTTTAGTTATTCAATGTTTGTTGTGTGATATTTCTGCTATATTTTTTTTATTTATTTTTATAACGCAATATTTGTGATAAAAGAAAATATTAAATCGGAAACTCAAAAAAAAATGGTTCATATTTTTTATTCTACATGAAAAAAAACAGGAAAAATTCGTTTTTGTCCCTCTTTAAATGTGTAACGATGTTGATTGATATTGAATTGCATTAAATGTGATATTGAGACTGAATTGCCATCATCGGACACTTGTGATTAAAATTTCTAATAATCATAATTTAAAAAAAAAGGCCCAAAAGTATGCAATCAACATTAATATAACTTTAAAATCACGAAAAATTAAAATTAATCGATGAAATACGATTTTACTGGTCTTGATTTTAAATGAAATGATATTCATGGAACCCAATTTTTAGTATTATTTACTTAAAATGATGTTTTTTTGTGAAATGCCATATTCATTGCATACTTTTTGGCTTTAAAATGTGCTTTAGAGAAATTTTTAATATCACAGTTTCCTGTAAACAAAATTTTGACTTTTCTTGTACATCTTTTTTCCCATTCTTTACAATGTCATTAATATCCTGAAACACAGAGCAAAATCAAGTGTGGGTGTGTGTGTGCCAAGTACGTTTTTTATCGTTACATAAATTTTTGAAGTATTATCTATGGAAGAATGACAAGACATGTATAAGATGAAGGAAAAGATGCGTGTTGACAATTTGTTTTGTGTTACCAAATAATGCGTGCGATATATGCTTTTTTTGTGCTCCCTTGTTAAGATGACAATCTTTTTTTCTTCCACTTCAGTTTATTTTATTTATTTTTTTATCGGAGATTGAACGTGCTCAAGTAAAAAGAGTGTACAATAAAAACAGAGAAATCAGGACAAAAATTCAAAATTACTCAGTTTTCTGCAATTGCTTTATTTATTTGAGTTAACATAACACCTCAGAGCATCACAACTAGATTATGTTATTATATCATTTTATGATCTGATGTGATCAGTGATGTCCTGCATAGGGTTCGCAGGGGTTCGCGAGAACCCCTTGTTAAAATTTTTACCTAGATCAAAGAAAATCTTTGTGTAATGGTTTGAATCAAAGCCTATTTTTATCCATATTATTAGAATATTTCATTTCTTTTTTAAATTATCAGGAGGCTTATTCAATTTTTTAAAATTTATATTTCATTTTTATATAAAATGATAATCTAATAGAAAAACGAAACAAAATTTTATTGGATATAGTGAAAATCTTTTGAAATTTAACGTAAAATAGTAAAAAAAGTGTATTAAAAAATTCGAACGGCCTTGGTATGATGTTTATTTGTTTTTATCTTGAAATATAACTTGCATCAAATTTTTTTTAACTAATATTTTTGCTTAACGCCCAAAAACTGGACATTCAAACTATGAATTTAGTTCTGTTATCGCTGAATTTCAATAAATTCTGCAGAGTGCAAGAAGGGGTTCAGTCTAATGAATATCATTTTAGACAAAAAACAGAGCGATGATAAATCAAAACATTATCTGAAATAATGACAGTAAAGCTAAGAAAACCTCTGATTGACTCACAGGCTCTTTCTTTTGTTAAAGGTTTTTAACGTGAAGGGCATTGCACTGCAGACTCCAATAAGGTCACAAAAAAACCATTACAAACAGAATCTGATAAAACAGAGCTATGAAAACTCTTGTAAACATTTAATAACCATTACGAAATTTTTTCTTTAAATTTTTAAATTCAATTTGTTAGCGAACCCCTTGTTAAAAATTTTAGAGGACATCACTGGATGTGATGTGAAAAAAAACTAACAATAATAATGATAAAATACAAAAAAAAAATATATACATGAAATAAATGGGATTGTGATGAGCAAAAAAATTATAAGATGATATTTATTCTCAATTTACGTGACGTGACTATGTTTTGTTTTTATTTTATTGCTGATCGTTTATTTTATTTTACTTTTTTTTCATAGTATATTATTTGATCGCACACACACACACACACACATACAAACACCAATCGAATCGAATCGAGACTATTGACGTTATTTTATTGTGTTAGTATCATTTCAAAGCTGAAATAGAAAAAAAATGTGTGTGAGTGGGTGAAATTATAGTGAATTGATTATTTTATTTTATATTTCAAGGAAAAATAAGAGAAAAATAACAACATTTTTCATGGACTATTTATTTTATTTTATTTTATATTTTTATTTCATGGAAAAATAAGGTAATCTAGACATGTTTCAATGACAGTAAAAGGATAAAATTTAAAATGAAAAAAACAAAAATCACATCACATCACACCAGAGCATTAACTCCTCCTCCACCTTCATTTCATTAAGTCATCATTTTATCGAGTTAATTTATATTTATTATCACGTCAATGAACACCACCACCACTAATTTATAGTGGGATACTTTTGAAATTTTTCTTTTTTATTGTACTATTTTGTCATTTTGTATTTATTTATATAAATCATTGTCAGTCATATTCTTGTCATATATTTAAATTTTTTATTGTTCACTGAATTAATGATTCATTTATTATCATACCATTTAATTATATGCAAATTTAATTATGGTTGACATTTTCACCAATATAATAATAAAATGAGTGTACGCATATAAAGATTTTATATGAACGATAATAAAATAAAATAAAATAGCAATGAACCGTAATTGAGGCACTTTTTACTTTAATTAACAGCACAACGCAGTAAGCTTTTAATTGGTAAACCGAGAATAAATATATATTTTGATATAAAAATAACATGTGAGTTATTAACCCTCATTGAATATGACTTGTAATTACAGAGTGAGCATGTTCAAGTATCGGACTCCATACAAATATACGTAAGTGATCGTAGCGCCACCACAGAAATTTTTTGAATGAAAAATGTCAACGAAACCGCAGTCATTGGCAATACATCTCGCATACTTAAACTTTCGTCAAACCAGATGTGCGTTAAAAAATAACATTTTTAATCGTTTTGACAAGGAAAAAACCATCAAAATGCATAAAATTTGAAAATTTAATGATGCAATTTTGAAGTTAAGTGTGGTCTTTTTCGTCAGACCAGACATGCATTTAAAAAAAATTTAACCTTGCAGTCACTTCGCTGGCTACTTTTCGTTGGTTAATTGACGAGGCAACATTATACTGGGACAACCTTAACATTGCAGAGCACTCCTGGCTACTGATACCAAGAATTATGTTGAAAAGAACAAGAGAGCTAATGAACATGACAATACAAGCTATTCGAGTGATTACAGCATTTTTATCTGGACATGCAAGAGTAAACAATCACTTATCTAGAATAGGTGTGAGAAATACTGTAAACTGTCGACTGGGGTTGGGATCATGAGGAGCCTGCAATGCATATCTTATGTGAATGCCGGTGTCTCGAGTCAAAAAAGATTTAATATATTGGGGACTGATAGAGAAGTTTGGCATCACACCATCGGCCAACCTCCAGGTCTAAGCAGTAGCCAGGACGAGAGGGCAACATAGTTAATTTTAGTTCCGTTATTTATATTTTGGCAAGGAAGAAGATTGGAGACTGGTAGAGCTCAACCTTTAGACTTACTCCAGTTGGATATGAGACTAATTTACCGCTTCCTAAAGAGTATATCTCTAGTTAAAGAAGAATATTCTCTTAAGCAAGATGAGAATTATGGGTATAGTTATAGCAACAGCGAACGAGTTTCTTCCGAGCGTCAAAGTGAAGGTGCAAATATAACTCTTGACATTCCTAGGGCATGATTAATTCACTCTTTCATGTGTAGGGAGAATGAATGTGACCACTCACAAAGAGCCCTATAATATATGGCTTACATGGCTAAGCCCTATTGATAATCTCTCTATCACCTCGCATGCAGCTTGATCAACTCAAAATCAACTCAATCGGGTATGTTCACCAAGGGTTGAATAACAATATTTCACTCACAAATATCATTAATTAAATTCAATAATTACAAAATTCAAATCCAATCATTTAATTTCATTTGAAAATTATGATTTCATCGGAAAAATGGAAATGTAATTCAATATACAAAACACACAAAATGGCCCAGGGTGATGTTATTAATGGATCAAAATGTAATATTATCGCTTACATGTAACTAATAAATCACATAATTTTCAAAGAGAGATTACAGTACATATCAATTTATGATCACCTTACAATGTACAGGCGAAATCTATGCGGTTTTCTATATTCAATATTTATTTACACATCAAAAGATCATAAATGTCAATGTAAATGGTGAATAATGGAAAAGTTAATAAAGTGGAAGATAAACAACAAAGTATATGAGGATATTTTTAGATGAAATTACATTATATGTAAAAAAATATGTTTATAAAAGGCAAGACGTTTCCATTATATGGATGTTACATCAACTTAATAAGATCGATGAGTTGTTTATTGATTCATGAAAAGGATGCCCAGAAGGTGGGTTGATAGTAACCAAGCTAATTAGCAAGCTGGTTTTTTATTATGTATTTTTAATATTAGCTAATTAATCATGATTTTAATTAAAGAGTAATGTGATGAATTTCAATGAAAATTTAATCAGCTTTACACCTTAAGGGGATAGTCATAGCAATGTGATGAATGAATCGAATTTCATCTCATAGTAACTGAAAATTTTTTAAAATAATTTAATACTAATTAAATTGAAAAACTACGACTGCTTCGGATGACAGGATAAAGGTTTAGATTAAATTTCGGTGGTTTGTCGCATGGTATTTGACACTTCGGTTCTGATTGAAAAGCCCACACATTGACTTTGGTGGCTGTGATGGGTAATAACATTTTGTAAACTTCATCATCTTAAAAAATTGTAATCAGAATTAAAGGGTTAGAGTCCTTTAAACGAGACACGAATAAATTTAAATGGAAACGCCTGGTTAATTTTACAACAACTTCAAAAAAAACTAGTAAAAATACTTTTCAAACAAAATCCTCAACATTTTTGGGTAAAAGCGATAAAATTATACCCTAACTATAAATTAATATATAAATTTATGCGTATAAAATAATACAAATAAAACTGATGATGGTTAAAAACAGTTGGCTCTAAACCAAAATGATTATCATTTTAATGGGCTTTAGATATTATAATGTGAGTGTATTTTCAATGTAAATAGCAAGAAGGAGAAAAAAAAGATAAATGTTTTTATATTGTCTTCAAACTTTCGCACAACCATGCTATTTTCTGTATTGAAATGAGTAAAGAATACGAAAATGTTTGATGTTGATTATTATGTAAATGGGTAAAATTTTCAACAAATACCCGTATTTGTGTGTAAGTGTGTAAAAATAACGGAGAAAATGGGTGAAACCCATTTAAAATCATTAAATTTGCTCAACTTTTGAGATAAAAAATGGCATTTATTATAGAATTAAGATAAATATTATAGTTTTTCTGTTGGTTTTTCAAGGTTTTACACATTTAACATTAAAGGCGTTACTTTCATTTATCTGGATATTAGCAAAATTTAATCCCATTTTCTAGTTTTAATGAACTTAGATTTCAATTCAATTGTGAAATGGAAAAAAAATGTAATGAGACATTTTTTTCTCATTAAAATTCACTATTGAAGCACTCATTTCAATTATTATATCACTCATTATATTCAAATATAAAAAGTCATTCACATTTTCCAAGAGTTTTAATGAGGCCACAATTTTTTTTACCATAACTCTGATGAATGATAAAGAAAAAATGAAAGAAAAAGCATAATCCTGAAAACAGTAATTTCGCAAAGAATACAAAAAAAAAAGTGAAATGCTCTCAGATAATTATCTGCATTGTATATAATGAATAATCCAGGGAAAATAACAAGAATAATAAAAAAACACAAAAAATGTACAGACTCATTAAAGATGCAATGAAAACTAAAAAAAAAAAATTATAAACAAAAACCGTATATGTACTTTTTTATTTACTACAAATGTTCCATTTAACACAAAAAACAAGAAATTAAGAAAGAGAACATTATCTGCACTTGCGCTTATATCATTTTATTATGTATTTATTTTTTTTTCTACATATGTACAAACATTTAATTTTCATATTTTTCTACTTCAGTATAAACCGAAATACACTGAGTAATAAAATAAAAATTTATACGCATGTAAAAAGTTTTTTAAAACACATGTCTTGATTGTTTTTCCTTGTAAAAAAAAAACAAATTATACAAAAATTAAGAAAAAGCAAAAAAAAATAAAAATCTTGTGTTGATATGAATCTTAAAACTTTTTAATTGACGTATTTTATCTTCTCTTTTTTTGTTTTATAAATCTTGTTTGTCGTAGGCAGATAAGGTTTTTAGACACGTGTAATGAAAATATGTTAATTTTATAAACCCTCTTTGTAACCCATGTAAAATGTTGAATTAAAGCTTTTATTTAAACAAACAATCAACATCATTCAAGCAATCTGCTATCATGTGTGATATGTTGATGATTTTAGTCAATATTAATCATGATAAAATTGTTTATTTTAAATAGAAAGTTAATAATCAATATCTTGAACGACTTAAAAGCAACTAAGAAGTTTTTAGTGAATTGAGAAAATTTTTTAATGAATTAGAAGCTTTTAGTGAAGTAAGAAAATTTTTAATGAACCTTAGAAGCTTTTAGTGAAGTGAGAAAACTTTATTATGAACCTTGAAGCTTTTAAGTGAAGTGAGAAAGTTTTTAATGAACCTTAGAAGCTTTTAGTGAAGTGAGAAAACTTTATTATGAACCTTAGAAGCTTTTAGTGAAGTGAGAAAACTTTTTAATGAACCTTAGAAGCTTTTAGTGAAGTGAGAAAGTTTTTAATGAACCTTAGAAGCTTTTAGTGAAGTGAGAAAATTTTAAATGAACCTTAGAAGCTTTTACTGAAGTGAGAAAGTTTTTAATGAACCTTAGAAGCTTTTAGGGAAGTGAGAAAGTTTTTAATGAACCTTAGAAGCTTTTAGTGGAATGAGAAAATTTTATTATGAACCTTAGAAGCTTTTAGTGAAGTGAGAAAACTTTATTATGAACCTTAGAAGCTTTTAGTGAACTGAAAAAACAATCAAAATGGTCCAAGAAGCTTTTAGTGAATTGAGAAAACTTTTTAACTAAACCTGAGAAATTTTTAGTGAATTGAAAAAACTTTCAAATTGGCTTAGAAGCTTTTAGTGAATTAAAAAAAATAAGAAATGGTCTAAGATGCTTTTAGTGAATTAAAAAAACTTTCAAATTGGTTCAAGAAGCTCTTAAGGTATTGAAAAAAAACTTTTGAATCAATACAAGGAGCTTAATGTTAATTTAAAAACTTTAACATTAGTCTAAGGAGCTTATTAAATTGCAAAAACTTTTAATTTTTTTCCCAGAAACGTTTAGAAAATTGAAATGAAAAAAAATCCAAAGCACCTTCATCTGCCCTTAATGAAATTCGATACCAAATTCTGACATGTAAACTATTACAAAAAACATCACCAATATTGTTAAAATAAACCACAAAACAGATTTTATTTCATCGATACAACACGAAAACATAAAAAGAAATTGAATAATAAATATGGAAAAAAAAAACTATAACAATACCTGTATTATGTTATTTAAGTATTATTATTTTATTATATTATGTTTAATAGAGGAATCCATTATATGAGAAAAGAATAGAAAATAAACTAGAAACAACATTAAGGTAATTTCATCTTATTTATCTTTTCTCACACAAGGGTTCCACTTTCCTTATACTTTTCCATTAAAATAAAAATCTTATATACAACAAAAAAAAGAAGCAAAAAAAAAATAAAATCGAGATATACGAAACAAAATGACATTAATATCGCATCACTAGGGACTCATAGAACTTACTTTTTTTTTACTTATTTTTTTTGTTCCTTACATTTTTTTTTCTTTGCTTATTATGATGCTGAGTTTATGTATTTGTATAAAAGATTGATTGAAAAGATGATATACTTTTTTTTTGTACATTTAATCGGGTGTGTGTGTGAGTGTGTGTTTACGTTCACAAAAAAAATATAACAACAACAAAAACGACGTAATAAAAATTGATTTTATTATACGTTGATATGGATTTCAATATTTTATGACACGTTAACTTTCCTCTTATACATTTTTTTTGTACATTTTCTATTCAAAATCTTTCACCATTTTGAGCTTTCAATGATGTTACGTTGCTTCAATGGAGCATAAAGTATCAGAAAATGTGAGAAGAAGACGATGAAGATAAATGTGTGTATTTTTTTTTTGATATAAATTTATTTACTTAAATTTTGCACATCAACTATGTCATGTTAATTTATTTTCATACAGTTATAAGTTTTTTTTTATGCCACATGCTCAGTTTTGTGTCATTTTTGGGATGTGAATCACATTTTGATTAAAAACTCATATATAATAAACAAACAATCTAATTAAACTGTTTACTAACAAAATTTTTTTGACAGAATGGTGTCACAAACTTTACCATTTTGTTTTGTTGTTGTAAAGTTTATATGGAAAAGTTATAAAATAAAATTGACAAAAGTTTTTGATAAACTTACATTTAACCAAGTTTTGAGTAAGTGTTTTCTTGTTCAAAATAATAATATTAACACTTTCATTTTAACTTCCCAGCGTTTATCATACAAAATTATATATTTTATGCTTTAATGCCCGATTCTTAACAAGTAAGTCGTGCATCAAATAAACAACTATCTTCGCATCGAAGGCATAGAACGAATGAAAAAAATAATCGCATGTGTATAAAACCCATTTTTCATGAAAATTCGTATTTGCTCTAGGATAAATACATCCATTGATTCAATAAGAGTAATAATATGATAAAAGCTGGTGATGTGGAAAAAAATATGTTGAACATGAAGAATTTTGTAATCATGGATGGTATTGGCTGAATGCACTTTGGGGTAAATAAATATGCCATCGTGGTAAATGGATGTTGTTTGTTTCATTTTACGAATTGAACATGTGGCTTGATTTGAATTTGATGCTTTCAAATTGAATTTTTCGAGACACAAACAAATAATCAGACGAAAATAGATTTTTTTTTTATGATTGTGATCAATTTGAAATCTGTTTACTTTGATTTCTCTGGGGAGTAATTTTATGTCATTTTCAGATATTTAGAAGAAGAAAACTAAGACCAGGGACCTTTGTTGCCAAGTTTCTTAGATTTTTTTTTTGAAAATGACGTGGAATGACAAAGATGTCTAATTCGCTGAACGCCAAATCCAAAAACGCCAAACGCTAATTTTGCCAAACGTTTAATTTGCCAAATGCCAAATTTTCCAAACGCCAAAAGTGCCAAACGCTAAATTTGTCAAATCTAAAAACGCCAAACTCAAAATTTGTCAAACACCAAAAGTGCCAAATCCAAAAACGTCAAACGCTAAATTTTCCAAACGCAAAAAGTGCCAAAAGCCAAATCTGCCAAATCCAAAAACGCCAAAAGTGCCAAACGCCAAATTTGCCGAATCAAAAACGCCAAACGCCAAATTTTCCAAACGCCAAAAGTGTCAAAAGCCAAATTTGTCAAAACCAAAAACGCCAAACGCAAAGTTTGTCAAACACCAAAAGTGTCAAAAGCCAAATTTGTCAAACGCCAAATTTTCCAACCGCCAACTCTGCCAAGTGCCAAATTTGTAAAATGAAAATTCGCCAAATGCCATCTGCGCCAAAAACCAAATTTGCTACTTGTAAAATTTGCCAAAATGAAAAATGATTTTTTTCTTGGCAAGTGGCCTGACCCTGACCCTCTGGGTGGATTTCATATCAAACTTCCTAAGGGTTAAAAATTTCTTCGAATTTTTTTTTGAATTGTGATCAATTTTTATATGTTTAAATAGTTGGCAGTCTTGCTTATGAGGTATGTGAAACATGAAAAATTCATACACACACACACTCAAATACTTACTCAAATACCTTTGTCAAATCAAAATTTCAAATCCAACTATCGTCAAGAATGTATCAAGAATGAAGTTGAACAATTTTCTCTTGTACATTATTGATTTTCTTTCTTCATTTTATTTGTTTTTCCCTGTATTTTCTGCATTCCAAAACTGTATGCACTGAAATTGCTATGCACCATATGCACAATCAAAAAAAAAAATTATTTGAACTTTTAATTTAATAAATTGCTCTAAAAATTTGACACAAAAATCAATGTTGAACAAGCATGATGAAAACAGATGTCTAGTACTAGCGTAAAATGAACATTAAAAAAATAATCATAAAAAAAGGAAGAAATTTAAAAAATAAAATCGTAATGTCACGTTTAAAGTTGACATAAAACTCGTATTACTTCGTGGTTGAATGGCATAAAAGTAAGCGGATGTAGGATTTTTTGTTTGCATTCATCTTGTCATTTCATACATTGCATGGATAGACACACACACACAGATAAATTTGTCTTCCCTTTTTAATTTTTAAATCATACCTGGTATTTTTTCTTTTTTTTGTGATACAATTTTCAATCTAATTCAACTCTTCTCTGAGCGCATATAACAATAACAATTTATGTGTGGAAAAACAATTTTATTTGATTGGCATTATTATTCTACAATATTCTTCTCATTTTTTGTTCATTTTTCTGTGTATCTCCATACTCAATGTATAAAAGGAATTTTTCGCGAATTTCTATATAAAATACTAATAATAATAAAAATATACATATTTTTTTTTTTTGTATTTTTATAAACATTTCTGGTTAAACTGTTTGATTTTATTTTATTTTATTTTTATTAGCAAAATTCTTTTTTTTTTACTTTCATGGTTTTCATTTTATTTTTTTTATTTCATTTTTCCATATCATTACCTATCTGTGCCGTGTCAGTGCCAATTTCAATACCGTATTATTTTATTAAGGAAATGCAGCATTTCAATCAAGCAATTGGTACAGTTGTAAGTAATACAATTGCTTGAGGCATGATTTCGTATTTTTTTTTATTGAATGCGATTAAATTAGGTTTTATGTGATTTTTTTGTGTGCGTTCCTGTTCTTGTTTTATTTTATGGGAGAGTAATGTTTTATATCATGTTTTATGATGCATTGAAAGGAAATAGCTGATATGAGAGATTGATTGATGGATTTCAAGGAGTGAGAGGGAGAATTTTTTATGAGGGGTGAGTTTTGGTTTAGAGAGAGAAGAGAAGGAAAAATGAGAGAGAGTACATAAAATATTTTAGGAAATAGAGAAGAAGAAATAAAATTTTATAGAGATTTTAGGAATTTGAAGGAGTGAGAGAGAGAGAGAATTTTATATGAGGAATGAGTTTGGTTTAGAGAGAAGAGAAGGAAAAATGTGAGAGAGTTCAGAAAATATCTTAGGAAAGAGAGAAGAAGAAATAAAATTTTATAGAGATTTTAGGAATTTGAAGGAGTGAGAGAGAGAGAGAG
This sequence comes from Culicoides sonorensis, assembly GCA_900002565.1. Taxonomy (NCBI): domain Eukaryota; kingdom Metazoa; phylum Arthropoda; class Insecta; order Diptera; family Ceratopogonidae; genus Culicoides; species Culicoides sonorensis. Next base: position 174,216 of record LN483436.1, read on the forward strand.
AGAGAGAATTTTATATGAGGAATGAGTTTGGTTTAGAGAGAAGAGAAGGAAAAATGTGAGAGAGTTCAGAAAATATCTTAGGAAAGAGAGAAGAAGAAATAAAATTTTATAGAGATTTTAGGAATTTGAGGGAGTGAGAGAGAGAATTTTTTATGAGGGGTGTGTTATGGGCTTCAGAGAGAAGAGAAAGAAAAATGTGAGAGAGTACAAAAAATATCTTAGGAAAAAGAGAAGAAGAAATAAAATTTGATATTGAGAGAGAAAAGAATACTTAAATACTAAGAAAAGCGAGAGAAAAAGAGAAAGAAAAAGAGAGAAAAAATACTTTCATAGAAAAAGGGGTCACAAAATCTTAAGCTTTAAGCTTAAGAAAGAAACAAACACCGACAAAAATTAGAGACCATAAAGAGAGAGTCCCTTAAAAAGAGAAAGAAAGTGAGAAAAAGAGATTTTAAAGAGAAATTAAACGAGATTGATAAATTTCAAAGTATCTTCAACTAAAGGGAATAATGAGAGAGAACTAAAAAAAAATATTTTCACAAAAAATTCGACAATTTCGTCTTTTATTTGACTTCTTCTCGAAAACGCGTTTCCATACTCTAATTTCAATGCCTAGATTGTAGCTTAAATTCAAATAAACATATTTTTTTCAACTCATTTGATTTCAATATATCTGGTATCTAAATGAAAACCTATGAGATGGAAAACAAATCATGAAAGAAAATAAAATAAAGTCAATCAATTTATTTTCCACATTTTCATAGATTCTGATTTTTCCCAGATTTTTCTCCAAATAATTTTAATAATTATTATTATTGAAATCAATATTCCCTTTTTAATTTTGACTTTTTTTTATGATATTTTCTTATTACTTCAAGTGTTTCTTTCTTTTATGACGTTATTACATTTTATTTTCTTTTTGAATTTAAATATAATGATGGTTTTCATGTTGTTTTTATTGAAGAATTCACACACAAGCGCACACACACACACACAAATATAAGAAAATAAAATATTGTTTGAAAGAGAGCAAAGCATTCAAGTGCAATGACTGTATTTTATAGATATAATGAAAAGAAGGGAAAAAAATAGGTATATTTTTTGTTTGTTTGTTTGTTTGTTTGTTTCTTTATTCATGTAGATTTTCTTTTTTTCGTGTATGTTTGTCATTCCAGTGACCCTAAGTCCTTGAAGGAATTAACAAATCAAACTTAAGAATAAAAGTTTTAAATTTAACTCTAATAAGCACATAGCATGAAAGTAAAAAAAAAGAAAAAAAACTAAATTATTAAACTTAACTAAACTAACTTAAATAAACTTAATTACAAAACTACTTAAAAATTATTTAACTATGCATTGAAGAACAACCAAGGAAATTCCAATCTTATTCTCCTCTCAACCTGCTGAATCTACTGGGATGAGGCTCTTTCGTTAAAGCAAGCTTTAACTAGGTGCAAGTCCTCCAACCAGTAGACGTAGAATTTACGAGTTTTCATTGTTTGAAATTACTATCTCTCAGCTTGTTGAACCAACTGGGATGAGGCTCTTTCGTTTGAGTTAGACTCTCACTAGGTGCAAGTCCTCCAACCAGAAAGCGTGAAATTCACGAGAAGTTTTTTTTTTAAGATTTAGAGAATAATAGTAAACGTCGACTCATTCATTATAAAAAGTTCAGAAAGATTAGAGAATAGAAAAAAAAAAAATAGAGATAGTTACAGATGTTTCAAAAGAGAGCTTGGTGACAGTAGATGAGTTTTAAGTTCACGAGTGAATTTGGAAGTGTTACTGATTCTTCTCAAGTCAGCTGGAAGCTGATTGAAGTATTTGGGTCCTATACAAGCAAGTTGTCTTTCGCCAAGAGATGTGCGTGCTCTTGGGGCACCAATACGGAGTGAATCTCTCAAACTTGTCAGATGATCGCGTAGTGAAAAGTGAGTGTGGTGAAAAATATCGTTATTCAAAATTTGTCTAACCATCCGCGAAACTTGAAACACATGAATTCCTTTCAATGGAAGTACACTTTTTACATGTACTCCATATAAATCAAGGGTAGGTGTGAGGGATGGCAAGCTGTTCACGATTTTTAGTGCCCGATTTTGTAGTACTTGGAGTGGTCTCAGATAGGATGAGTAGGTCAACCCCCATACTGAACAGAGATAGTTCAAATGACTGTGAATAAGTGAGATAATGGCTTCAATGCTTCAATTGGGATGAAGCGCCTCAATTTATATAGGGCCGCCACTGCGGGTATTATTTTGGCACAAGTCATATTGATGTGAGTTGCAAAATTCAGGTGAGTGTCAAGACTTAGTCCTAAGTATATAATAGAGTCAACTCTATCTATACTTTCCCCATCAACAGACACTGATACGCGATTTGAGGGTGTTACAGAGTGAGAATGAAAATGCATATACTTAGTCTTGTTCTTATTCATTGTAAGTAAGTTTGTTTGAAAATATTTAGACAGTATTGCAAGATCATTATTCATTCTATAACAGTTAAATGCGTCATCAGAGCTCGAATAAAATAACGCAGCGTCGTCTGCATAAAGGTAAAGTGATCCATGTAAACACTGCTCATTCAGGTCATTGATAAAGACTAAGAATAGAGTTGGTCCCAACACAGACCCTTGGGGAACACCAGTTGTTATGGGTTTAAGGGAGCTAAGAACACCATTGATTGAGACCATTTGAGCACGATTTTGGAGATAGCTACGAAACAATTCAAGAACAACGCCTCTTATGCCAATTTTTTCCATTTTATTTAAAAGCATATGGTGGTCGACTGTATCGAAAGCCTTCGAGAGGTCGATGAACAAGCCAGAGACAAAGGAAATCTCACGTTTGTCAAGTTCTCTGTATAAATAGTTTAGGAGTTCAATGGTGGCAATACTCGTATTGGACCCTTTACGGAATCCGAACTGATTCTTGGTCAAAAATTTGGTGTGGCCCAAAAAAGAAAGTAATCTTGTGTTAACCACTTTTTCAAAAATCTTATTGAGGCTGGGAAGAACAGAGATGGGACGATAGTTGCCAGAGGTTTCTTTCGAACCTCCTTTATATATTGGGCAAACTTTGGCAATCTTCAAACAGTTCGGATACACCCCATGAGTAAAAGCTTCATTAATACACTCGTGTAAAAAATATGTTATTGAATATCTACAGTTCTTAAGCATTTTGTTTGTAATTGAATCATAGCCACTAGATTTACCGACGTCAAGATCAGAAATGATTTTATACACCTCATCAGGAGTAACTGGGTTGAGAAACATGTTAATTTGACACGAGGCACGAACAGCATCATCATGTGTCCCACCTGGGTCATGTGAGCGATGGTTGGAAACTAATTCTTGACCTATATTAGAGAAATAGTCATTCATTTTATCAGCAATCTGGGCTGAATCAGTGTACACTGTCAGTCCATCTCTACTTAACAAACGTTTCACGACAGGAGCTGATTTACCCCTTCCTAACACTCGATTCACTTCCCTCCAAGTATCCTTGGTACTTCGCGTGGTACGAAATCTATCAATATAATATTGTCTTTTAAGTTTTAATTCCAAATTTCTCATAAGATACTCGCATTCTTTTAAATTGTTTTTAATAGATTGATCGTGAGGGAATTTTTTTTTCTTTCTTAAGAGTCTTTTTTTCTTATTACACAATTTATTTAGATCCTTGGTGAACCATGGAGTGCTTTTGCGTTTAAAATGGTTACCCCTTTGTAGAATACGAACACATTTTTCAGAACATTCTTTAATACTTTTTATCAAGAAATCAAATTTTTGATCAATATTCATGCTTGAGGTAATATTTTGATCATACAAAACCGATATTAGCTCATTATTTAGTTTATGGTAATCAAAAATTTTTGTTTCAAAGACCTTGGGATCTTGAGTGCGATCGTGAGAGCGTACAACTAAATTCGCCAATATACCAAAGTGGTCACTAATTTCATTCTCTATAGTATATATAGAGTCGACTGAAAAGTTGGAACACACATGGTCAATGACAGATCCATCATTAGAAAATTCATTAGGACGGGTAATCAGGGTATTTTTGACTTCGTAGCCAAAGGAATTGAGTATTGATTCATATTGTTGAGTAACAGACGTTTTTTTACTAATATTTATGTTCAAATCCCCCAGAATCATGTGTCTCGAGCTCCTATTAGATAGAAGAATGTCTTCAAGGAATTCAAATAATAGTGGATGGTCAGATAACTTAGGCATATACACGAATGTGAAAAAAGTATCATCAATTGATTTGTTGTTTGAGAGAGACAACTGCACATATGAAATAGGCCCATTATTTTTTTGTAACACTTCAAAATTCAGATTTTTTTTTACATAGATAGCCAAACCAGCGCTACGATCATTTCTTGAACAAAAAATTGACTGATAACCTTGTATCTCAAATAATTTTATCGATTCGTTATGACTCGATTCGCCTGTCTCAGCCTGTATGAACCAAGTCTCAACCATGGAAAAAATATCAGGCTTTTTTTCCATTAACTCAATATGTCGTCTAACTCTATCAAACTTTTCAAGTCTACACACTCTCTGCACATTCAAATGATAAATCGACATTACACTACCCGTAGTTGATTCATTAATCAATGCATTATATTCTCTAACACTCTTACAAGCTAAATTTAAAGTTTCATTTACTTCCATTTTTCATGAACAAGTGATGAAAAAATGTATATATATATAATATTCAAAACAGATAATAATTGAAATATTGTAATAAAAAATAAGATAAAAGAAAATTTTATAATCAAAGCTAGAAATTGATTGAAATTTAGCTAAACTGATATAAAAAAAAGACAACTGGAATGACTTAAAATTATTTATTATAATTACTGTAAAACGTTGGATCGATTCATTTTCTAGTTGTTCTAGTTCTTTTTGGACGTGGTGACTTCTTTGGAGTTGCAATAGAACGGTCTCTCTTTTTTTTCCTTGATGCATGTTGTTCATCATTTTGTGCCTCAGACTCTGTCATATCATCAGTATCACTCTCACTTTCAGATGTAGATTCAGAAGTATCATTATTTTGATTCGATTTACCAATTTTGGTTTTTAGGTTGTTAAGCTGTTCCATACTTTTGACCAGAATTGCACGACTATTATCATCTTGTTTAATGTATATTTTACCTAATTTAGACCAGGCATATTTAACTATGTTGTTTTTACGTAATTGACGGGCATGGTAAAAAATTGTGTTGGAAGATTGAGTCAAGTGATCACTAATGAAAATTTTATCATGATTTGTTCCCCATGGAACACCTTGATTATCGAAGAGTGAGCAGTTCAGCTGTTTATTTTTCAGACCACGTAAAATGCTAATTTTTTCATTTGTATCAGTTAGTTCAACAATTATCATCCTTACTTTATTTGGATTAGCGATACCAATGCGACGAACATTTTTAATTGTAGTTGACATAAATTCATTATGAACAAATTTGAATAAATGATGAATCATAAAAGCCAACTGTTTAGGATCATTACTCTCCACTTCTTTGATACCTCTGATTATCAGATTATTCATAAGTTTTTCTTGCTCTAGACAATTTACACTTGCCTTCAATTTTTGAACTTCAGTCTCCACATAATTCTGTCGTTTTTCATGTTTAACGGATTTTTTATGCAATAAAGAGCATTGATTTTCAATTTCAAGCATTCTTTTATCAAATTTTTTTTCTACATGTTCGAATTTTTCAAGAAGTTTATCCATTTTTTTACTTAGTTCTCCAGACATATTTACAATTTTATTTTTGATTTATTTACAATGCAATGATAACAACGTTTGTTTACGAATGGTACGAAAGAGATGATACGATGATAATGTAGTTTTATATATGATAAGGTGAGTTCCTCTTCGACTAAGTATAAGTTTGAGTGTATTTTTTATTATTTATTTTCAAGGTCAAAGTTAGAGGTAAAAAATATATATTTTTTAATTTCCAAATATCGCCAAATCGAACACTTTCCACTATAATTCACTTTTTTTAGTACATTCCTAGTTACTTTAATTATTCAGTTAGACAAAAAAATTATAGTTTAAACATGATTTTATTGTTTAAAAATAATAATTATTACAGAGCAAAAATTTGTATGTGCTTATGCTTTGTTCGATGGACGTGTATTATGAATAAACATCAGAACAGAAGAAGAAGAAAATAATCAGAAAAAAATGAAAGAAAAATGTAAATGTGTCGGTTCAATTCAAGCATAATAACCAACAACAATACACACACACACACACAGCAAGCAAAAAAAGGTTCGGGTCGTGATTTCGTTTTTTTTTGTGTTTTACTCCCCTTTTTAAATATTCATTAAAATCTAAACACTGAAATCGTTGACACAATGACAGAAACACGTACTGTTGACATTATTTTGTTTCTTTTTGTTATTTTTTACTTTTTATTTTTTTTGAAAAATGTAAACTTTCCTTGCCTTTTTGTCATCATCAAAAAACCCACCAATTTGATCCTTTTCATTAAAATGAAACTTTCTTTTTTTTGCCTCTCATATAAACGATAACCTGTCACACACCTTTTCAAGTAAATAAAATAGGACACCTTTCAAAGTGAATAATTGTACTTTTGGTTAAATTTTTTATAAAAATGGTAAATTTTAACTTAAAAATTATTAAACGAAAATTTTATTATAAAATTAACTTTTACTCATCAAAATCTTTATTCGCTCAACACCCACTTGAAGATTTCTTTAATAATTTTTCCCTTGATTTTTCTACTTTTCTTCTCCTTCTTTTAAAATGAATGTATCAAAGTAAATTAAATTGAAAATCTCTTCACATTTCATAATTTTTTGATATTTTATTTAATTTAAAAACTGTAAGTACATGCTTAGCTTTGACTCAAACTGATACTTCAATCAATATTATACAGTAAAAATATAAAAATAAAAACTGAAGAAAATGGAAAATCATGAATTTAATAAGATTTAATGCTTGTGTAATGCTATATCAAGGGTATTTAATTTAGAAGCACAGAAAAATTGAATTATCAAGGATTTATTGAATTATTAGCTTATTTCATTTTTTTTTCAAAAGTAGATCGATTTTTTTTGTTCATTTTAACGTTTCATGGCAACGTAATGCTCTATGTAGTGTGGCATTAATCGTATCTCGTGTAAAATAATCTGAGTACTAGAGATATTGAGAGGAAATTGTGCGTCTTGGTTACGAAAATAGAAGATTAGTTACGATTAGGGTGCAAGATTTCACTTTTTCACGTACAAATTTTTGATTAAATTCACATTTTAAAAGAAAAAAAATCAAAAAATCAATTTTCTTTGACAAAGAGGTGTAAAACTTCATTGACCTCATTCACTATATAACGTCACATAAAATTTTATTTTGAAATTAAATCACTTTGACATTTCAGATACGTATCATATTCAGCAATCAACAGATTATCATTAAAAAGTTAAGAGTGTATCAAAAAGCATTTTCGATTACGTACAATTTTTTATACTGAAATCAAATTAAAGACAAAATTTATATGTTTTAAGGCCGGAACAATTGAAAAAAGTATTTCCAATGATATGATATGTTGCCAGTTCAAGGAACGCTGAATTTTTTAACCTTCATCCTGTCCAAGAACTTTTAGTTCCTTAAATTTTATTAAATAAATTTTTAGCCGTTAATTTTTATATTTGACTCGTACTAGAATTCTAGAAGACACTGACATCTGTATATGTTTCATACAGAAATTTTAAGGTAAACGAAGTTTTGAATGTTAAATGACCTTAAAAACGAATTTAGCTTTCAACTGAGGACAGGAGGAAGGTCAAAATTGATCATATTGAAAATATTGATCATTAATTAAATTTAAAAGCTTTATTCTTGAACGTATTTTGGAGGAAACTTTAATTTTCTAGACTAAATTGATGAAATGTTTGATATTCCAGATTTGGATAGAAGAAGACAATATTAGTGGAATTAGAGCAAGATTTAAATAACATTTTCACTTTTAAACCTGTCAAGATTAAAATTAGACATTAGCAAGACAAAGTACATGATAATAAGTCTAAAGAACACAAACGAAACACACACTAGAAGGAGAAATTGAGTTCATGAGTTCAGAAAGCCCAAATATTAATGAGAAGAATCCATGGGGACGTTTGTTCCTGAAGCGAGGTCTTCGTCGTGATAAGGGCAAGAAAGACGAAGGTATAGATTACTATTGTAAGATCCGTTCATAGATGATAATCTTAGTTTTAATGATTACTTCGATTACATACACAAAAAAAATTGCTAATAAAGTAGGATTAATTGGTAGGCTTAAGCATCAATTGGACCTACTCACTAAATTGACTCTATTTAAAAGTCTAAATATGCCTCATTTAGGCTACTGTAGCTCAGTATTTTTTTTTTATTATCTGATGTTAAAATGAATAAATTACAGATAACAATAAACAGAGCGTTAAGATACATATTGAGGCAAAATAGATATGCACACATTGAAGACATGGAATTAAATAAGCTGGTAAATGTAAATGGCAACCATACTTTTAGTTTAGCACCTATGGTGTCCTATCGCCATAAAACTAGTGAGTGAAATATTCCGATTACAAAAGAGAAGATCATTGAGTGGTTCTCATCAAACGGTTTTCGGCGAAGTGTTCAACTGACATATCTCGCATCTCTTTTAAGGACCATAAGAAGATACTTAAAATTTCAAATCAATGTCAGAACATAAATTAGCCTTAAAATCTATAACCGTACCTTTCACTTCCACCGAACCCTCGCTTCAATTCCCTCACCGTCACAAAAATCACGTAAACAACCTTCTGAATTGCATCAGCCTTAAATGAAATTTTCTATATTTAATGACATATCAAGTAAATAGGCGATAAATTACAGTTTAATATCTAGGTAAAATTACTATGTAGACGCGATAAAATGTCACATCGTTGCATGAATTGTACCGTTAAATGAATTGCCATCTTATTTAAGAGCATGTCATTTATTTTCCTGTGTGTGTGTATTTGTCTAGTGTTACGGTTCAAAATATCGTTCAAACCATCATATAAAACCAGATTTGTTTCATAAAATATATCTGAAGTACTTACTATCGGTGTAATATATAAATGATGATGAAGTAGAGGTTAAATTAGTGTCATATATTTGAGGTCCTACATATTTTATGTTACTAGTGACTATGAGTAACAATATCACAGGTAAAAAAAATTTTTTCACGATTCATCACTCATCCTCAAAAAATCGTTCAAGGGTTCTTTATCCTAATATGATAAAATTTCGATTCGAATCAAAAAAAAGAAGTGAGTTAATTTCACGTTTCAAAATCCTTGCATTATCCGTTTCTCCTAACATTTAACAGTAAGTATGAAAGTAACAACGTATAATTAAACAAATTGCTTGTAATTGATCATACTAACCAAAAATTCAAAAAAAATAATTTTATACCACTATTTTACCATATAATAATAGTAAAAACATTATCTGTGTCAGGTAACAGTGTAATACTTATTAAATTATTTTTTTTTTAAAAAGCTTTTATAATAAATTGTGTTTATCATAAAAGGGATGGAAAAAAACCTCAAATATTATAATAATAAATTTTATACATAATATAATAATATGTTGTTAAAAGGCAAAATCGCGTTTTATATTTCATTTTCACTTTTGATTTACCATTTTCTTTTTTTTAATTTAAAATTAAATGTATAAAATTACATTGAAAATAGTTGGAATTTCAATAAACAAAACTGCTTGAGAGCGACAAACAGTCAGAATTTCGTTTAAATAGTTTTTAACCGTGTAATATGAATACACACCCACACACACATACATAACGAAGAAAATATTTAATAATAAAATTTTGTAAATACGCATTTAAAAAAGTATGAAATTTAATATTAATATTTTCAACACTTTGGAATTTCAATAAAACTTGATGGTTTTTTTTTGAGTTAAATTACAATTTGTGTGCTGTTGTTTTGAGGATTTAATTTAAATTCATCCTTTTAATTCCATTCTATCTTACTCATTTCTGGCATCATGGTATTTATTTTATAATAATAATTAATAATATAAAGCGTTATTTGTAACGGCTGCAGCTCAAAATACACTTGAACAGTTTTAAAATTTAAAAATAATTATAATTTAGTGTTTGAAAATTTTTATCATGAAATTTATGATAAATGAATATTTCCTTTTTGCTACATTGCTCCGTATGAGTGTATGGACTGTGTGTGTGTGTGTGTGTACAAATAATTTTTAATTATGCAAAATGCATCTGTTTCATACTGTGAGTTTGAGCTTAAAATATTGCACTTCAAGTTAAAAATAAACAAAAATACAAATAAAATTATATTAAAATTGCAAAAGTTTATTAAAAATTTTATGAACTGCTGATTCGTAAATTTCTGTTTAAATCATAATTTGATCATGTTTCTTAATTATAAATAAATCATAATTATCTCGAAATTCTGATTCAAATTTTGATAAGAGAAATAATAATATAAATTCTTGTTTCGGTTTAATTTATATTATTAAAATATAATTAAAATAGTTATTTCAGATACCTTGGTTTCATTTTAATTGAGCACATGGAGAAAATTAATTTCACATAACTTTCATTTCAGGTTCATTGCACTACTATTTTCAATAATGGTCTTGGTACAGTGAGATAAATTTGTAGCAAGGATGATGATGATTTTGAGAGGATGAATGGTCATCAATCACTTATATTTTGAGGTTTTTTGTGGTATGTTTTTCGATTTTAATAGGAAACTTAAAATCCATAAATTTTTTGATGATTTTCAATAGGATCCTAAATTATTAAATTGGACCAGTATCAAAAGATTAAAAATTCAAGGAACGGAAACTACAGTGAGGCCACTTAAGGCATTTCTGGAGTTTTCCCAAATGAACCCAATCCTGGATGAAAATAACGTATATCGATTTCCAACAACAAGGTCACAATTCCGAACAAGAGCCATGGATTGGATCAGTACATGTGAGGTTGCTCAACCCACTAGCAGGTGAGAGCAAAAAAATTTTAAATTTAATGGGCCAAATGCTGGTGTGTTTTTCGAATTTTTATATTTTCGTTTCATGTTCCATATTGACTGATACAATATTACATGCGTTCAACACCTGGATGGCCACCATGGAATCTCAGTGACAACTTTAATTTAATGACATTTTATTTTATTTTTCTTTATGTATTGTAATTTATTTTATTTTATTACTTTAAATTGTATAATTATGTTGAAAAGATAGGTTTTTTATGCCGGCGATCATATCAAGGGCTTTTTTTACCTCAAATTTAAAAAAATATTAATTGTAATTTTAATTTATAACTAATTATTTGCCAAGGGTCAATAGCCTGTTGTGCAATTGAAATAAATTTAAGTGCCTGAGCTTTGGAGAACTGGCCTTTCTAGCACCCTAATGCTACCAGAATAACTTAAATAACTAACTTAATCTAAGAACTCTATGAAATGAGTTGTATAACTGGATTTATTTATTTTGCACCAGGAAACGAGAGAGTGTCGACAACTGCTTGATTTCTGAAGGAGCTACATAAGACATTCATCTCTTGCCCAGCTCCAGCCTACAGCGTAGCTTAACAAGTAAGTCTCTTCTTGAGAAATATAAATTGACAACAGAGTTGAAATACAAATTACTTTTTGAGTACCCTTTGAGACATTTAAACACGAATTTTAATAAGGAGAACTCACTTTATCATTTTACAGGCAAAATATTGTGAGCTATCATTTGGAACAAATTAAAACGGGTTGTGAAATAAGGTAGTCCATATTTATATTTGAGGCTCCTATTAGCACTTGTAGCACTTGTAATTGTCTATTTGAAGACAAACTTGCACTACTCCACTCGATCATATAAGACAATTGACTGTGAAACATAGACCAATAGAGCATTAATCTCACGTCTGATGTAAAATAGTTTTAGTTCCATACAGAATAGAAGCCATGATTTTGAGCTTAAAAGCCGAAGAGTTTATTTGTGTATTCCAAGGCAAAATCGAGACAAGCATGAGCTCTAAATATTTACAGGATTCCACCTCTTCCACCACAGCAGACTCCAAGGAAATTCTTGGATGAAAATTTGGCAGACTTCTCTGTGCAATGTGAAAATGCATTACTTTTGCTTTTGAAGTCTTCATGGCTTATTATCTTATGACTCTGAAATACCTGAAAAACTATCCACATTTAATCAGGCAGGAATTTGTTCTAAAAAATTTGGTTATCAGAGCTCTGCATACTTGATTTTGATGCACAGACACAATTTTGATCCAGTCTCGCTTTCGTCCTTCAAAAAATAGATTACACCTCAAATGTCTCATTTTAAGCTTAATATAATCACAAGACAATGGAACATCAGCTCATTTGAATAAAACTTCTCTTCAATATTAAATTTTCCTGGTAAAATACACTCATACCAAAAAGACACATGAAAACATCTTTTAACATGCATGTTTATTAAAATTCTCTCTCTCATTTCATCTTATAAATAATATAAAATGTATTTTAAAAATTCAAATATTCAAAAATTTTATCAAAAGTACCAAAAATATTTTGTATGAATAATTGAAATAATGCACATACAACAATGATTTTCTGAGAAATTTGACATTTCATTGGAGAGCTTCTAGCAAAGATTTTGATTTTTCGTTTGAAAGGTAATTTTTCTTCTTTTGCAATACAAATCATTTCATTTGAAAGAAGATTTTCACTTAATTACGTACAAAATAATGAAAATCAAAATTTTCTTACGAAATCTCATATTTTTGTGTATTTTAATTTCTATTCAAATTATTTTCCTTTAAATTTTTCTTTCTGAGACAAAAGTTGGAACATGTGGTAGGATTTTATTCAACAGAGTGTAACATAAAATTTACATTAAAGAAGAAAAAACTGTTTTTTTGACACACAACGATATATGTTTTAAGGATATAAACATTTTGTAGACAAGCTGTTGTACCTACATTATAATAATAAATTTTGTGAATAAATAAATAATTATTTTTTCTCCTTCTTTTTTTTAATTTTAAATGTTGTTTTTATGATAAGGGATTCAAACATATTAAAAAGTTTTAATTATGATTATGAAAATGTGACATTGTGAAATTTCACTTGAAATATTTTAAATATAATGAATATTTTTGTCCTTGTAAGAATTTGAATGAAAATAATTTTCTTTGATCGAAAACTATTCCTTTGAAAATTATTTATTGGAAATATTTTCAGTGAATATGGCTTCCTTTAAGTTTATTTGCAAAAATGTTTATTCAAATCTCATCAAAGACTTTTATTATTTGTTTTTGTTCAAATCATGAAAATGGTATTTAGAAATGTAAAAAGGATTAATATTTTATAAGCAATCCTTTTTATTTAAAAATAATAAAATTATTTCCTAAAGATTTTATATTTATAATTGAGAAATCATCAATAAACCAATTAATCCTTTTAAATGGATTTTGATTATTAAAAGAGAACTATGTAAAATAATTTTACAATCAAAGTATATCCATGGTGATTTTGATGAATCTCAAAGTAATAAATTGAACTTTGAACTTTAATCAAACTTTAATTAAAGATTTTATTGGTTTAACTTCAGTGATTTTCTTAAAATAGTATCATGAAATAATTACACTTAAATATTTAACGGTCAACGGTCAATTTGAATTTTTGAAATTTTTCGTTACAGTTATAGAGCGTTAAATTGAGACCAATTTTACGTGAATTTTGTTTAATGTTTGTCTTTTGAACATAAATCCATCGGTTTCAAAGCCAGAAAAGCGTTAAAAACCGAATAATCGTTCCTTAAAATAGCGCCATCTAGCGGAAGTGAAATTTAAAACACGCATAAATCCCAATTTGAATCCTAACATGCAAATTTCTTAAACGAATAATTTCACGTTTGACTGATTCCCTTAATCCGCACTTAATTATGTCTTTCAAATATCACACGCCTTTCAGTTTAAGAAAAAAAACGAAATAATTTGACATGTAATGAAAGTGAAAACACATTTATTTAAAATCTTGACAGTTTAAGTTAACACACATCACTTCCAGATTTAAAAGTTACTTGAAAAACAATTTAAACTTCTCCGCCTTCATGAGTGTTTTCACAATTTTCGTATATGTTAAAATTTTTTTTTCTTCAATTTTATCATTGAAATGTTATTTTTGGAACATGACACATCCTACTTATTAATAGGGGAAAAAATCGAATTATTTTGATTCTTGAAATGGGATGAAAGGAAATACTTCGTTAAGAATGATATTCAAAAAAAAGATTGAAAGAGTGACAACAGTTAAAATAACACAAAACACCAGAAAAGGGCCGGATGTACAAGAAATGAAGACATGAAAACATGAAATGAAGATTTTTTGAGAGAAAGAACCACAAATTTCATGTTTGAACAGTGGTTTTTTTCCTTGTTTTCAATTCATTGTATGTTGTCTTGGAAATAAGAAGCAACGTTAAAACATTAAAACTAAAACAAAAAACTATTAATAAGGATAATATTTACTTTGAAAATTGATCACAAATGTTGAATGAATGAAAATACAAACTTAACTTAAATAAAAAACGTCTTTAATAAATTCAAGTGGAAATAAACTAATGATTTACATTTCAATCTCGTACATAAAGAAAATCTCCATAAAAATTCAAAGACGTACTCGAATATTGAATGAAATCCTTTTTTTTCAACTTACTCTTTCAATATAATTTTTTTTTTTAAAGTTGTTGTAATCTTTTCTTACTCTAAACTTTTTATGCGAATGTCTCGAAAGGAAGAAGAAGGAAAATAACGATGAGAAAAAAAGGGTTCATACAATTGCTTTTCCTTTTTTATTTATTTATTTTCATTTTATTATCACTTTGAATTTAAGTCCTTTTGACATTTTATTTGCAGACAAATACAATAAAAAAAGGGATGAATGATTTATATTTTAAGCGCGTTATCTAAAATTCAAATAAAATTACAGTTGTTAAGGTAAAATTTTCGTTTTCTGATAGGCGTGATGCTATTTTGTCAAAAAAATATCTAACGGTCAATTTGAATTTTTCAAATTTGTCCTTAAAATTAAAAAGCGTTGAACTGACACTAATTTTAAAAAATTTTTGATTAACTTTGCCTCTTAAAAGGAAATCTGTCAACTTTAAAGCTAAGAAAACGTTTAAAGTCGATCTAACGGTTAACGGTCAATTTGAATTTTTGAAATTATTCTTAAAATATAAAAAGCATTGAATTTTGACTAATTTTATGAAAATTTTGATAAATGTTTGCCGCTTGAAAGGAATTCCATCAATTTTAAATCTAAAAAACGTTCAAAGTCAATAATCGCTCCTTAAAATAGCGCCATCTAGCGGATATGAAATTAATTTTCATCTTGACTTAACATTTCTTTTTATAATATGAATTAAATGAAAAATACGAACAAATTGAAGAAAATTTTCAATGAAAATGACATCTCAGGAGAGTGTTCGACTAATTTTGGTTGTGATTGGTCAATTTGAGAGAAACTCAAAGGCTTAGGTCGTTTAATGGGGGTTTGAAAATGGTTCTAATGAGCAATTTCATCGAATCTGGTCATAAAATACAAGTTTAGAGCGTTTCGCAATACTCACTGATCCACTATTCATACAAATTCATTGGTTTAGCTCTCAAAAGATAATTTAAGCAAATTCTTGGCCCATTCAAACAACAAGGCGTTCAATTTACGACCATGTCACGACGTCCCAAACCAACATCAACTGAAATCCTTATCCTCGAAAAAATCGCATTAAAATTCCAATTATAACAGAAAACAAGAAAAATAAAAAATAATTTAAAAGGTACATTTTTTTCTCTCTCCAATTCATGTGTACGATCAGAACATGCAATGAAAATTGATGAGCCAAATCTCTTTTCCTTTTAACTCCATCTTAATCTTGATAAGCGTGATAACATTGCATGCCTGATAGATTTTCCACAATAAAATGAAAGAAAAAAAAATTCAATATACCAACTTTGATACATAAAGGAATGTAATAAATAAATAATTAAATTGATTAAAATTGAAAGGGTTCGCAACCAAAGTAATAATTTCGTATTCGTTTGATTCGCAAATAATTCAATTTCAATGGAAATCCGGTTTAAAGTTATTAATATTTCATGATGATAATAAAAAAAAATGAAAATAAAAATAAAATCAGTTATAAAATATTTTATGTATGTGTATGTAAGACAGTTAGTTGTATCATAAAGGAACCTCCTGGTATTTATCACGTTTAAAAGGAAAAAAGGAACTTGAAGTGTGACATTCATACACAAAAAAAATGTTCTTTCATGCATAAATTTAGATGAAGTAACTTTTATCCTGGTATAAATTTTCTTTTATCATCGTGATTCCCTTCTGAAAGTTTTTCAAAAAAAAATAGGATGTGAAGAATTTTTTTCTTTTATATTTTTTATTAACTCACACACACATACTCACAGCCATGCATTGATAATGTTGAGAAATTTTCACTGGAATGTCTTTTTACACATAAAACTCCACTCATCTTATATTATATTTCCTGTATGTCATATTTTTTTTCTTTTTTTTCTCATTTTATTACTTAATGGAACTACACACAAATGATTTAAATGTACTCCCATCGTTTTAGGTCTGAATAAATATGTAAATTATGTGTCTGTTTAAAAAAAAAACGAAAGAAAAAAAAAGACAAGTATGTAAATGAGTGTTTTTCTTTATTTTTTGGGTAAAAATACGCACGCATACAAAAAAAATTAGAATAATGTGTTATCCAGGTATTTTTTTGTGAAAAAATAAAAATAAATAAAAATTTAACATTATATTGTGCTTTTATGTGTATTTATGACTGTTTTCATTCAAAATATTACACAAGAGAGCAATCATTTATTATTAGAGTGATGTATCAGTGAAATCTAAATCTACCAAAAAAAAAAGGCAAAAAATGAAAATCCTTGAAATTAAAACGAATCTGAGACCTTGAACTCCCAAAAAAATTTAAATTAAATCACATGTTTAATGCGTTGAATTCTTAAAATCGTTTCACTACAATCGAAAAAGTTCCCTTGAAGCAGTCCCACGTGAAAATTAAAAAAAAAATACACATTAAAAGGAAAAAAAAGTAAAAATAATAATTTGTAGAATTTGTCTTTAACTGAAATTCACTTGAGCAGTAAAGTCTCTTGAGATTCACGTGTTTTTCGTTAAATGACGCTTATTTTCATAATTGATGAGATTTTTTTTCCAACATTTTTTTTGTTTGTAATTTCTCTTTAACAGTTTTTTTTTGTTTTACGTTGAAACGATTCAAATTTCCATGGAACTCTCGTTAAAATTTTGATGAAATAACTTGTCTCGTATATTTTTCGTCAGATAAGTGCGAGAATGTACCTTTAAATGTTTTTCTTTTAAAGAAAATCGATCATGTAACATCATGTTGTCTGTGTACTTAAAAACTTTTTTTTTCGATGTTTTTTTGTATTTTTTTCAAGTGAAAGGTATAAAAAAAGAAACTTTGTGCAATTCATTCAAATAATTCGTTGAAATAAATAAATAAATAAGTTCAAATATAAAAGTAACGAAAAAAAAAATCCGTGAAAAATTACTTGAATCTTGTTTCTTTTGTGATGTTAATCGATTTGGTGTTGTCATTCTTATAATGCAGACTAACACACACACACACACATTCACTTATATATTCAAAGAAAATGTATGAGATTTTGTGTCATCTCCTGATAATAATGGAATGACAAACAATTATTCAAGGAAAATTTTATATATTTGTACTTCCTATGACATTTAATTTTGTTATGAGATATCTTATGCCTTATAATAAAAGATGAAAAATGATTCGATGAAATCAAAAAGTTTTATGATGAATCAGTGGAATCAGTGGTGATGAAGTTAAGATTCTTGTGATAGATGTGAGTTTTCTTATTTCCATGAATTAATTTGTTGTATGTTTATTTTTACAGAGAAACTTCGCCGACAAGGCTTACAGAGGTCATCTAGATACCACCATGGAACACGTGACCTGATTTAAGGAAATGAGACGTAAAAGTTAGAAATTTGTTCAAAAATTAATTTAAGAAATTGCAGAAGGCACATCGTTTAAGACCACGAGAGCTAGCAGAAATACATTCAGGAAATATGTTTTCCAATGGTTTTGGGTTTAGAGTGTAAACAAAATCAGGGCACTTAGATACTTGAGCTACGTGGATTTTAGCCCAAATTACCCTAAATGATAAAAAAAATTTTCGTCTGAGCCAGAAACACCTTTTTTTTACATGCAGCCACGAAATGTACTGGCAAAAAGAGAAACTCTTCTACAAATCATCCATACAAACGTACAAGATGGCGCCAGGTAAAGCCAAATATATTTTCTGATTCTGAAGCGAATTATAATTGATAATCTTTGATACTTTAGGTAATCTGAATCATCAAATTTTTCTCCAAAGTGGACTTAGCTAACTTTTCAAATAACTACAAATAAAACTAAGACAAAACGTTCAAAAACAATTTATTGCCGTAAAGCATTGAAAGAGCAAAAACATCTCAATAATTCCAAAGTTTTTTTTTCACGTGGTAGTTTGAAATTTTCAGCATGTTTACTGAATTGTTAATGGACGCTTTCGCTAGCTTGTTCTGAAAAGAAACCCAATGACATGTTTTTTAATTGAATGAAATCGGACACATGAAATTTTGATCATAATAAAAAGCTGTTAAAAGTTGCTTTTCAATGCTGTGGTTGACATACGAGGTTTACAAAAAGATTCTTAGTAAAAAATTTCAAAATTGATATATTCAAAGTAGCTGTTTTTAAGGAAAATTTGATCATTTTTGTTCGTTTTTCATTAAAAAATCATTTTTTTTTCTATGAAAAGGTATAAAATGATGTATCAAAAGTTTGTTCATTAGAATGTTAGCTACAACTTTGCAAAACATACTAGGTACCTATCTCGTACAAAATCAGAGAGTATTTGAGCTTAAACAAATATCACTATCATAACAATTTTGTTCAATGAGCTTAAATTTGCAGGAAATCACATTATTTATGGTACTATCCCAAAATTTGTACTTTAGATTTAAATGTGAATATATTCGGATTCAGAGTACTCTAAGGACTCAAAAAAAAACATAAGTTTGAGACTGCCGCATTTTATTTGATGTAAAATCGTTTTTAAAAGAGGTGCACCCATTGACAAGTTAAAATCGAAATATCGTTCAGACAGACACAAAATTCTGAAAAATAAAGTGCCATATTTAGTGACTTAAACAGAGCATATATTTTTCAAATCTTTTAAAATTTCAAAAAGTCGTTCAGTTTTTTTCATTTTTGATTTTTCCTCACAAGGGATGGAAGATTCTATACCTCAAATCCAGAAATGTAAAAATTTCATATGAATCATTTGATAAGGGAAATCGTTAAAAATCATTTCAAAATTTTCTTTATCTATAAGTGACATGCTTAAAATCTTCAATTAGCCCATCAATTGCCTTAGCTTGAAAATATCCAAAAATCAAAAAGATAAACAGGCATTAGTCAATTTTGGGAAAAAAAATCAAAAAATTTTAAGTGTAATTTTACAACTTTTATCGAGTTAATATTTTAGCTTATCCTTCAAATTAACGGGAAATAAAAAAAAAAATAAAAGTTATTTTTTAAATACACACTTAATTTAAGTTTGATACTTGTACAAAAATTTAATCTAAAAACTGAATGAATTTTGTAATTTTTGAGATGATTTTTTTTCTGTGTTTTGATATTCCAAGAAAAAAAAATTTGGATATAGACAGCTTTAGAATAGATCTTCGAAAAAATGCAAAGAAAAAAATTAATTTTGCTCTTGGAGCATTTTTTTTCGATGACGTAAATGTTGGATAATATTTTGTGTGTATATCCAACGCTTAACCATAGTTTTACATCTGCTGGCGTTAATCCTTTACAAAAATCGTTGATATTTTATATTTTCCTCAAGATTTTATTCCTCAATAAAACTGCATTCAAGAAATTTTGATTTTGTTACAATTATATAAAAATAAACTAAATCGAATATTGTGTATATCCAACACTATGCATTGAATATTTTTAAATTATTTCTTTTTTTTAATTTATATTATATTTTTTGCTTTTATTTGAAAGGAAAAGTATCTGAACAGTTTCTTGATTTAATATTCTAAAGGAGCAACACTATAATTAAAAATTATCGTACACAGTGGGCCTGATAGAGCAGTTTTCGACCAATTATCAGCTATTTTGTCAAAAATAGCTTTTTTGTGATCTATATTCAATGAAATGGCTTAATTCCTAAATTTTGAATAAATTTCAGTAAAATTATTTTCTTATACATTGCTTATGTTAATAAAATTCCATATTATATGATCTTGAACTCATAAAAAGTTCTGAATTTCAACGAATTAAGGATTTTTAGGGTTTTTTAAGGGTTTTTATCCAAAATTGGATAAATTAATTTGAGCCATATCGTAGTCTTAACTAAGCCCTACAACTTTACCATATAACGTTTTAAGCATTTCAATACAAAAATTAATCGAAAGAGTCAAAATATCAAAATGTTGATAAATTTCATTAATTTAAACGAAAAGTGTATTTTTCATCAATGTATACTCAAACTGTGTACTTAAAAGTTTATTTTTTTTTCATTTTAAGACATTTTATAAAATAATTTTATCAAAAAACTTTAAAATACATCGCAGAAAAAAATTGGAATTTTGTGTATATCCAACATGTGTATATCCAACACCTCATTTTTAAAGATTTTATCAATGAAATTTCAAAATTAAAATTTCTAGTTTTTAAATGTTAAAGCTTTATCAGGTTTGGAACATTTTGTAGTACTAGATTTAATTTAAAAAAATAATTAAGCAGTTGAAATATAGCTTTGAAATTTTGTTTGATAAAATGACCAACGAAAATTGTGTATATCCAACACTTTTTGGCAAGCCCTAAAATTCAATTAAATGTTTTTAAAAATTAATTTAGTTTTTTCTAAACTCCAGATCAATATTAAGGCTTGAGTTTTATAAAAAAAAAAATAAAAATTTCTTATTGAAAGAATAAGAAATATTAACTCAAATGTTAAAAATCGCGTAATTTCTGTGTATATCCAACAAACTAATGCCTGTAAACCATTAATTTTATAATTACCTGAAATGTCATTGTCTATTCATATCCTTTAATATTTTGAACTGCCACCTATTTTACATTATTTTATTTTCCAACGATAAATTGTCAAAAATCCCACTGTGATTCAACTATGATGTGATGCGATTTACAAAAATTTTAATTGATTGATTTATTTATTATTATTATTATTATTCAGATATATTTATAAATTTCTCATATTTTCTGTCATAAAATGCAATATTATGATTAATTATACTAAAATATCAAATATAGACACCGATTGTGAACAGTGAACACACATTTATTCATTTCCTTGGTTATTCCGGAGGTGAGTGCTCACACAAATGCACACACACATAGTCCATTAATTATTATGGGATCAATTTATATTACCAATGACTATCAATTATATCCATTGTTTGTCATTTTTGAATTATTATACATGAGATTATTTTATGTGAGATGTTTTATATTTTTTTTTTAATATATTGAATTTTAATGTATCCTTACAATTTTTTGAGTTTAAGGATGAGAATTTGATTAAATTGAATTAATTTTTCTTTTTGATAATTTTTCATTCAAATTTAATACTTTTTTTTTGGTGAGTAGGATTATTTTTTTTAATACCCGAATTTTTGAGCACATGTATGTAAATTTATATAATTTTATGTAATACAGCACTTTTTTTTTGTGATTCTCTCAATTTGTTATTCAATCACCCTCACGTATTATATTTTACCGAAAAACTGAAAGGTATTTCATTGTTTTTTTTATTTATTTTTATAATACTTTTATATTAGGTCACATTGACAAAAAATTACTAAGCAAAAACGTCGCCACAGCCTTTCTGAGACGTCCAGGACCCATAGTTTCTTCTGAAACTTTATCTTATTTTCGTTGGCCGAGGTGCTCGCGTAAAAAAAAATTAGGGTGTCCATATAAAAAAATGGGGTTGCCATACAACTTTTATTGAAAATTCAAAAAATTTCCACGAATTTTCCGGAAAATTCGGAAAAAAAATATATTTTCAGAATCCCCTCAACCTAAGGTACAACTTTGCCGAAGACACCAAAGACCTAACACGAACATGAAAAAAATTTTTTTTTTACATACACATGAATTCTCTTATTATAATACTTTTATATTAGGTCACATTGACAAAAAATTACTAAGCAAAAACGTCGCCACAGCCTTTCTGAGACGTCCAGGACCCATAGTTTCTTCTGAAACTTTATCTTATTTTCGTTGGCCGAGGTGCTCGCGTAAAAAAAAATTAGGGTGTCCATATAAAAAAATAGGGTTGCCATACAACTTTTAGTGAAAATTCAAAAAATTTCCACGAATTTTCCGGAAAATTCGGAAAAAAATATATTTTCAGAATCCCCTCAACCTAAGCTACAACTTTGCCGAAGACACCAAAGACCTAACACGAACATGAAAAAAATTTTTTTTTTACATACACATGAATTCTCTTATTATAATACTTTTATATTAGGTCACATTGACAAAAAATTACTAAGCAAAAACGTCGCCACAGCCTTTCTGAGACGTCCAGGGCCCATAGTTTCTTCTGAAACTATGCCTTATTTTCGTTGGCCGAGGTGCTCGCGTAAAAAAAAATTAGGGTGTCCATATAAAAAAATAGGGTTGCCATACAACTTTTAGTGAAAATTCAAAAAATTTCCACGAATTTTCCGGAAAATTCGGAAAAAAATATATTTTCAGAATCCCCTCAACCTAAGCTACAACTTTGCCGAAGACACCAAAGACCTAACACGAACATGAAAAAAATTTTTTTTTACATACACATGAATTCTCTTAACAGAATGTGAACACATCGACTTGAAATTTAGAATTGTTAAAAAAAATTAACATTTAATAAAACTAAAAAGTAAAAAATAAAAAAATATATAAAAAAATTCAAATGAAAACAAAGTTCTGACCATTATTTAGGAAGTTATTAACTTCTAAAATAAACTTTTATAAAAGGTAGGTGGCTAACTAAAAAGTGAAAAACAAGAAGCTTTCAAGTAAAATAAAGTATTTGAGATTAAACACAAATTTGTTAAAAGTTGAATTTTGGGTATTAACAGAAAACCAATTTTTTAAGAATATTCACCTTCAAAATTCAACTTTTAACAAATTTGTGTTTAATCTCAAACACTTTATTTTACTTGAAAGCTTCTTGTTTTTCACTTTTTAGTTAGCCACCTACCTTTTATAAAAGTTTATTTTAGAAGTTAATAACTTCCTAAATAATGGTCAGAACTTTGTTTTCATTTGAATTTTTTTATATATTTTTTTTTTTTCATTTAATCAGACAGTTTAATTTTTTTTGACTAATTCCTTTTTTTCAGTCACTCTCTTTTAATACATGTTTCTCTGTCAATAAACTGCAATTTTTCACTAATTTTAAATCAAATGCATCTTCTTCTAATGAGCTGATACATTAATTAAAATCTTGTTAATATTATTAATATTGTGGTAGTTATCGCGATATTCGCGAATAAAAATCACTTTTCTTGTATGTATTTACAATACAAACGACACCCGAAGACTAACTTAACTCTTAACTGAGATTGATTTTGTACGTACTGATGATTGTAAATATGTGTACAAATGTGAGAATATTTCTTTAATTTTTTTCCGTCTATGTGTGTATAAAATTTTGTTTGAGATAATTTTCGCTTGAATATTAAACAGGGAATCCAAGGAAACGTGATGCTGTGCATACAAACACACTTATACACACTGAAATTGATGAGAGAAAATTTGAGCGAAAAATATGTAGCGCATGTGCTTGAAATAAGTAGAGACAATTTGAATCTTAGTGGTAAACATCTAAACTAAATTAAATGTGTGTGTGTTGATATGTGTGCAATGTTAAAAAAATAGTATTTTTAAGTTAAAAATGTGTCATATTTCGATACATCCATACAATGTTTGTTGTGATAGATATACACACAAAAACCAGGGTTATGTTACGTTATTTCAACATGACTCGGTTTTCAGATGAAAATATCATTTTACGACTTTAAGTTAAAGCGTTTGGAAGATTTGGTAATAAAATGGTACAGTTTAATGAAGCCATTTCGTAACAAATGTTTAATTATTAATTATGAGACTTTGCAATTTAACGATAATTAATAATTTATATAATTTTTTTTAAAGAAAAGTATGAAAACATTGTCGATACAAACTTTATTATTATTTTATGGAATGCAAAGGACTAATATGCTTTGGTTTCATTCAATTTTTTTTTTTATGAAAGAGTGAAGCATTTATCGTTTAGAATGAAGGATAAGAAAAGAAGTTGTGAAAGTCCAGTGGTGAAGGTACGATACATGATCCGGTTAGGTCGCGACTGCTCTCGAATGGCAATATAAAAGCTAAATCTCACACTAAGGCTAAGGAATGAGTATAACCGTGACTTTATATAGATAAATTCTTAACTTAGCGTAGCTTAAATCTTCGTATACATGCATACACCTCGTAGTGGTAAAATAGTACTAAATTTTTGTTGTGTGGATGTTGTGAATCGTCGTATAGCTACGCTAAGTTAAGAATTTATCTATTTAATTAATAGGACCAAGCTGGAGCCATGTACATTCTAAGTTGAAAACGCTCCGTAAATCGCCCCGTAGTGGTTGGCGATAACCCCGCATGCGGGGTGATTTGAGGGGCATTTGGGGGGTTAATTTTTTAATAGTTATTTTTATCACATTTCCGGTCGTGTTTTTAATCCAACATGGCCGCCAGAGTCAATATGATCACGGGAACTAATATAGAGATCGGAACTATATGATCGGAGGTTGCAAAAAAACCGAATCGCGAAAAAAGTCACAAATCGACAAAACGTGGTTCTCAAAACAAACCGCGGATCGGAAGACAAACACTATACTAAATATACTTAACCTATCGTCAGTCTTATCGTTCGTTGAAAATGAAACCCAATTTTGATCGTCGTGTTTTGAGTCAATGAAGGGAGGTGCTTTTTTTTGAAAGCACTAGATATTTAACTTTTTCCTATGATCTGAAGGGGCAGTTCATTGGTTCCGATAACATTACTACATGGCATAACTGTTATCCTTTCTTTCGAAAATTTACGTTCCGGAGCAATTTTTTCTTGTTTGTGAACTAGCGTCTTTGTTGGAAGTAGACTGTTTCGTCAGCATTATACAATTGATCAGGTGAAAGTTACATTTCTGCTTTTTTAGAAAACAAAGCTAATTTAAAAGGAACAACGGCATTACTGTTAGCGGAAAGTTTCTCCCCTGAAACTTTAAAATTTCTCAATCTGTGCCGCTTTCTATACTTCACGACCCAGCCGTTACTTCCAGAAAACGAACAAGATGAATCTGAACAAAATTTTCCATGAAAAACTAGCGCTTGAGCTTTCAAAATTTCGTTTGATATAGGAACATAAGCTGCACGTTGTTGTAAAAACCATAAAAAAACAGAATGTTCAACTTTAGGATGCATCCGGATGTGATACAGGAGTTATTCGCTTTCATGATTTCATATCACCATTTTTCTCTGAATTGAAATAATTTTCAATATTTTCACGACATCGTTTGATACCAGTAATTGTTGATGGTTTTGCACCCGTTTTTTTTTTAATATCTTTGTATGGAATTTTGGAAAAAATTATGAACGGGAATAATTTACGTATTATTCACTCATTCAGACTCTTCATAAAATTTTTACTACCAATTTTCCTTCACACAATATAAGCAAAGGCATTACCAAACAAGCGCAAAGTAAACACATAAATAAACAATTTATAAACATTTGCTCGCGTTATAATTTATAATTGATCTAATTATATGCGAAATTTTCCTCATTAATTTTACATGTACCCCAATATATTTAATATATTTAAAAGTAAAATTGCTAGTTAGCAGAAAAAGGAAAGAAAGCACATGAAAAATATAAATACACTCATAAAATCAAGTAAATCCCTTTTTTTCTGTAACAATTTAAATAACAGCACGTGTGGCCCAATGTTTATTTTATATAAATTTAACTACACAAAAACACACACACACAAAATTTAAACAGACACAATTTTATAGTAATATCAATTTTTGTCATACACATATTTTGTGCTCTAAACATTTAAATCAAACCCAAAAATGGAAAATAATTTTAATCATCAATAAATATTTTCACACTCCTTTGAAATTGTGTGTGTGTATGTATAAATTTGAACACTTGCTGTTTAACGCGCCTTTCATAAAATTTCATTTTGATTCAAGCTGTGAGGCAGAGACTCTGACATGGCAAAGCTATAACAACAAAAACAACAACAACAATATTATTATTATTATTATTCAAGTTTATTATCGTATCGTTCATTTAATAGATTTAATCCTATTTTCGTTCAAAATATATATTGAGAGATTTTAGAGACATTTAAATGTATATATACGCACTTTTAAAAAGATAAAGATATGTGAACACCCGTTAAAATTTTATGTGCTTTTGGCAGTAATATTAATATGTAATGTATTTAAACGCAAACATTTTTGTGTATAGAAGTTTTGCTGATAAAACATGTTCTACAATTTATTTTAAATAATAATAATAATGTAATCAAATTAAGGAGAAATATCAAATATTGAGCTTGAATCTGTGTTCAGTGTGTGTGTGTGTGTTTAAGCTTTTACTTTTATTGTTATTGCTTTTCACTTGTTAATGTATTGGAATGGAAGATTTAAGCTCTTATTTGAACTGTGGGTGATATAGGTGAGTTTTTTTTATATTTTTACTTGTGAAGTAGAAAAACGATTTTGTTTTCGACACAGAATATTTCATCATACTTGAGGAAGAATGAAAAAGACAAAAAAAAAACACTTGTAACTCAATTGATCCTTGTGATTGTAAAGCACTCATCCTCCAATTTTTCCACTTACATCTTTGAGTGTCTTTTATGATTTCTTGTGAAAGAAAAATAAATAAAAAATTGATTACATGGTGTGATTTACAGTTTATGATATGAAAAGTCTCGTCTCTTATATTTCATGTGGAAGAAAATAAATTTATTATAAAGCTGAATTTAATTTAATTCTTAAATGTGCTTTGAAGAAATTTTCGAAATTTCTTTAAATCAATTACCAAAATTTTTATGTTTTTGAGTAAAAAAATCATGTTTTCGTATGTTTTAGGTAAACGTGACCTGAAGCAAAGTTGTAGAGAATATTTCAAGCTGCAACTTTGTTACACTGCCCAAGTCGATATTTCATTGTTGATAAATGGCAAACGAAAACTGGTGGAAATACAATCGAAAATTATGGAACATGAAAACGAATGGTATGTCCAACGTTTATTTTATTCCAGATTAGTCCACATAGAAGTCAGATTGAGAAGAATTAGTCAAAGAAAGAGCCGTAGAGAATCTAGTGCTAGTCGAGGAATTTTACGAGATGTCTGGTCAAATTAATGAAAAGGAAGAAGACACATTGATAGATGAAGCATCTAGACTAAATTTAATGGAACAAGTTCTGTTTTAAAAATCAGGTCTTGCCTCAATACTAACCACTTAGAGCGTGCCACTGACAGTAGTACAGACAGAGAAATTCTTGCTGGATGTCAGGATGAGAG
The DNA here is from genome assembly GCA_900002565.1 of Culicoides sonorensis. NCBI lineage: Eukaryota > Metazoa > Arthropoda > Insecta > Diptera > Ceratopogonidae > Culicoides > Culicoides sonorensis. The sequence goes on from LN483436.1 coordinate 202,013, forward strand.
TAAGCCATGGTTAAAGAGTAGCAAAAATACTTTAGGTCTAAGTGACTTCATAAATAAAGGCAGTGAGTGTAGTTCCACAGTTAATAACATTAACTCTGATTTCAGATTTCTGATTTTAAAATAAGGTCATTGGAGCCTTGCGAGTTAGGTTACAATATGTCTGTTTAATCTTGATATTTCCAGCTCAAAGCTCATAGTTGGAGCCACCAGGTCACTCTTAAAACAGGTATTCAAGCTTTTTGGAATTTTTAATCGCTTAGAATTCTCTGATTTCTAATTCATTTCATTTTCATTTTCTTGAATCTACAAGTAAATTGACAAAAACCTTAAAAACTTAATGTATCAACACACTCTTGAAAGGAAGTTTGAAAATGACAAGCATTAAATTGATTAAATTGATACGAACTCCTACAAAGAAAATGATGCAGAAAATTCTCGTCCAATCCTGAACATTTTTATAACAAAAAAAAAATAAATAAAAATATTTTCAATGAAAAACTTTTCAATGCATCATATATTGTATACACAGGAAATGAATCAAAGAGATGCAAATTTTATGTCAATATATACTTTAAAAATTTCTGTCCTGTTCATTTTGAATCAGAGCAATTACGGTCCATGACAAGAACTTGACTTGAAGTTTTAAATTTATAAATAAAAACATAAATATTTGAACATATTTAATGATTTTTAAAATTACAATTTATTTTTCATCAAAGTATGCTTTGAATTGTATTTCCTGAAAATTTTAATGAAAAAACTCTCGTTCGCTTAAAATTCCGGTTATTTTAAATTTAAATTTAAAATTATGCACAATCCTCACCAAAAAGGGATCACATGTCAAACAATTTATCGTGAAAATTTTCAATCACATTCGATTGAAAAACATAAAATAAGTGGAATTCGTCCAGTTCATTTCATAACAGGAGAATATTATGGACGACCAGGTCCCAGTGAAAAAGAAAAACGTTTAAAAGAATTGTCAATGAAATTTAAAAAAAAACCAATATGGGAATTTTTATTACCAATTGATCGGAATATAATTGAAGCTTCCGCAAATTTAAACGAAATTTCTAAAACTGACGAAATTCATCCGTGTTTCATTGAGAAACCCAATCGATTTTTGCTGAATTTGAATAGAGAATACCCTGAATTATATGAAAAACTTAAAAATGATCCAAATTCAAGCATTAGAACAAAAAAAGAGGCTTTAATCTCTCGTACAACAACCCAAATTGACTATGATCATATCCAAGAGTATCCAAGCGGTTTATATGAAAACAATTCATTGAAATTACCTGATTTTTGTGATGCAAATCTTGAAACACGTAATTACCCCGACAAATTATCAAAAATTTCCAAAACTTTTGTGTTCATACCCCAAACTAGTCATTGGCCGGAAATTTTGTATAAAAAAACATGATGTCACGATAAAAATTATCTATAGAATTGTTACAATGAAAAAAGTTCACAATTTAATAGAATCAACAATAGAAGTGTTTTTATTCGCTTGAACAAATTTATAAAATAAAATGCAAATAATGAACTAACTTTTCTTCAGCTCTTTTCTTTTCTTTCATTTCATTTCAATATACAATACAATTTTATTTTATTTTTGTGTGATGTTAAAGTACAGCTATTACTCTGATAAAACTACGATAGAGGTGATGCAATGTGCAATCTTTTATTATTATTATAATACGAAAAAAAAAGTTTTTAAAGAGATTACATGCGTTGAACAATGGAACTATTTTTAGAGAGAACAATGATTTGTTTAAATATTAACCTAAGAAACCATTAAAAATTCTTTTATTTTAAATTGAATTCAATAATTAAAAATCAATATTGATAAAAGTGATTTCATTGAATGGAAATTATTTTTTTGTGAGACAGTCTAATTCATTTTTCTTTTTCGTAACAAGTGTTCAACCTGAAAGGTGTTGTACAATTTTAACACTTTTAAAAGCGAAAGAAAGAAATAAGAAACAGCATATAATAAAAATTATTTAGTTTGGACGTGATTGAGTGAGATGAATGTGTTAAACTTTTTAAAATGTTTCCTTTGCAGTAGCACGTTCTTGCTTTAAAATAAAGGCGGGTGTCGTATATTGATTGTTGAATGAATGAAAGAACAAAAAATGAAAATGAAAAAATAAAATAATGGTAAAAAATTGCATCTGGGTGTTGGAGTTACTGTCCTCCCAAAATTTACCCAAATCTATTTAAATACAGGAATTTTGACCACGTTGGATGATAAGAGCTCAGACTTAAATTAATCTAGAATGGGCCGATGTGCCTCAGCAAAACGATATAGACAATTGTCGTGGAGAGACTGGCCTATAGCAAGATAGATCGATGACGTCGAAGGAACCCACAGAGTGCCTAAAATCGATAACATTGAAATTCAATTCTTGACCAAAAAATTGTTGTGTTTTGATTTTAAAAAAATGTTTTTTCTAATAGCTCTCATGTTCGGCTTATTTATATCTGCCTCGAAATTATAAGTTTTTACTCAAAAATGTCATGATTACCCTTCAATGAATGGTAAGTCCAGACAAGTATATCAACGAATTAACGTTATTCTCATTTGAATCTTTGACAATAATAGGCGTGATATTTTTGTTGAAAAATGTGGGACTTGGCAGACGCCTAATTAATAAACACGACTGTTTAGTTCGAAATCTAACTATAGACATTTCATCCTTAAATTTCCTTTTTCAACCTGCGTTTTCAAATGCAACCATTATTTGTAGAACAATTGCCAAATGTACTAGACCTGACAAAAATGTTTAGCATTTCATTATATACAAGTTCTGTTACATAAATGATGACCTACGTCTTCAAGTGAAAGACGTGCATCAATGAATTCTACTCCGCACTTCTCAAATGGAGAAATAAAAAGACCTTGAGCTATCAGAATCAAAATTGGCTTGACCGCGCTTCAAAGCTCCGAACATTAAAAAAATCTAGTTTTTCTGATAGCTTTTATGCTTTTAAAGATGTGCCTTCTTCGACTTTTTCGTTTTATCCTCAAAATTGTAAGTTATTCCTCAAAAATGTTTTGATTTATTTATTAATGGACGATAATAAGTCCATACAGGTATGGAAACAAATTAACGTTGTTCTCGTTTGAATGTTTGACAATAGTCTTTGACAGTTGAAAAGCAAGCTTGGTATGATCTTCAAATTGACAATTTTTAGTTGCACCCATTATTTGGGAAACATTTACCAAATGTACTAAACTGTCTAAAAATGTTTTGAATCCCATCTTGTTCAAGCTCTGAAACGTATATGATTTACAAGGATCATCTACACTCCTATTTCTGTACTGTTAATCCCAGACGTGCATCAATATTTCTTCATCTCCGTTTTATTGAATTGAATCAAAAATGCTTAGATCCAACATCGATCACGATTAAGAGACATTTATTTCAGGTCAAAAACTTGCATATCCTGACAAAAAAAAATAAATATAACAAAAATCTGTTTGTTATAAACTTTGAATAGTATTCCATTTATTATTCTGACACAACCTAATCCTGTAAAATTTTAAGTTTCAATGAAAGTCCACACACACACACACAAAAAGGCAGCATCAAGACAGCAATGCAATCATTGATCCCATTAAATATTAATTTCTCTTCAATTTTCCTCTATACGACCATTTTCAGTACATTTCATTCTCCTTATTTTTCCTTATCTTGAATTGAATTTTATATATGCTAATGTAAACATCTTTTGCATTATTATCATAATACTGTTTCTTTCACTACTTTTATCCTTACATTTTTTTTTTTGTTCTTGTTATTCTATTAGTTTTATCATCATTTTTTTATAGTTTTTTTTTCATTTCATTTCATTTTCGATTATTATTTGCATTTTCCATTTTTTTTTCTCTTATTTTCATGAGAATAATATTTATTTAATTATACATAATTTTTTTTTTTGCTTATCTTTTAAAATAACAACTCATTTGCGATTCTAAGCCTGGTCTTTGCATGCGAACTTTTTATGACACTACCTTAGTTCGTGTTGTTTACTTATTAACACATGAACACGTGAAATGGAGATGAAATGATAGAAAGGGAAGATGAGAAGAAAGTTAAAGCAAAACAACAACAGCAGCAAAAAAAAAAACTTTTACAACTTGAGTCGTTAATTAAATTTTAAATGAGGCGCGATAAAAAAATATTTTACGACCTGCTATTCGGATAATTGAGAGTAAAAATGCTCGATCCAAGATAGGAAAAAGAAAAAATGAAAATAAAAACACTAAAAAAATTATCGCACGCGAGAAAAAAAGAAAATCTTGTGTTTACATCTCATCACTGCATAACAGGTACCTGCGAATTTATTTTTAAATTGGTTCTTATTACTTTTCTAGGAAGAATACACACAGACAAAAATAAATGTAAGTATAAAAAAATTAATGAGGAAACATGGGAAACATAGAAATGAACGATGGATGTCTTACTGAGTTTTTTATTTCATTAAATAATTAAAAAAAAAAAATAAGTTTATTAAAAAGATTTTTTAATTAGTAATTTGTTTCATGATCGAAGAAACGTTAAAGAATAAATAATTTTTTTCAATTGAGTCAATTTTTTATATGTATAGAATGAAGTCCATTATTTGTTTTTTTTATTCATTCCTTGAGAGAAGAAAAGAAAACAATTGTTTCTCTTTTGTATCTGTCACGTAAGCACTCTTCTTCTTTTTTTTGTTATTTCAATGCAAATTTAACACGACTGGGAATTTCTTCCTATGCAAAAGTGACTATATTATTATTAAATTGCCATTTTTTGCTATCATTTGTCTTTTATTTCGTGTAACATCTCACTGAAAAAAACAAAACGAATGAAAATGAATTCATTATTAACTTAGTTTTTTGCTTTATTTATTTATGAAATAGCATGAGATTTCTCTCTATCTAGCTTGAAAATTTGAAGCGAAATTTAAATAGAAATTTTGTATGAATTTTTGATTTTTTCATTAAAGTTTGACTGGAACTAAGTCACGGAAGTCATTGCCTTTGGCATGTAAAAAAATAAAATGAAAATGAAAATCCTCACACAAAAAAAGGCAAAAATTTAAATTACAAACTTAAAATTTATAAGAAGGAAATGTAGAAGGAAATATGCCAATATGTATCAAAATACAAAAATGTGTGTGTATATGTGTAAAAGTATATAAAATTAATGAACCGTAAACATAGCATAATGCACTTGTATTGATTTTAAGAAGAATACAATATGGCTTGTGAATGGCATGTCTTATGTACGTCGTACAAGGATAAAAAAGGATTATAAAAAGAAGAAGAGGAAATCTACATAAATTGATATTGAATGAAATGTACTTTGATCCAAATATGGATATTTGTACATACTTTGGTAATTTATAACATAAAGAGGATCTCATGCAATATTCTAATGTATAAAATAATGGTTTATCGATGTGTATGCTGAGACTCCATTAATGTAATCAATGTTTTTATGGTAAATATTTCAATTGAGTGCGCTTTTGTTTATTTTTTTGATTTAAATTTAGCGTAATATCATGATTAATACGAATTTCAAAACTTAATTTGATGTAATTCTTTTATTGAAATGAAATGAATGAGTTTTTGTAGAGCTTCGTGGAGTTTTTGTAGAGCTTCGATGAGTTTTTGTAGAGTTTTTGTAAATCTTCTTTGAGTTTTTGTAAGCTTCGTGGAGTTTTTGTAGAGCTTCGTTAAGTTTTGGCAGAGCTTCGTTGAGTTTTTGTTCAGCATCGTTGAGTTTTTTGTAGATTTTTGTTGAATTTTTGTAAATCTTTGTTAAGTTTTTGTACAGCTTTGTTGAATTTTCGTAGAGCTTCGTTAAGTTTTTGTACAGCTTTGTTGAATTTTCGTAGAGCTTCTTTGAGTTTTGGTAGAGCTTCGTTGAGTTTTTGTGCAGCTTCGATGAGTTTTTGTAGAGCTTTGTTGAATTTTCGTAGAGCTTCGTTAAGTTTTGGCAGAGCTTCGTTGAATTTTTGTACAGCTTTGTTAAGTTTTTGTAGAACTTTGCTGAATTTTTGTAGAGCTTCGTTAAGTTTTTGTACAGCTTTGTTGAGTTTTTGTAGAGCTTCGATGAGTTTTGGTAGAGCTTTGTTGAATTTTCGTTGAGCTTCGTTAAGTTTTGGCAGAGCTTCGTTGAGTTTTTGTACAGCTTCGTTGAGTTTTTGTTCAGCATCGTTGAGTTTTTTGTAGAGCTTCGTTGAATTTTTGCAAAGCTTCGTTTAGTTTTTGTAGAGCTTCATTGAGTTTTTGTACAGCTTTGTTAAGTTTTTGTAGAGTTTTGTTGAATTTTTGCAAAGCTTCGTTTAGTTTTTGTAGAGCTTCGTTGAGTTTTGTAGAGATTCGTTGAGTTTTTGTAACGCTTCAATAAAGCTAAGGCAGCCTCACTATGATTTCCCTGACTTTTTTTACATTGGCATCATAAAAAAAATCATAAAATCAAATTTTCCCTTTAATTCAATTAAAATTTAATTAACTTTCAACACCTTCTACGAAGAATGACAGTCATTAAATCGACATTTCCTTGAAAAAGGGATAGAAATTCTTTAAATTTGCACGTGCCTCCTCTTCTACCTCAGAGTTTCTAGTCAAATAACATCCAAATCTATTATTAATATCCTACGGTGACATCCGTTCATTGCAATTGTAATGAAAACCTGAAATATAAAATAACAATAACTGTTAAATACAATAAAATTTATTCCTTTTTTCTTTGTTTCCAATGTAATTTCTTTGTAAGTTTGTTTTTCTTGTAAATATAAAATAAACATTGTATTCTATTTATTGTTATTATTATTTTTATTTAAATCTTAAAAGAAGGAAACGACAATGATCCCCTTTTATTATTTATGGTAATTTCCTTTCACTTGACCTAACAATGCCATTCTTCATTTTTCTTATAAACACAAAATTAAGCTTTTTAAAAGAATTTTGTATCAATTATGAGTTTCATGAGGACAAAAAATCGAGGAAAAAGTTAATAGTGGTGGAAGAAAAGGAGTAGTTTAGCAAATTTTTCTTCGTACTTTTATTTGGTTTTATAATTTTTTAAAAGGGAAAAAATTAAAACAAATTATATCAAAATAGAATGAAAAAAAAAGAAGTTTGAAATTACTTCTTGCTCTCTTCAGTTAAAAGTATTTCTTATTATTTTATGGCTAAAGATAAGATAAAAATGAAAATCTATCCAAATAATGTATTATAAGATAAAATTAGAGAAACAAAATTAGTGAGAAAAGTTTTCCCATCTCCTTATTTATGTTGCAATTTAAAAGTTTACTTGAATTTTTTTTGTATTTTAACTAAATATACATGAGATGAGAGATGGAAAAAAAGTTTGTTTGTTGAACCAATCCAAGAGAGTATACATATTTTTTTTTGTTTTTCTACTTAAACCAACATTATAGTTCTTTCGTTTTCTAGTTTTTCTTTAACACACTTAATCCTGGGTGTTAAAAGGATGGCAAAAAATGTTTAATAAGAGAAATAGACGCAAGAAAAAACTCAGAAGAGATAAATAATTTTTCTTATTCCAAGTAATTTTTCCCACTTTTGGTTTGCATTAACATAGCAATGAGTAAATGGGTGGAATATTCGATTCTTTCCAATCAACATTAATACAATTTTATCTCGTATTTTATGATAGAAACAGTTGATTCATTTAAATTACCTTATTATCGATATTGATTGATTTTTCAGGTCAGTGTCGGCTTAGTGATAGGAATATTCATTGTTTAATGAATGTAAACCAACCACAAACTTATGGCACTTCATTTGATAAGATATGACAATGGAGGTTTGTGGTTTTATGTTGAATCTTGATAAAATTGCCTTGAATTCACTGAAAATCGCGATATGATGGGCTTATTAAAATGTTATCGATAGAATTGAATCCTCTCACTCGTCGTGTGAATGATGATATTAAGAGGATTTCTACGCTCCAATTAATTTCTATACAATGACTATGCATGTGTCTCACCATTTTTCTTAGAACTCTTTTTCACTTAAAATACTCTTCATGTCCCACATCGACTAGAATTCCTTTTAAATGAGTCGTTTTAAATTTAAAGCCTATGCTGCAAATACTTGATGTATTTTTTCAAAACATATGGTTCTGTTTTAATACTGTTATTTTTCCTTTTGAAAGTCATTATCAAAAAAATTGCTATAACGTTAACAAATTATTGGATTATATCCTAAAAAATTATGACATCATCATCTCTTGTGCATAACAGGGACGGATATTGGCCTAATATTTGAAAATTTCGACATTTTTTTTTTAATTGTGTACAATAACACTATTCTACAAATTGGGGAAAATTAAGCCGTTGAGCGGCCACTATGATTTGCAAAAACTGTGGACCAAATGTGATCAAATTCACCTTTATAGAGATCTACAGCACGGCAGGCACGGTAGTTATCAAGCTTTGGTAGCTATCAGGCCTTGTTTTAAGTTCGTAAATGTAAAAAGTTCCAATTAAAAAATCTTCTTATTTGTTTGTTATTTACGATATAATCATAAAAACCTAAAAAAAGAAAACAAAATTATAAAAACCTCCAAGTGCACTAGATCGCTAAAAGAGTGCATTTGTTCACAGTTTTTGAAAATTATACTGGTCGCTTGTGAAGGAAGAAGGAGAAGACATGGCTTTAACAGGAAAATTTCAAGGTGACTTCATCAGGTAAGTAAATTGAAATTAATTTGGATAAATTTAAATATCTTTTCTTTTGCTTTCATGTTTTAGGAACTTCAACCTCTGAGTTGGATACGGAATAGAAGGTAAGTAAGCAACTTAAGAAGGAGCTTGAAAAGTACCAGTTATTCAAGTTTAATAAATTTTTGTAAGCTAAATGGAAAAAAAATTCTGTAATTGCCATTCCAGAACACGTTTAGGAGGATGTTAAAAGCTACATGCAAGTTTTTAAGTTCTTCAAGCCGACAATGCTGAAGTTCCAACAAGAAGCATTTTATCTTAGCCAATTCTACAACCAATTGAAGTTGCTCGAAATAGTTACAAAAAATATCGAGTCAAAGAGATCACATTTTCAAAAAAATGATCCGTCCAGTCGCTCGATTTTCGCCAATTTGTAGAGCAGTGTAAGTGGAGCCGACTGGTTTAAAACAGTTAATTTCAATACATCTTGTTATTGGGAATCGTTGATCCACCTTGTTAAGATATTTTTGACAGATGCTTGATTCATCATTGGCTTTGGGTGTTTATCACCACAATCTGTCTTGTCGATCCCTTGGGTCACTCTGTCACTGATCGCTATCTATAACTCTAGTATGGTCTGTCAGAGCGAAGAAGGGTTAGATAGAGGAGCTCATAAGAATTATATATAACTTATTAGTTTTGAGATTGGGCTCCAGAGCCTTCAGAACCTGAAAACGGAAAAAAAGCATTAAATCCGAGATTTTCCCAAAAAAATCAAAACTCGAAATGCACTTTTCTTAACCTGAAAGTTAGAACTCATTTTTGAATCACATTGCATCCATCAAACACGTGGTCCATCACTTGAACAGCCATTTACGGTACTGTTAAAATAATTCTCTAAAGTACCACACAAAAAAAAATCTGCATTGCTTCTGTTTTATATTAAAAATAAAAAAAAACCAAAACAACAACAAAAAATCATGATAAATATATCAAAAATAATAACAATAAAAAAAGTACATTTTGCAAGTCATGCCAGATAATAATAATAATAATTTTCAATCAAAATTCTGCTGATGAATATAATTCTTTTCTTTTTTTAAATATATATCTCAATGTGCTCGTGTTTTTTTTTATTTCTAGTACATGAAGTGTACCATTTTTCTCAATCCATTCAATTTTTTTCATCCTTTTATTATATTCACAAATCCTCTTAAAAAAATACGACATTTTTCAATCTCTTTTCTATCTTTTTTTAAATTTTTTTTTTTTATTATTATAATTTTTTTTTATTTTAGAGAGAGAAATAAAATAGTGCATTTACTATGAAACACATACAATGAGTATATAAAAGCCAGAAAATAGCACATTCGAAAAAAAAAATTATATTGTGAAATTTTTATTGCAACTCACAAAAATATTATCTTCAATTTTGAAATTGTTTCAACTTAAATGCACTCACACACACACACACACAAACACACAGCTGAATGAAAATAGAATAGAATTCATGCAGATAAAATTTCACATTGTGTTCTGTACACAAATTACTGACATACATACGCTAATAATAACAGAGGACAATAGAAAATGGATAAAGAATGTTATTTGGTTTCTCTTCACTGTGTGAATGTGTGTGAGTGTGTTTGCTTGTCTCTGATATACCAACTTTGATAAGTAGATTGTGATATTTTATTTGTTTATATATGATATCATATATATGTGAAATTCTATATTATTTAGTTTCATTTTGTATGTCAAAATTATACATAACTGATATGTTTTGCAGTTGACAAACACACTATAATATATTTTATGACTGCAACATCATCATGAGTGAGGTCATTTTATTCACATATAAACATTTTCATACAAATAATTTAAAGTTTTTAGTGATGGTTGCTGATGATAATTGTGGACTTCGAGGTATTTTTGATTGTTAGTCGGTCTTTAAAGGAAATTTTGAGTGGTTAAGTTTTTCATTTTCAAACCTCTTTGACCAATGAGAAACCTGATCAAGTTGAATTTGAAGATAATTTTTTTTTATGGCAACGGTAAAACAAGAATTTGCACCTCCAGGTCATTTGAAATCTCTCATTTTTGTCTCAAATTGAAATCAAAGTCCAGGTTACGAAATCAGGCTTTAAGTTGACGTTTCTAACATGTGACCTTGAAACTTTTAAGAAACAACTTTTTTCAATTTAAATATAAAACCGCTTTTCCACCTCATTCATTGTGACATTTTCCCAAAATTTTTATCTTGTTAAAGTAAAATATGTATTTATAAGTTGAACAACTGAATTTATGGATTGCTACAAGCAATTTTCCAGTTTCTAGATCTTAAAATCTTTATTATTGTGCAATTGTAAGAAGATGAAATCGGATATTTTAGAAAATAGTTTTGATAAGTCTTATTTTAACAAATATAAAACCGTAATTTAACAGTTGAAAGATTTCAATCATGAGACAGTGAGAAAAAAATCCCATGAAAGACTCAAATTGAGTGTCACAGAACCAAAAAATTACTCAAACATAATTTATTTGCAAAAAAATCATTTATTTTAACGAAAATCATGAAAAAACCAACAAAATTCCTTCTTGACGATAAATTATCTTTGAAAATGAATGAATTTGAATGAACTCGTTGCAACACAATGCACGGCTTTAAAACCCATAGTTAAAAGTATATTTTAAATTAAACTTCTCTCAACTCTTAACTCAACTCAACTCAACTGAGACAATTTTTTTTCTTCTTGTTTCTCATTTTATTATACACAATGATTGTTCTAGGAAATAAAATATCCTGTGCTTTTCTCGAATTTATAATGTGAATAGTTTAAATATAATAATAATAATAAAAAGCATTTCTGACAGTCTTCTTACTTACTTACTTACTCCTTAATACACTTCCACTCAAAATGACAAAGTGCATTATAATTTTTTACATTTTTTTTTCTTCCTCAATTTTCTTCTTGCTCTTAATTTTCCATGTATTTTAACAGAAAATTTTGACATATTACTTAGACAAATACTGATGCATCTTGTCAAGTGTGTAAAAATTTATTTTTTTCATGTGAAACTTACATAAAACAATACAAAAGAAAAACAAAAACTAGACGAAGAAGAAAAATTATGACAAAAAGGAAAGGATTAAATGTGTTTTAATTTTATTTTATTATATACATTTCCTTATGCAATGATGTCGCATTTTGTTTCACATTTAAAAGGACTGGAACGAAAATACATTTTATTTTAATATCAATTTACTTGACCAAAGTATATAATTACTTTTTACCCTTTGTCTTGTCATCTTCCAAGTATTTCAATTTTTTCTTCTTTCTCTTGATGGTCTATGATGACAAATCATATAACTAAAAGAATGGAACAAATGAAAATAAATTATAAACCGGAAAAAGGTAAAACGTATAATGGACATGAAATGAAACAAGTTACTCGATACAGAAAACTTTTATTAATGGTCAGTTTTGAGTCGAATTAAATGGGAAGCAACGCTAACTAAGATATCTTTTCAACTAAAAAAGTGCGTTTAAAATAAAACGATGTGCATTTGAAACTAGTTGAAAGTGGAACGAGCTGAATTTGAAAATAATTGAAAATGAAACGAGCTGATTTTAAAACTTGAAAATGGAACTAGCTGAATTCAAAACTAATTGAAAATAGAACGAGGTGACTTTGAAACTAGTTGAAAATAAAACGAACTTATTTTGAAACTAATTGAAAATGAAACGGGCTGAATTTGAAACTAGTTGAAACTGAAACGAACTGAATTTGAAACTAATCAAAAATGGAACGAACTGAATTTGAAACTAATCAAAAATGGAACGAGCTAAAATTGAAGCTAATTGAAAATGAAACGAGCTGAAATTGAAACTAATTGAAAATGAAACAATATTAATTTAAAACTAATTGAAATTGGAACGAGCTGAATTTAAAACTAATTGAAATTGGAACGAGCTGAATTTGGAAATAGTTAAAAATGCATCGCGCTGAATTTGAAACTAGTTGAAAATGAAACGAGCTGAATTTGAAACTAGTTGAAAGTGGAACGAGCTTAATTTGAAACTAATTGAAAATGGGACAAGTTGAATTTGAAACTAGTCGAAAATGGAACGAGCTTAATTTGAAACTAATTGAAAATAAAACGAGTTAAATTTGAAACTAACTGAAAATAAAACGAGCTGAATTTGAAACTATTTGAAATGAAACGAACTGAAATTGGAAGTAATTGAAAATGAAACGAGGTGTATTTGAAACTAGTTAAAAATGAAACGGGCTGATTGTGAAACTAATTGAAAATGGAACGAGCTAAAATTGAAACTAATTGAAAATGGAACGAGCTACAATTGAAACTAATTGAAAATGGAACGAACTGAGATTGAAGCTAATTGAAAATGGAACGAACTGCATTTGAAACTAGTTAAAAATGAAATGAGCTGAATTTGAAATATTTAAAAATGCATTGAGCTGAATTTGAAACTAGTTGAAAATAAAACAAGCTGAATTTGAAACTAATTAAAAATTAAACGGGCTGAATTTGAAAATAGTTGAAAATGAAATGAGCTGAATTTAAAACTAATTGAAAATGGAACAAGCTGAATTTGAAGCTACTTGAAAATGAAACGAGCTGAATTTGAAACGAACGAAGTACATGTCATTTCTTTTCAAATTGAGTGAAAATGAATCAATTTAAATGGCGCCATGATCGAAAATGGAGAGTTTTCATTAAAAGCAAACTGAAAATTGGTCAGAGAAAATGGTTTGAGTTAAATTGACATGAAATAATTGGAATTTTTCAACCTCTACTCCACACAAGGCCATATAGGATGTGTATTCTGTATATGTATGTTTTCTATGTGTGTACATGTGTGAATGTATGTAATTTGTATTTATTTTAAATTGTCTCTAAAAACCAAAAAATACCATAAACATAATGAAACGGATGTCATATCCGGCACAAACCACCACAATTGTGTTTCATTTTAATCATGAATTAAAACTAGGGAAAAATATACTTTTGTAAATTTGATACAAAATCCTAGTCTCATTCACTGATACATACACAAACACACATAAAAATTTTTAATGAAAATTGTGAGGCAACGAGTGTAAAAGACAAAATATTCATTTTATACCAAAATTTAACAGCAACAAAAAAAAACCAAAAATATAACCTTACTTTATTATTAGATCGGACATCAGCAAAATGAAAACCTTAATTAAATGTTGGGTGAGATGAAAATTGTCATACGTACACATGCACATACATCCATACAAAAAAGTTATCACACATAAAAACAATAAAGAATTTGAAATGAATCTGTCTGACTGATGAAAAAAAACCAGAGAAAACGCTCAAAACATCAACAATTACAAACAGTATGAGTGAATATTGTTTTGTCTATGAATGTCGTTTCATTTTATATTTATTAGATTTTAACTACGACACACACACACACAGATCAGTTGGGTATAGAACGGATTTATGATGTTCAGGTTTGTGATTAAACTTTATTGTTATTTTAACCTCAAAAAGCGAATTAAATTGGCAAACTCTTTAAATTCGTAAGATAAAACCATTAAAAATGAAATATTTGAGAAAAGTTTTTCTTTTGAATTATGTGTTTGAACTTCTTTGAAGCGAAAATCAGGCAACCAAAAAATTAAAAACAAATTGAGAAAATGACCATTGAATGGACAAAATGAGCGTATTTTCAATTTATAATTTTTTTGATGTTATGTTCGATAACAGTTCGAGACCCTCTTGCAAAATTTGGATATCTGTGGTAAAAAAATACAATTATTCATATTAATTTTAAAGCATTTTTTCAATGATTTTCTGAAATTCAGTACAATGAAAAGAATTTTTTCGTAAGTCTCCCTAAATTTCACACATAAATTGTAATAAATTTCATTTATTTTCCACTTCTTAGTAAGTACAGGTCATAAATTTGATTTTCCGTTTCCTCATGACGTCACAACTCCCACATCAGACCTAATGTGCGATATCATAATTAATTTGAACCCTCTTTTTTTTCTAACAAACACGATCCAAAAAATAAATCACTGTTTCATTTTAATTTCCTTCATTTTTTACTTAATTTTCATAAACTGTTTCAAATTATAGCATGACTATGATTTTTTTTTCTTAGATATCAAAAAAGTCAATTATAGCAACAAACAAAAAAAATTGTTATCATTTACGTCACAAGTGTTTCGACAACACGTCAATTGAAAAATAAACTGATTTCTTTAAATACCGTTCTATTTTTTGATTAAATAACAGATTTAAAAATTAATTAAAATGTTATAAGCAAAAAATGGTGATGCTAAAAATCATTTATAATCTACTGACATAAAATAATCAACTTTCTCACCCCTTTTTTGCGTTTTCTTCTTAAAAAACAAGGCAAACACATTTTCTCACTTTACTTTTGACGGTTTAAGCAGGCAAGGGGAGTTCAAAAATTAAAAATTTCTCATTTCATTAAAAAATCTTCAATGAAAAACTTTAAAAATTACCTTAAGACTGATGATGATGAGACCATTTTCATTATGGGCAGCTTTTGAAGGTCGACTTGCCTTGATTCCATAAAAAAATGATGAAATTAAATAACAAACAACAACAACAACAACAACAAAAAAAGTAAAACAAATCTGTTAATTCTCTTGTTTATTTATTTATTTATTTTCTTTTCCATCCCGATTTTTGTAACTCAATCCATCGTCAACTCAATTTACTTAAATGTCTAAATGTACTCGAACAAATTACACGACAGTTAATCAGTTTAATTAATTACTTTTCACTTTTTTTTTATATCCATTCTAATCATAATAAAAAAGATTGTTTCTGTTACGATGTTATTTGTTTAATCAAATAATAATAATAATAACGTGAAAAATATTAAAATCATTAATTAAATTTCCTTGAAATATCGCTGGAATACGCAGATGATGATGGTGTTTCACAAAAAAACAAAAAAAAAAAACTAGAATGGGATAATAAATGAATTAAAATTCTTGGAATTGAAGTGTTTGTTGTTTGTGTGTCGTTAACTGAGATGATGAAACGACCTGTAGATTTAAATTTAAAACAGGGAAACGGGAATTAGGTCAGGTGCATCGCGCATAGATACGTAGAAAAATTAATTAAATGGCAAGTTTAGTGTTTGACGTCTCTAGAGAATGACATAATTTAATTAGACAAATCCTGGTTCTGCATAATTCTGATGATATTTTTTTTCAGTTTCAATGTTTTGATAATTTTTTCTTGGTATTGTCATGATTGTCAAATGATTGGACGATGGATTTTTTTTTTAAAATATATTCTCACAACAGTTCTAAAAAAACCTAATTAAAATTTTACACTGAAATAAGCTGACTTTATTTTGAAATTTTTTGTTAGTGAGATTTTTCAGAAAATATTTCTGAATTTCCCATTACATATCCTGAAAATTTAGAAAAGAAAAAAAATACTTTTTTGATGTAATGCATTGCAGTGACTTCGAAAAAAGAAATATAAATTGTAAAAAATGTAGAACATGATCGTGAACGATATACAATAGCACATTTTTATAGATTTTAGAAAATTTTGTGATAAAAAAATTCGCGATTTTTGAAATTTCGCTGTTTTTTCAGTCATTTAAAACCCTAAAAAACGATATAAAAACTAAAAAACGAGTTAAAACCTAAAAAACCATAAAAAACGAGTTAAAAGCTAAAAAACTTAAAAAACGAGATAAAATTAAAAAAACGATATTTTAATCTAAATAACGATAAAACTCAAATTTGGAGATTTTTTCGGTGAATATAAAATTAGCGAATGCTTTAAACAGAAATACGCTCGTGTATATCGTTCATGATCACGTTCTATAATTTTTTTAATCCAAATTTTGTCAATGAGCTTAAAAAAACATTCGTATTAAAATTCACTCCTAATTGAATTGAATGGACAGGAAATTTAATTTATAAATTTTTGTAGATTTTCAATTAGTTTATTAATTTTTGTTATGATTTTGCTGTTTCTTTTGTATGACTTTTTCCATTGAGTGAAAACATAAAAAGGAAACTTGTGCTGTTAATTACATTGAAAGTTACCTCAAACCATAATTATTTTATGTCTGTTTTTTTTTATTTCTTGTTATATTCAGCTGATGGAAGATACAAATAAAAATATATATTGATGGTACATTTACCTTTTAATTAGCTTCCACTAACACACACAAACACACGTATTTATAGAAACACTTTAGTATGAAACATGGCGGAAAAGCGCACAAATGTTAATTAATTAAAACTTTTTAATGGATTTTCTTTTTGATTTTTTTTAAATTCTCTTTTTTCTTCTTCTCAAACTCTCGACATGAATTTTTTTTTTCAAATTACCAGTTTTCTGTAAGTTTATCATTGCAAAAATTAGTTGATATTTTCAGATATTACATTCATTACCTTCTTGAGACTTTATAAATGACTGCCTCAATGCTCCTTTAGATAAGGAATTATTTTTGTTCATGTTCGTATTTGTACACACACACACACACACAAAGTTGGTGGGACTTTTCTTCATTATTTTGTTTGCTGTTAATTTAATTCAATTATGGCCACTGTTTGGATTCCTTTTGATTTCATTGAAATCTTTTTTTTTTCTTGGAATAATAATTTTAATTTTGTTTTGGAAAAGTTTTACAAAGTTTATTTGCATTGAATATTTTCACACGTTTTAGATTATTTTTTCTCCTTGATTTATTTTGAGTGGAATTTCATATTTGATGTGACCTTGTTTAAATTTGAATAACACGGATAATTTTTTTTTTTTGATAAATGAAAATAAAAAATATTGTTTACTGTAAAAATTATTTCATTATTTGTTTTAACTTTCGATATTTTTTTCCTTTGAAATTGTTGTTTTTTTTCATTTTCTTACATAAAATTTTTATTTCCTTCGATTTTTCATCTATAAGCTTCTTATGTACTTTTTCCTTTGCGTTAAATGATTGATATTGATGATGGAAATTTTTGCATACGTATTTGTAGATAAAAGTGCTATTAAAAGAACAAAAGTTTCTCTAATAATATAAAAATTGTGTCGTCATTTTTCATTTTTTATTATTATTTTTAAAAACTTATCCTTCAATAAAAATTTTATTGAAAATGGAAATCGTATCACGAATGAATTGCATAAGCGTATATAAGGGATAGATGAGAAAAAAATGATATTTTGAAAAAAACCGCCATTTTAAAAAAAAACCGCCATTTTTTAAAAAACACACCATTTTAAAAAATCAGACATTTTTGGCTTTTGACAGTTTTCAGGCTCTGGAGATTATTCATTGAGCCCAATCCCCAAGCCTAATCTCAGAGCTAATTAGTTAAAGTTCATTATAGAAAACTTCTCCATCCAAGAAAACAAATCATCAATTTTTTAAAAATTTTAACCTCTGAAAAATGTCAGATTTAAAAAGAAAAAACAAAAGGACTTAATTTATAAATATATGAAATGTGACTCAAAAACGTATTTTCCTTTAAATATGCATTTGTAATGAAGCGGACAAAAAAATATAACGAAAAGTATTAAATAAAATAAAAGTTTGTCAATTTAATTTGATTAGAAACAATTTTTTATGTAAATCTCTTGCTCCCACTCCAACTCACACTCCTCAAGCATATTTTTTTTTTAATAGCGATTTTTCTAATGATTTCCATTTTAGTAGGGTCAATCGAAAATAAAAATAAAACATTATTGTCAAAACTTTTTTCCTGTTTTTTTCCATCTCACTCTTCATTAACTTCAACCTACACACAAAAACGACTGATTTGAAAGCCAATAATAACTGTCGATACAAGTAAATATTGGTCATTAAGCTCTCTTCAAAAATTACCGTTACAGTGTGAATAATTTTAGCCAATTACGAAATTTATCATTAGAGATGGTAATCCAATTTGAAATTGAATGAAATTGGTTAAATTTTATTATTAGAAACGATTGGAAAAAATGAGTATTTGAACTTTTTCCCAATCACCCTGGATGAACACGCGCAATCACACACACACACACACACACACAAACAGTTTAAAATACATTTATTTTTGGTTTTCAAAATATGCCAAATGCCCAATAATTTGAAACATTTTCCATCTCAAATAACCAATTAATGACGCTACAATTACCTTTCACTGTTGTTCTAGCTGTGTGATGTTGTTGTTGTTAGTTCGTTTTTATTATTATTGTTATTATTATTTTAGTTCCATGAAATGTCTGTGTGTTTAAATGAATGTAAATTATTTGTGTGCATATTTGAAATACTTACATTTAAAATGTATTCAATATAATTGTGTGTATGTATGTGTGTGTGTACGTGTAATAAATTGTATAACTAAGAGAAAACCAAAATTCCCGAATATTATATACAAATGTGGAGTATTGACCCATTCAACTATTGATTTTAGCCATAATGTTATTTTGTTATTGTTAATTTTATGAAAATACAAGGAAAACCAATCAATGCCCTGTGGTACATATTTAAATTAATTTTATGATTAACGGTAAAAATTTCAAATATTTTAAATTTTTGATTTAACTTCAGGGAGAGATATGGAATATTTATATTAAGGGGAGGGAGGAGGGGTAAGTATATGAGGTTAATATTTTGCTGTACATGATTTTAGACCCGATTTTTTTTCCAAAAAAAGACCAAAAAAAATTTTTTTCGATGTTTCAATTTTTTATGATATTTTCAAATTTTTTAATGAAAAAGATCTCAAAAATCAATTTTTATGGTACTCTGGTTCAAATAAATCACCAACTTTGTTCTGCAAAGTTGTTCCTCATAAAATAAGCTAAAATGTTGTTTTAGACCATTTTTTGTGTTTTCATACGAAAATATTGAGAAATCATCCAAAAACTGTTCAAGTTAAGTTCAGCATTTTGAAAATCGTAAATACATGAGAAACCGTTAATTTGTATGGATTTTTTTTTCCAAAAGAAACAGACACATAGTTTCTTCTAAAAAGTTAAATATTTTGTAAATTTAAGCAACTTTTTCGTACATTGTATCGATGCTTTCATAGAAAATATTAAAATCATCATACAAATCAACGATTTTTCATGTATTTGCCATTCTGAAAATGCTCAACTCAATTTGAACAGTTTTTGGATGATTTCTCAATATTTTAGTATGAAAACTCAAAAAGTGGTATAAGACAACATTTTAACTTATTTTATGAGGAACAACTTTGCAGAACAGAGTGAGTGATTTATTTGAACCAGAGTACCATAAAAATTGATTTTTGAGATCTTTTTCATTAAAATATTTGAAAATGACATAAAAAATTCTAACATTGAAAAAAATAATAAAAATTTTTTTTTCGTCTTTTCAAATTAGAAAAAAAAAATTAGCCCCATATGTATAAAGGTAAAATTTCACAAATACACGTAGACAATGCATATAAATATTTCAGCCCCCTCCCTTCATTGATCTGATATTCGTCAACCCTAAATTTTACACGCATTTTATCCACAGGGCAATTTATGTTTTAAAACACACATTTTACATGTACATACCAGTCGATTGCTATTTAGTAAATTTGAAATAATAATTATTATTATTTGCATTTATTTTGTATGTGTGTGTGTGTGAGTGTGTGTGTGTGTATATATATGCCATAATATTTGTAGTTTGTGCAATAAATAAGTTATCTTTAATTGTGTTGTACATTTTGAAAGCATATTTAATGAAATACAAATAATAGGAACAAAAACAGACGGTATATTTCGTTCTAAGGGATTTCACACGATTTGTCTGTTATTAAAAGCTTTTTTCGCCTAATATATTATGGTTTTTTGAACTTTCTATTCACTAATGTTAGTCGTGGTCGTGTTTTGTTAACCCAATCCGGAAGACGTGACTTGAGTGTAACTTCTTCTCTGAGTTTTTCGTATTCCTTAAACATTATTGAGTATGTTTTATCTTTGAGTTTATCAACGTCATCCAAGGTAAGGCCTTTTGTTGGAATTGGTTCTAACACGGAAATTATGTTGTGACCTGAATTATGAGCAAAGGAAAATATTTTAATTTCAGTGGTATAATGATATTATTACAAAAAACTTACCTTTTTCAAACAAAAATTTCTCATTAGGCTCATCCATGTAATAGTATGGAGCATTTACGACCGGTATGATCGGGACTTGAGCTTGAATTGCCGTTATAAATGCCCCTTTTTTGAATGGCATAAACCCTCCTTTGTTATTGCGTGTTCCTTCCGGATAAATTAAAACTTTTGCCTTTTCTTCCACCATAAATTTTTCCGTGCTCGTTAAAAGCGAATACGCCTGCTTTGTGCTCCTCCTATCAATGTATCTCAATCCACATAACCATGCCCCAGGTCCAAATGGAAAGAAATAGAAAATTTCCCGCTTTGCAATTGCCGTCATTTTATTGAACTGTGACCAAATATTATTTAAAGCTGATTGATAAGATTAAATGCAATAAATTTGAGTACAACTTAACACACCCAATTTTTTTTACTATTTATATACATACCAAAAATATCGACAGCAGACTGATGATTACAACAGATAACAGCTCCGATATCGAGTGCAGCAATGTTCGCGCCTCGCAACTCCCATGTCATATTCAAAATGTAACTCACTTTCCTTATGAACCATGATGCAAACTTAGCATTGGCGACATTGCGAGGACGAGGCAAGAAAAATGGAATTAATAAACCTACTATGAAGAGTTCGGCATATAAAATCACCAATTTCCAACATAAATAATGAATTTTTGTACCGACACGAGTACAACTGTAAACAAGTAGAATTGGAATGTAAAAAGTGAAGAAGAGAAGAATCAAATACAGATAAGCCCAGGAAGCTCGACAAATTACGAATAAAATTGCTTCAAGGAGATCCATGATTCAAGTTAGATTTCCAAACAAATTACACACAATTTTTAGTGAATTATGATTATTTGTACTAGATTTCGTTCGACGGTCAATACTAGACTAAAGTGCAATGTTTTGTCAAGTGTTTGTATTACTTGTTATGATAGCGTATAATCAACCCTTTCAGCGACTTTTATTGTGAATATCAAATATTTTTATATTTTTATCAAAACTCCACAAAAAGATATAAAATAATATTATTTCCTGACCAGACTACGATTAAAAATTTATCATTTAGGTCATAATTTGTTCAAATTATACTAAAAAAGCCCATCATTTCATCATATAATGACAATTTTTATTTGAAATTTTATTTCCAAGAGGGTCTGTGCAATAAATTGTTAAAAGATAACACACCAAAATTATTGATAACTTGATTAGATAATGAAAATAATATTGAATGAATAATTGATTAAAAAAACAGACAATCATTAAATCATATAAAAATAGATAAATTTTTATATTCATTCAATAAATCTTATCTGTCTTCATTTGTAAAAGTAGACTGATTGTAAATTTAAAACTATTATTTATTTTTCAAATTAAATTTAATTTAGCATTAAAACTACGTAAATAAAAGCTAACATGTTTTGTTTATCGTGTAAGCAAACAATGAGATAGAGTAAAAATATGTATTTTTCTTGTCAGATCCAAGTGAGTTAGTGTGTGTGTGTGTGTGTTGCTTTTAATCTAATATATCATTTGTTTACTTCCTTTTACTTAAAAATAACTCACTTTAATTTCTTACATCGTCTGTATTAGTGTTTTCTTTCGGAAATTCATAACAATGAATATAATTTCATGCTTTTGTAAATGTAAATTACAATATAAAACAATAACAACAAGAGTACAAAAAAGAAAGTGCACTGATTTCAAAGCAACATTCCCCAAGATATAAAATAATACATTTTCACTCTTATTTAAAGAACACTTTATCATGTTTCCTACATATTTTTAACTCATTTCAAGGTGTTGTGAATGTAATAATAAAATGTATTTTCTTGCTGCTTTTTGTATACATAAAAGATTATTATGAAAAAGCTACGAGGAGTAAAGAACAAAAAACTTGAACAGTAATTGTCTTGAAAAGGAACGAGCTCCTCCATGAAAACATTTCAAAACAATGCATTTTCAGAGTCAAAAGATTTGAAATTACAAAGGAAACGGCATAAGACAATAAAGACTTTGCTCAAAGATTTTCTTTTGCTTTTAACTCCTGATATGATAATTTGATTATAGTCATATAAAAGTAATTTTAGTGGTAAAATTACTGGTTTGACTATGATTTTATTGGTAAAATTTCATATCAGTAACAGTTTAAATAATAATAAGTGATATCAAATTTTATAATTCTATGATATTATCTCTAATATTCACATATTATTATTATAATCTTTATCAAAATTACTATTATTAAAACTATTTCTGTGTATTATGAATGCGTGAGTGAAATTTTCTTTAAAATGAAATACCTTGTTGAAATTTCCAGTGAATTTTGAAACGCTAACTCAGGTATTTAAATGAACGTGCATTTTAAATTTGCGTTTATTGTAGTGCATCCACTTTCGATATTAATATTATATTATAACCTCAGCACCATGAAGTATAATATAAGAAATTTGGGTCTATTATGCATGCGAAACTGATGGTACTTTTGATAGAATCAAGTTCGTAGAATGTAGCAAGCGGTTTGCTATAGAAGATGGTATTGTGCATGAATATCCAGTCAAAATTCCATTTGGCTCATGAACGGAGCAAAGAAGTATTTTTTCCGGAGATAATACACTTTTTACGTTCAATGGCAATTGTACACTTATTTCTACCGGGTTATTGGCTATTCAGAAAATGGAAAACTTTATTTAAACGATTTTTCAAAAAAAAATTGGGAAAACATGTTTGAAAAATAGAGATATTTAGCAAGTGGTTAGTTCAACATAATTAAAAGCTTTTCCGATGATCTTAGTGAGTTTGGAACTAATTCAAAGATGCGTAGCGAAAGATGATTTAAAATGCATTTTAAAATAATTTAATTTCTTTTCCAAATATCCCTTGTTTCGTGAAAAATTTTTTAATTTAAAACAAAGCTTAATAAAAATATTATTAGTCATCGACGCGTCGCGACGTATTCTTGTTGAGGAATCGAATTGAGATTTTGAATTCACTCGTCAAATGCTTCCATCATGTTATTATTTGACTCAATTGATTTTTAACCACTCTGATATAAATTTATTAAAATCTGCTTATTCGAAATAATTTAATCAACAATATCTTCAATTTTCTTATAGCATATTGTTTCTTCAGCATCTTCAAAAAAAAAAATGGATCTTACCAAAGGAATTTCTACTCAAATCATTTGCTAAAATATTTTGGCTTTCTGATGATGAAGAGAAGAAACTCATGTTTCTGATTCTCAATTTTAATCTGTAACTTTAAACGCATAGTCTAATCAGTGTTTAATCGCTTTTATTTCGAACCCGCTTTCATCTGAATTGAATATTCTGTTGGGATCACTCATCAAACAAAACAAATAATTTTCTCAAAGCCAAGTTTCAATATCGTCAAACCAGTTTTTGATATTCAGCTCGGTTACAAATACTGCATCTCTTGAAAGTTTTTCTGGCTTTCTTTTGCTAAGAATAGGATGCCGCTCGTAAAATATTTGTAACCACCCATCAGTTGGTCCTTTGGGGCCGAAAACATTTAATTGAACTATAAAAGCCATACCACGTTTTGATTTGAGTTGAGCTCTTAGAATCAGAATTTTTGGCACTTTCTATAACTCATTTGACAAGAATGTCTTCAATTTCAGGTGAAAACGGTTGAACAGCCACGTTTAACAATAACTGAATTTAATCTTAATTAATTTTGGAGAAGGAAAAATCGAAATAAGACAGTAAAAATAAAATGCAGCCCTAATTACTGTTGTAAATTATCTTCTTGAACAATTATTCAATCATCAATTTACAATAATTTATTTTCTTATATATTCATGGTTTACTCAAGCCAATTTTTTCTGTTGATATTCAAAACATTACATTATTTTTCATTTATTTTACTACTAATACTCTACCTTCTAAGTAAGTCTTCTGTAAGCAAAATATCTGGATACTTAATGAAAAGATGGAGGCATCATCTTATAAAATGTGACTTGAGAAATCTTTCCTACACAATTTCATGAAACGCTAATTTTAGTTAGCGTTCAATTTTTAAAAGAACTTTTAAAAAGGAGAAAATTATCATGATCAGCGTTATCATAAAATTAGGATGATTATGCATTCAAAAAAGGTATGTTACATTATGTACAATTAGGCTTAGTAAAATGAAAATTTTCTCACTATTATTATTATTGTCATCATTGGCAGTTATTCCTGTATTTTATGTTCTCTTAAAAATTTTAAATTGTATTTTACATTACTAGTTTAGAGTGCAACTCTTTACATATATGTTGAGTCTGACTTAACTAAAATCGACCTCCTGATATTCTAAGATTCAAGTTATGCCTTTGAAATTTTAATTAATTCCACCAAAATTAATCCTTACGAATAATTTAATATCTATGATTGATTGATCGTTTGAAAGTAAAACAATTATGATCGACTGTTATTAAATTTCTCAGAAAACCATAATTTTCCCTTAATTTCCACCTCAATGCACGTAAACCAATGTCAAATGCTAAATTTAACGTAAACAATGATAATAATTGGTCATATATTTGTCCAAACATGCACAAGCACAACAAGAAAACGTTGATGTTTAACACATTTTTGTTAATTATTTATGGTTCAATTATTTTCAAATGAAGTCAATTAATTCAAATAATACATTTTGATTAACAATTCAACATCAATTAAGCGTAACTTTATCCATTGCTGTCTCTGTTTTAGAAATAACGTTAAGGTTAAATTGAATATGAATCATGTTCAGTTTGCGATTTTCTAACATGCATTTTCCAGTCAAGTTTTCATAATTTTCAAACTAAAATTTCAATTTTACCTCAATTTTACATGAAATTCCACAATCCAATCTAACTTTATGTTCTCTTAAAAGGTAGACGTGACTTTTCAGAGTAAAAATACTCATTTGTGTGATGTTAAAATTAATGATGCAAATTTTTTGGTTTTGCATCCATGTACGTGTCCCAGTTCTGATGACCGAATTTTCTAACATTGACTTGGATTATTGCTAAATAATAAAATGGCACAAAATATTCAAATGCATTATTATCATTACTATTTTCACTGTAAATATCACACTTTTACTTGGCAGACTGGAATTAAAATGAATTTGAACTAAATTTAAATGATGATGATAAACTTAACATGGATGATTTTGTTGAAGATAATCAAAAACAAAAAAATGCGGAAGATATCTTTATGATGTGGGTTCAATTTTATATCCAGAAAAAATTGCATCTTATGGTTAATAGAAAACAAATTCATACAATTTTTTGGCAAATAATCAAATATTCAAGTCTTGCTGCACCAAAAAAAACACACACACAAATTTCAGTTTAATTTCATATGTTATATTATTATTTTCACGGTGACACACACGCTTAGAATTGCTTTTAAACAAATATTAGACTTGTGGTTATATTTTGAGGTAATATACCTGTTCTGTAGAATAAATTCTATTTATTTTGGCACTCGTACAACTCAGCTCTCAAAATAATTGTTTTAACATAGGATGTGACCTAACATAGCACACAAACACTAACCAACGATAACAAAAACAGCAACAACAACAACACAAACAGTCAGGACATTCAACCTTTTTTTTTACTGTTATTATTATTATTTTATAGTATATAAACATACCAAATGGTCTCTGTAAAATGGGTGTCTTTATAAATTTATCATAGGATTTCAATTTATTTAGATTGTGGTCATACGTAAATGTAAACATATTTAGACTTTTGTATTTGTTGTGTATGTGACTTTTCTTCTTATATCCATATAACTTGAATAATATGAGGTTTGTTTATTGTGGTTTTTTTTCTATTTATATGCATGAATTTAAAAGTGTATCTAACACTCATTTAATGATAACATAAACTAATATGAAATATGATAAGTATTTGAATTGAATCTCTGTGGTAAACAATAGATTGGGATGAAATTCACATATCTAAAAATAAATCCACATTTCAGCTCAGGTGGTGCTTTTATTCAAATAATTCATGGAATATTTTATAGTCATATATCAAAATAACAGTATCACTTTACCACTTAGGTCTTCACATCACTTGGTAACAATTCAATTTTAGTTTCAGTCTGTAGGATGCCTTTATGTAATGTGATATTTATTGTGGTTTTTTAGCAAGATTATGCTGCAAAAATATACAATGATATCAATTTCATGTAAATTAAAGAGAAAATAATAATAATAATTGTGTGAATTTTATTTATATTTGTGGGTTTTACCAAGAATTTTTTGGAAAATTTTGTGATTCAATGAACTTGTTTACATCTGATCATGTTATGTTATGTTATGTTACGTTATGTTTACATCTGATCTATCAATTGATGAACTATCGTTATTGATATTAGTGATATTAAAATGTGAAATGATTTTTTTTGTGAAAAATATGGTCAAGTTGATAAAATTCAAACAAAATGTAGGACGACATAGTGCAAGATAGAGACGAGCGCCTTTCTATAGACAGAATTTACCATTTTTTAAATGATCTGAAATTTTGAGTTAGTCGGAAATTTTGGATCATTCGGCCATTTCGGTTTAGTCCGCTATTTTGAGCTAGTCGACCGTTTAGGGCTAGGAAATATATCATTCAATGTTGCTTTACCTTAAGATTGCCAATCTAATACGCTACACGCAACTACCCTTAGGCATACCAGGTACTTTTGATGAAAAATCAGGACTAGAAAAATACAAAATCGGGATCTGAAAGCAAAAACCGGGAGATGGTTAAATACTATTAATTTTTTACTAGGCTGAAGTTATCGACGACCTTATCATCCTCGAGAAGGGATTTTTCAAACTCCAAGAGCTTTTCCCAACATCTCGCAGTGCCATCAACGACTTTTACTCTGACTTTCTATTTTTGTTTGGTGTTTTTCAACTTTATTCTTCGTGTAAATCACAAAACAGCTCTCAGCGCCCTCTGGGGTGTTCAATCAAAAAAATCAGATACAAGACGCTGTAATTTTTGATTCTCTCTACCCAAATGTTATGCCTAACTATCTCTCAAAAAATCATATTGCGTTATTCATTTTTTATATACAACTTCCAGGTATGTTGTTTACTATTCTTAAATTAGTCAATAATAAAAAAATTCCATTAATACCAAAAAGTCCAAAAAAAACCTATAAATTCGATAATAAAATTATAAAATGTCCCCTTTTTTCATTCACGTTCATTTTCAATGTACACTAAAATTCCACAATATAATTTATGCTCATTAAATATTCTGATCTTGATTTTCTATTTTATGAATATTATCATTGAATAGCTGTCATTGTCATGCCTCATTATATTGTTGTCATTTCTGATTGCATTTACCGTTCATCGTAAAATCATAATGAGAAAAAATATGTAAAGCTTCCTTTAAACGTGGTCTGTGTCACTCAAGATGACCAGCTCGCAGAGGAACTTAAAGTTTCATTATTTGTTTAAGTTAAAGAAAAAAACTTAATAAGCTTAGAAATTTAAAAGGTAATTTTTGGAAAATTAAATGAAAATGCCTGGTATTTTTAGAACGTTAATTGAAATTTTAATCATTTGCTGGAAACGCCAGGTACTTTTTGTTAACTTCAATTAAATTTTAAACCACATATGAAAGCACAAGCTATTTTTAAAGAGATTTTTGTCATTTCGTGGAAACGCCAGGTGTTTAAAAAAAAAAAAAATAAATAAAAAAAAAATCATTTAAAGGAACCGCCAGGTATTTTTTTATTGAATTTCAATGTAATTGCAAATCAAGTGGATACGCGTGGTATTTTAAAGCCAATTACAAACATTTTTTTTGGCATTCAATGGAAACGCCTGGTAATTTACTGGAAATGTAATGAAATGTAAGCGCCTGGTTTTTAAATTTTAAAGTGAATTACCTCGAAACTACTTCAATTTAAATTTTTAACAAAAAATGTTACGATAATAATATCAGTTTGAATAATATCCATAAATGAAGATAATAATAATTATGGTAATAATAATGAGAATGAATAACGTCAAAATATGATAAATAAATAAATACGGTCAACAATTTTATGATTTTTCATCATTTTGAAAATCAAAAAATTTAAATTCGATCACCTTTAAAATTTACTCGTCAAAATGAACGAAATTCATTGCATTAAAAAAAAATAAAAATACAAAAACCATAAAAATAAAACACCTTAAAACACTGATTCGTGTTTTGCATAATTTGTCTTCATCTTATAAATTTAACTAAGCATGTAATAAATAAAACTCTATTGTTATAAAAATTAGTGCTGACTTGAAGAATATTTTCAATCTTTCAGTCTAAACCTTATTTTTTTCTCAACTTGTAATTCTATTTTAATAACATAGATCCCATTTAAATTTAACATTTATTTTAAGTGGTACATTTAAAAATTTTATGAGTTTTTTTTTGTAGGTTTAAATGGAGACAATCTATGTGTCGTTAAATTTTTGAAATTATACATAAAAGTGATGATTTTTGTTTTTCCTCCCCTTTTTTAATTTTTTATAATCACAATGATGCTCAAAAACTACTTTTACTTTGCAAACTTTAGTGAGAGGGTACACAAAAGTGATAATTTTTATTAATTTTGGGATAATTGCGGTGTGCCTTTTTTATATATATCAAGACAAGGCCTCACAAATATTAGGTGATTTATTAAAATAAAAATTTGGGTGTCTGCATATGAAATTTGTTACAATTTCACGCTTATTCAAATTGTTTTGTTATTTAATACAATTTTTTTAAATGTATGCGTGTGAGTGTTAATTTGTATGTTTTTGTAACTTGAATAGAAATTTCACATGAAACATATCAAATTTTTTAAACATACACATAATAAAAAAATTTAAAACACACAATAAAATGAAATAAATTAATCTTGAATTACTTTTTAATGAGTTTTTATATGAGTCACGTTCTCAAATTATTTTATTGTTGTTTTTAATGATTTTTCTCATTGCTTGCTGTTCTGTTTTGTGTATGGGTGTGATAAAATATGTGAAATTAATCATAAATCGTTTACGTGTGAATTTATTAGCTATTTTATTTGACTTTTTTCTCCCAACTCATGCTGAAATGAAAATTTGTGGGAGTAATTTATGACATGAAAGTAATTTAATGAATTCGTTGAATGGCTTCAAGAAAAATTTTGTTTTCTCTAGTCGTAAGATGATTTTTTTTTTGAAGAAAAAGCGAGAGAGTTCAAATCTCTCAGTAACTGATAAAGTCGTTGATTGTTTCAATATCAGCTGTTTGATACAATTCATTAATAGTGGTGTCATATGTTGCGTTGAGAATCATTCTGAGTGTCTTGATTTGCTTTACCTGTACTTTTTCAAATGAGTTGCAGCTGCGGCAGAGAAAATTGGGCACGCATAAGTCACTATTGGCTTCAATTTCACTTTGTACAGCAATATTTTGGTACTTTGGTTGAGTTGGGATCGTACAGAAGGTACAGAATTCTGAGAGCTTTGACAAATTTTTCACAAGGTATTTTACATGATTGTCTGCCCATGGAGTGTCGGTGTTTTGGATGCATACTGGACGTCGCGGGATCTCTCTGGTAAGTCTTCTAGTGAAAAATATTACTTGGCACTTGGATAAGTTCGTTTTAATATTCCATTTATCAAATTAGACACAGGCCGTATATAATTTTTATCTTAATTGACAACTCTTATAAAAATTTTTAACCGCCAAACAGTTCAAAGATTTTGTAGTTCAATTTTTGGCCGTAAAAATAACCTGTCTCTACTTGTATATATTAAAACATTTAATTATTTATATGGAAGATTCCACCGTTACGCTGAATACAAAAAAAGACTTACTTGTTTAAAAAACTCATTGAAACTAAATTTTTTTTAAAAAATAAATTATTAAAAACCAAACTAGAATAGGTTTTCTATGTGATAAAACACTACCAATTTTATTTTTTATCATTTAAATGTAATTTTTTAGACAAATCGTTCGTTACTACTGAATACAAAATTGCTTAAACTGATTTTCTTTCAATACGAAATATCGATTTTTCTGCGAATTCTTGAAAATTATCCAAGAAGAGTTATATTTTTCTAGAAGGTTTAGAAGTGTTCTAGCATAAGAAACAGATGGTAAATATTTTTATGCATTAACTAAAAAGATATTAAGGTTTTTTTTTCGTTACTCTGAATACAAAAATTTTTCAGTTTTACATGATTATTCAAATTTTTTGCTGATTTTTTCTATTTATAAGCAAAAATTTACAGCTAAAATTATTTTTACTTAAATAATTGACTCTTCTACTTTCAGATTCAATCATTCAAATATAATTTTTACCGAAAAATCGAAAATTAGAGTTAAATTTAAATAATCATATTTTTACGAAAATTTTAATTATGAATAACAGCCGCCATGTTAATTTTTCGGTTTTGTTATACTACATACAAGTTTTGTACCGAGTATTGACTGAAAATATGAATTTTGTTACGCTGAATACAAACTTTAGTTGTAATTTTAATCAGTTTATGCTAAAAAATTAAAAATTCTAAGTACGCAGTTATTTAGAAATATACATTCTTAAAGAAAATTTATAAAAAAAATTCGGTCCGTAGAAGAAAAATTTTGGAGAAATTAAACTTTTTCATGTTTTCGTTACTCTGAATACGAAGACAACTTAGGTAGATTTCTTTTGATAGCTTAGATGAAATAATAATTAAATTATATTAATGTTGATTATTTTCCTCAAAGATAATCCTGTAATCTATCGTTTTCAATCATTAAAATATAAATTTTGGCACTCAAATAATAAAATTTAAAATGACGGCAATTGGACATTTTTCATAGAAATGTCGGAGAGGCATATTTGAACACATTTTAAACTTCAATATAATAAAAAAAATAAAAAAAAAATTATATATTCTTAAAATTCAATGTGTTTTCTATGCAGCTATACAAAAATTATTTCATAAAAATCAGTTTGAATTTTATGTCAGTATATTTTACGTCGTGGAATCGTCCATATGTATATTTTGTATGTCGTCTCAGTGATCTGGCGATTCATAAAGAAGCTCCACATAAGTTAGGTGACAATCAGTAGATTTAAGTTAAGGTTGTCTCACATGGGAGAGGTTGATCAATCCCTGGTTGTCCTGTTGCCCTTGGTTGGTTTTAAATCAGGAGTAAATTACTTGTTCATTGATGTGGTTTTTGCTGAGCCCCAAATATTAATTAGATAACTCAATTTGCTGTGGATCATGATGTGGTATAGAGTTTTCATGGTTTCTGGTATCAGTCTTTGTTTTAGTTTGTTCAGGACGCCAACATATTTTGAAATT
Source organism: Culicoides sonorensis (assembly GCA_900002565.1). Lineage (NCBI taxonomy): Eukaryota > Metazoa > Arthropoda > Insecta > Diptera > Ceratopogonidae > Culicoides > Culicoides sonorensis. Next base: position 234,158 of record LN483436.1, read on the forward strand.
TGAGTGCAAAGCAATTCAATGTGCTTTTTCCAGAAGAGTGACCCATCAACGGTTATATGCTTCGACGTAATTAGAATATAAATCACTTTTTTGATCACATCGAAACTAGGAGTCGGTTTTGTTTGAATCAAAAAGTCACAATTTGACCATATTGGCTCCTCATCCTCAGTTTCCATAGACACGGCTAAAATCCATGATGAATTCCTTTCAAATTCAATGCCATCTTTTCTAGACGACTTTTGCCTTCCTGTCAAAAAAAACCCAAAAAATTATCATAAAATAACAGTAAAAAATAAAATATACTTAAAATGCTGTCCATAAAATGTAATTTCTATGTCTCTACACATCCAATATCACTTTTTAGATAGAATCCAAACCAGGTGCAACAATTGAATGCATTTTAAAGCATCATCATCATCATTATAATAAATGTACATTTACATTATTTGCTGGTAAAATTTAACAGTGAGTACATTTTGCAGTTACTTACAGGTTCATTTTACATACTAAATATTTTTTTTTTGATGATAATGCACTTTTTGAAGTACCTTTGAAAAAAGTAGTTTATGAACATAGAACAGACAGTTTTTCCTTATTATTTTGTATCCTTTGTTTTTTTTTTATATTTTCAGTGTGTTTGACATATAAAAAATATGTTATTGCTACAATGTTTTAGTTTATTTCTTTTATTATTTATTTATTTTGTGTGTGTGTTTTTTTACAACAATTGCAGAAAAATATTTCAATTTACTTTTATATTATTTTTTCTTTGTGTCAAGACATATTTTTTTATTATAACTTACATTGCAGCATAATAAGAAAATTGTCAATTTTTCTATAAAAGAAAAGCAATATATTGATTGCCTTTAGAGATACTTTACTTGTTGGTTTATTATGACTAGAAAAAAAAATGTATTAACTTTTTTTTTCTTTTCCATGGTTTCAACGATTCTCAATAATGATAAATTATGTAACAAGCTTGATAAAAGTTATGTGATGAAAAGAAAAATTAAAGTGAAATAACATGTGTTTTTTTATGTTTTCCTTACTTAGGATGAAAAAAATAAGTTAACATTCAATATTTATGATCAAAAAACCGAGTTCGTTGATGAATCGTCAATGAAATTGCATACATTTAGGAAAAAAGATAAATACATTGCATAACTTCCGGGGTTAATAAATTCATTAATTAAAGTTATCGCAAATTCAATCTCGTACGATTTTTTTTAATGGAAAACAACAAAAAAAAATTCTCCGATCATCTAGCACGTTATCCAATTCAATCTCAATGTCTCAATGTAAAAAATTATATAAAGGGATGATGATGATGAAAAAAAAGTAAACCGTACATAACAAAATGATGTATTATCCCCATAAAGGCATTTCCTCTCTCTCTAATTAATGCTGATGCTGACACTTTTACATTGTATGTGTGCTCCGTATCAATCCAATTTCTATTGGATGCTGTTAGCAGATTAATTGACGCAATCAATTACTTTGGTGAAATTTGTGTATAACACTAACTGAGTTGGAACACCTGACTTACATCGATACACATATAAATTTTCCTTACAATAAGTGTCCTACATTCAGTATATTTATTATTATTATTAGTGTTTCTGTCGATTTCATTACACATAACACATTTCAACATGCACAAACGTGCGTCATCATTACTAAAATGAGCATGTAGGGAATATAGATTTAATTGAGACTGATTGAAAGGTCTACTCTCAATTAAAATGCTTTTCATGTGTTCAATTTTTTTTTGCTCTCCCTTTTTTTTATCTTTAATCACTTTTTCCTCGTTCATTTGATTTAATTTATAGTTTTAATTCCTTTGTGAGTTCTGATTAAAAGGCAAAATGAGAACAAAATAAAAGTAAAGTAAAAGAGTTATTAAGCAATTTTTTTTCCTTTTTTTATAGCATTATAGCATTACATTTATCAGAGTCTCTTTGATAGTTAAGTCATTATATAATTGATCTGATATTCAGTTGAGAGATAGATATAACCTTTTTTATTCACATTAAAAGGAGCACAAAAAAAAAGAAATATTTAGTAAAAGAATCACGTACTCGAGTGACTATTTATATTTGAAGTGTTTCGTATCAATTACAATTTAAATGGGATATCATTTTTAATTTACCTTGTAATTTTAGCTCGTGCATTAAATAACTTTGAACTATTTTCGTCATTGATAGTGACTAGGTGATATGAAACTGTGACAGATTTTTATGAGATTAGTTTTATATTAAAGTTTTATCGTGAAATGGAATGCATTTAATTAAGTATAAGAAAAAAAAGTGTAAATAAAATTATACGTTAATAAAATTGTGCTTCGAGAGGATATTTCTTTTATTAAGATCTTGTTCAAACAAACAGAAAATAGTATTAAATGCAAGAAGTTATAAATAGAGGTGGCATGTTAAAGGGTTTTATAACTGGTGTTTTATGAACCGACTTTTTTCCATCTTGACATCGTAATCCTGGTAATGTGGCGACCACACAACACAACAATACTCTAATATCGAGCATACAAACATAAAATAAAGAGTCAAAAGAACTCTAGAGTCAGGGAACTCTAGGGACTGACGACAAACGAAGTCCAAAAGAGAACGGGCTTTTGAGATTCTCATGATATGGTCAAAACGAGAATTGAATACTGCCAAGCCCGTCATTCGTTCCACCCTAGATAGAGACAGTGTGTCAGGTGAGTAATCGAAAGGAAATGGCGAACTTGCACATAAACTTGACATTACTTTGCATTTGTTTAGACTCAGTTCGAGTTCCATATCCGAACACCACAAACAAAATTTATTGAGTGCTGACTGCAAAAGCAAGCAATCACCAAATAAACGAATTGGACAAAGAAGATTATGTTTAACAAAAGCCTGTTGAAAGATCTGTTTCCAGTGCCCTCTTTCTTGCACCACCTGTAGCCAATTTTGCACTCTTAAGGTTCTCAGATCCGAATTGACGTAGTAGAACCACCTTTCTGAAGGTTATCCAACACCTTGACGGTCGTGTGGATTATGACGGAACAGGAACAGGAACTGTGCAAAATCGTTGAATCTCGATAATTTGATTTCCTTGACCCCCTCTCTTCAATATTGAAATTTCCCTTATTGGACCTTCTCGTCAAAGTTGACTTCTTAATTATTTAAATTTCTCAAAATTTCTCTACTTCCCTTATTTGACGTTATAGTCTCCACAGCCCAACTTTAATTTTAACAAACAAAATATTTGAATTTACACCCTCTCATTTGAACTTCTAGACTCCTCTTTCGCTTCACAGCAACCACATAATTAAATTCTTAGTTTTCATAAACCGGTTCATTTAAATTTCAATTAATATCTCTAATTTTAACATAATAATCATAATAATAATATAAAAAATATAATAAGAAAATAGTAAGGTTCCACTAAATTGAATTTACTCATGTTTATTTTCTTTTTATTTTTAACTTTTTTAATGGAAAAAGCATAAAAACGAATTAAATTGAAATTCTCTTGTCCATACAACATTTTTTTTGTTGTTATTTCTTGTATTTTTATTTTTAATTTTTTAAGAAAGGAAAAAAATATATATACATGTATTAATAATGAAAATTCAATTATGTGCTATGTGTTTTCCGTTTATATAAATATATTTTTTTTTTTAAATGAAAGGAGAAAATGTACTTTTAAATTTTATATGCTATTTTAGTGCATTTCGTATGAAGAAATGCGCTCTTACAGACGGTTTGTCCCCCGTCACTCTGACACTCTGTCCTACATTTAGGTCCATAACTCTGTAATGGTCCATGGGAGCGAAGTCAAGAGGAGGTCATAAGGATGAATTTAAACTTGTTTTGAGATTGGGATCTAGAACCGTCAGAGCCTGAAAACCGTTAAAAAAACGGTTAAAAATTTTATAATTTCTTTTGTTGGAGGTTCAATTTTTCCAAAATTTTAAAATGTCTTATTTTTTTTTTAATTTGAAAAATGTTGGATTTTTAAAAAAAAACTTAATTTTATTCAATGAAACGAGTCCCATCGAAATGCACTGTTCTAAACCAGCCCAGTGGTAAGTATTCCTCATTTTTTCCTATCTCTTAAATTTTATTTTTATTTTTATTGTAACACAGTTATGAAAAAATTTCAAACACATTTTTCGAAGAATCACATAGAAAAAAAGAACATTTTTATTGAAGTGGGTAATTACGAGATACTTGGAAAATTAGAATGGTTCTCGATAATTGATTTCATAAATAAACAGCTTTTATTACGAAAGAGTGCTAATAGCGAAACAATAAAATTATTTTTACGCAGATGCTCTCCTTTAAGCTTTTAATTTAATTTCTGAGATTTATGATTTTAATAAAATTTAAATACATTTTCCACCATTTTTTTCGATATGAGTTTGAGCCTGGAGAATATATTAAAAATTGAATTTCAGCAATGATTTTGTATGAAAATGCATTTTTTTTGCATAATCATCATGTCATCGATAAGAAATTCATTATTTTTAACAACAAATTTGAAGTGTCATGATTAAATTACGTGAGTTTGAATATTTTAATAAGATTTCTCCTCACATTCAACGTATTTAATTTAAAAATTGATAGAAAATTATTATTTTTTTGTTAACAAGTCCAATAAGACGATACTTATCATCATTATTTACTTGTTGAAATCATCATCCACTCAATTAGATTAAATCACTTCTCTCGAGATAAGTTTTCGTTTTATTTTATTTTAATCTAGTACAATGCAATGTATTATCATTATAAATTTTTTACCATGACAACAACAATAACGATGATGACGACGACAGATAACAGCAACACACACAAACTACAAGCAACCAACAATTTTCATTAAAAATGTATCACAAGCACGTGCAATCATGAATTGATTGGTAATTTTATTATTAAAACGACTTCTTTGACATATATATTGAAATGTATTGTTGATGATGATCATTATTTTTTTTTGTTGTTCAGTGAAAATTTGTATTGTGCTTCCGGATAATAACGTGTTTCATTCCACACATTGAAATATTTATTTTGACAATACAACGATTATTTTAATAAAAAAAAATATTTCATATTGGAACAAAAATTGATGTACAAGCTCAATTGAAACAGTTTATTATTTTTTATTATTGAAAAGGTTGATGGACGTACCTCCAATAAAATAACATAAAAGTGATAGTCAAACATTTTTTTTTATCAAAATATTTTATCATTTAACACAAAGGATATGAAATAGTACAAAAAAAAAAGAATATTTATATAGATAGATGACAAAAAAGTTAATAACAGTAATATTTGATCGACAGATGTCACAAACAACTTTCAATTTACTACCCTTTATTAAAGCGTGGTTTTTTTTTTGTGTTTGATGGTTATTTTTATCCATCCATTTCATTTGGAGAGACATCGATGAAAAAAATATCATAATATTGAAGCATCATCAGTGATAAAAAAAATAAAGTGAACAAGAGGCAGAGAGACAATTTAGTGCTATGTCAAAGTTGATAAGTTTTTGCATGTTATTTCATCCATAAATATTTATAGTAATAGACCTTAAATAATAAAATAAATGATAACAGAAATTACAGCTATTTTTTGCATTATTTTTTGTTTTGTTTCTAGGTGATTGAGATGACTTGAAGAAAAAGAAGAAAAATTTGGCTGATTTTGATGCATCCCAAGAGTCAAATGTGACCTCTCAACTGATGACCATGATCAAAAGCTGTGTTGTGTGTGCTTTGAAAATTCATTAAGATTAGATCAATTGTTGGATTATACAGAACATGGCTAGAAAATGTCTGTAATCATATCGAGAGACTATCGAAGGAAGTGACAAAATCTGTTGGTATTATAGGTAAGTTGAGGAATAGAGTCAATCACAGTATTTACAATAGCCTGATAAACTGCAATATATGCTGAACATCTACGGATGTGCTACGGACACAAAGATGAGGAGACTCTTCGTGTTGCAAAATTGTACTGCTAAGGCCATCTACAAACTGCCAGCCAGGTTTCCAATCATAGACCTGTATTCAAAAACAGTAAAACACGTACTACCTCTCAAACGAATACATCAAAAGAAACTCATGCTGTTTGTGCACCAAACCATCAACTCAACAATACAGTCAACAATAACTTACAACAGAGTATTCAGTGGCAGAATAAAAGCTGAACAGAGTTTAAAATTTATCCCATTAAGATTTAGAACCATAAAATATGGAAAGAGTGCAATAAAATACAAATCAACATTGTTTTACAATGAGATACAACATTGTCTGAAGAGTAACTCGATCCACACAACATTTAAGAAGACTCTAGCTGGTGAGAAAAGTAGAGACAATGACGGAATGAACTGAATCTGAAGTGGAACTTTTATATGGCCATCAGCAGTGTATAGTCTGACAAATATAAATTGAAATTTTTTGTACGTATTTTCTGTAGAACCGAGTAACGTAAAAAACCGACATATGGTACTGATTTTCCGATTACTTGAGTTGACTTGACGATGACCAACTCTATGAAATTTCTTGCTAAACTTTTCGGTAACAAGATTTGTTTTGTTGTCATAATCCAATTATTATAATAATTAACCACCTCGTTGATTAACAGCAGAAAATTCACTGCAATTTGATGAAAAACTTTTACGTATGTGCGAAATGTCAATGACTGAATTTATTATTCGAAAGCTGGTCAACAAAAGTTTAATCACCACAGAAAAGATAACGCTTGTTAAGCTAATACTGAACTGAACTTATTAAAACCTAAATGAAACTACTTATTGATGGAGACGCTTTTACGGACCGTAAGGTCACTGGCGGACTATACTATGAAAACTCTTCTAGAGAACCTGAATCACGGGTTTTTAAGCCGTCAATCAGCTTGAACAATCAGACGATAAATAGATTTGCTCTAAGAACCTTTTTGTATATTTGAGTCTTCGTTCTCCTTTAATTTGCTGTCCTAGAGTTCTGATGCTTCACAAAATATTGCCTATATGGGAAATTTTCAGAAGAGCCACCTTGTGAAACTCAAAATTATTTGGTTTAATTCATTTTTGCGAGAATCACCGAGGTCAAAAAATAAATACACCTTTAGATCAACAAGTTTTTTTCTCGTGTAAACCTTGACTCCAATCTATATTCCATCACTTTAATTTTCACCATTCGATCAAGTAATTCTCTTTGTCGAAAAAACCATTAATTCCTGACTAATTAATTCTGAAATTTACATTATTTCACATTATTGCAAAGTATTTTCTCTTTTTATCGTCCCATAATAATAATAATAGTAATCAACGTTTTCTGTAAGCTGCAACACAAAATACAAATTTTTCCCTCATTTTATATATTGCACAATCAATTAACATAATTTAATTCACTAATAGGATTATTTGTTGCATAAGAGTAACGTGCTAGTGTAAAAATGAGCATTTTGTTCAACACATTACTTGTATATATTGCGTTTATTTTTAAGCTCATGTTAAAATTGTTCATTGTCTATTTTATGTAGCTTATTTTTTGTTTTTTGCTCGCATATTTCATTTAGATTCATTATTTTTTAAAATGCTCCTTGTATTATATTGCACATTTTCAATGAATTTTATTTGAAGTTCAAATAATTGGGATTGTTTTACTCTTCATAAAATGAAATCGATTGAATTTCGTGCATTTAATGTCCGAAACATAATTCAAAAAAAAAATATTCTGAAACCAATTAAAACTGTTTCAATTTTTGTAATGATAAATTATTATTATTTTTATTATTATTCGTACAAGATGTTTCCTTTTCCTTTTTTTTGGATTAATGGTTTTGCTTTACGATAATAATTTCCTCTAGTCATTCAATTAAATCATTAAAAAAGTAATATCCGATCAATAAAAAGAATAAATTTATTCAATAAAACACAGAAAATGTGTGTGTGTGTTTACGATTATGTAATAATATATAATATTTTTATGCCCTTTTCCTCTCCTTATTCATCTCCCATAATGATCATTATTGGAGTTTTTCCTTCGTGTGTCTCATTCACATTTTTTCATCATCAATTAATTATTATTATTATTATTGTATTATATAGATTTTATTGTAATAACCAAACGATATCTGATCACGCTTCATAAAATATTAAGTCAGAAAAATATTTATCCAGACATTTTCAACCAATAAAATAAATAAAATCTGTTTTAATTTATCTTTATGGATATTCACATTTTATTTTTACACAATAAGTAAGGCAAGTTTAATGTTGATGCTGATTCACATTGATCGAAAATATTATTTTTTGGTATAAAGATAATAATAAAATAAAAAATACCACACTGATATCTCATCTAAATGTCTAATGTATTCAAACTTTTTTTTATATTTTCTTTTTTTTTCTCCTTTCCGATAAATGTCTTTTATAAAATTTTCATCCTTTCAATATCCGCGTTTGTATGATATGTGGCTTCTCTTACTAAATTATGTCGCCTTAGGCTCTTTTGTGTGGAAATACGTTATTAACCTATACATTTAATGTGTGTTTGCGTTTCTATAGTTGTCATTATTATTGTTATAATAGAGCTAGAATAATATAAATGGGTTTTCACGCTACTATTTCCGTGATGAATGGTTACTTTTAACAAAAAATATTTTATGAATATTTTGGGATCGCGTTGTCTTTTGAGGTTTAAATGCAGTTTTTGTACTGATGAGTGAACTGGGCTTGTAATTTTTATTTAAGATGCAGTGATATTGGGCCATGGCATTGAAAGGATCCAAATGTCCAGTTGTCGACAAAATATAGGCTCATACAAGGTGATCTAATGTTCAGTCAACTCTTTCCAGGGGATCTTATTATACCTTGGCAATAGGATCAGTTGCGTTATATAGGTCCGACTTCTGTTTAACAATAAAAGCCATAAGTAACTGCTGCTGCCTTTGAAACGAAACCAAAAGGAAAAAGCTTTTAAGGGAGGAGAAGTCAGATTGTCGTGGGTCGAGCTTAAACGTAAAGGACAGGGATCCTTCTTCTTCTTCCTTAGCTTTATTCATTCATCGAAACTACATTTTAAATTAAATTCCAAAAATGGCTCTAATGCCTTGGGTTAGCTTGCCTTGTATGGATTCTAAGCCTATATTTTCCTCTGTCGTTTAAAGTGTCTTGTCTGATATGATGTATGTTTGCAGCTTGTTTTCCATTTGGCTTATCCAATTATTTTTACGTCTGCCTCTTTGAGGTAGTAGAATGTAGTTAGTTTGTATATTCAGAGCTTGAGCGTCAATATGATTGTTTTGGGTCTCATGACATTTTATGTGGCCGTACTACTTTAATTGGCTTGTTTCTATCTTGTCTGCGATTGCTTCTTTAATTGCCAAGCTGGTTTTTATATCTTCACTTCGTATTCGATCAATTTTTGTGACTCCTCTTAACAGACGTAGCATTTTCATTGCAGCACTCTTTAATTTCCTGTTAAACTCACTGTGCATAGCCGAGGTTTGGGCACTATATAACATTTTCAAGGATCCCTCTTTATGGGTCCCAATTTTTCAAACACTTTACTATTAAATGTAGTTTCAAGTCATTTACATTTAACTAGATATCAATGTAAACAAAAACAAGCCCTTTAGCAACATATGTGTTAACATCAATTTCAACCAATTTCTCTCATTCTCGTTTTCTTAAAAGACCTTTTGACTAGTACGAATTTATATTACTAAAACACACAGACACACACACAAAGCAATACGCAGTCAATTTTCCTGGGCAACACACACCACACAAGCAAAAAAAAAACAGATGAATATTTGAAAAAGTGTGTGTGTGTGTGTGATTTTCCAATATCATTATACACGGTAAGTGTGTCTCCGTCATTGTTATGCTGACAATCTACATACAATATTAAGCAATTTTATTATTATTATTATTATTTTATTTTTTTCTTCTTTTATAGATTGGAAAAGCGTGCAAATGACATTGATATCCAAATATTGTATTTTATTTTTTATTGTCAAGCCCTTTTATATGTTTATACGTGTTGAATTGTATTTTGTGTTGTTTTTTCGGTAAATTCATTGTTTGTTTTTATTAAGAGAGGTGTATTTTTTTTTGTGTTACTTTCACAAAGCGATATATCGATTTTCGCAGCTTCCACGAAGAGCAATTGTTGAAAAATTAAATTGAAATTGGATACGTTCAAGGTAAAATATTACTTTTTAAACGGTTCCTAGGCCACATTTTTCATCTCATTCAATTTCATTTTTCTTTTTCTTTTGAATTGTTATAGGTTTGTTGTTTGTTTAAATTCCCACCCTTTTTCAATTCAAGCTTAAAAAAAAATCGAATAATAAAATAGAAATACTTATTATCATCACTAAACCACCTAATAAATTTCATCAAAGAATAACAATAATAATAATAATCTTTTACACACAAAACCCCCTCTTTAAATGCGTGTTAAATTGTTAAAATTGTATAATAAAGGTAAAATATACAAATAAATCTTTCAAGGTTTCCGACTGTGATTTATAACCGTTTTATTTGGTTTTTCTTTTGTATTTTCTTTTCCTCTTTTTTCTGTAGATTTTGGTCTTCCTTTTTAATATTATTTTATTATTGAAAAAAATAAAATTAAATGTAAAAAACTGAAAAAAAAATTTGAAAGAGATGCGGCCTATCTATAAATAGGAGGAACCTCGATTAGGATTAGATTAGAAATAGCCCACCGGGAAGAAGCTCATGCCCGTTCTCGATTTCCTGCATTTTCTGTTCTATTCCCTGGAATGGGAATGAACAATATAGCTACTTCAAAATACAAAGATTTATCTTTTAATGAATATCTGTGAATCCAATTTTTTCTTCGACGAATCGACCTTACTTTTTAAGATAGAACAAATTGTACAGACTGCCAAATTTTAAGAAAGAAAGAAAAAAAATGTTAAAATGTTTTAGATAAAAAAAAAAGAATTACAATTGTTAACAAGATTTTACTTTATTTTTATCATGATAAGGAACGATTGAGATGAATTTCAGTTTAGACTTTACCATTTTCATAAGTTTAAAACTCAGTTTTCTGCCTCTATAATTAAATTTATTTAACATATCAAAAAAAATAATATTGTTGAATTATATTTTTGGTTATTGGTTAACATGCTTATTTGGGTTTGAATTTAAGAAAAATCTTCGTCTAAATAATTGCTTGATTTACGGGATTTTAATGTTTTGACAATTTCCTTCATAGTTTCTTGTATTGCGGTGATTTTTTGATCCAAGACTGCTAGCTTTGCATTTTGAAAATTACGAAAAATACCAAATGATTGATTTGATTGATCGAATATTTCGCTCTCCATAGCTTCAAGTTTTTCATTTACTTTATCAATTTTGTTTTCTAATCGGGTTAAGTCTTTCTGTGTCTCGTGATAATTCATCAAAGTATCGAGTTTTTGAACCAAATTTGTAACATTACAATTATTTTTTTCATCCAATGCTTTTAATTCTATTTGCGATTCATTGAAAAAATTTTCGACTTGTGTATTTGTGTAATTTGAGGTTGATTCAGAAACTTTTTCATTAGATGTGCATTCAGGTTGTCCTCTCAAGCATTCTAAAGAGTAAGATTCTAATCCATTTGCTTCAAGTTCAGCTTGCCATTGTTCATCATTTAAGCATTCGATGCCTTCAAGTTTTTGAGGTGTGTAGTTGCGGTTTCTTAAATCTGAAGCAAAGGTACCCACCCTTACATTTTTATTTTTGAGATATGGAATGATTTCACTTAATCGACTACACTTGAAGTTATTATCGCGCAAGTAAATCTTTTTCAAGTTTGGTGTAAATTGAAAAATTCCCTCAATATCAAGGTCAAATAAGTGGTTCGAATCAATGTGCAAAATTATCAAATTTGTTAATCCTTCGAAAGTTTTACTTGGAAGGATTGTGATATTCAAATAAGTCATCCACAATATTTTAAGTTCTTTCAAATCAGTTAAATCCAAATCTATTATTGGAATATTTCCACCGTTTATCAATAACTGTGTTAATTTACTTAATCCTTTGTTTTTAAATGTTTTTTGGGGTATTTTTTGCCAATTATTTCCCATTAAATAGATTTTAGTTAATTCATTACAATGCTTAAATGCATCTTCGTCAATTTTTTCGTATCCTTTTGGATAACGCAACTGAAACACTTTTAATTTTGGATTACTTTTACAAACATCCTTCAAAATTTTACTTGAATCTACTGCTAAGCAAACAAAGACCAAACACAAGAATACAAATAATATTGAAATTAAATGTCTCATAATTTAACATGAAACCGATTTTCTATTTTAATGAATTAAAAAATAATTTCACGTCTTTACAAGTTGAAAAAACAAATACGAATAAGTACGATTCAGTAGCTCTTCAAATTTATACAAAATAAATACAAATATTTTTTTTGAATTTTGTTGATAATGTATTGAGTAAAGTAAACCGCAATTTAGATTAAAAATTTGACCTCACATGAATTTTTATGGGAATTTCCCATTTAATCGCATAATATTACTGATAACATAAGTTTTGTGAATGTTTTTTTATCAACCCATTAACCGCCTCTCCTAGAAATATTGAGTTAAGAGCAAAACTTTATTCTAGGATTTGTTCTCTGTGCATCACTGATCACTTTTCGTTGGATGAAAATTTTGAGTTTCATACAAAAATATTACAGGAACGCCGTTTGAAAGTTTCATATAATACCACAGAAATACATACAGAATACTTGTACGAAGAGGAAAAAATTACATGACTTTCCATCTTATTTCTGCTAATAATTTTCTTACAATCATCGAAAAAATGAAAATACTGACCCGACATCTTTGAAACACGACTAAATATAAATATTGTAAATTTGAAGAAAATATTTTGAGAACTTCTAGGAGAAATTTGGCTCCAAAGTTACTGGTCGAAAAATCGACCAGCGGCGGTTAATAGGTTAAGCTAACTTTTATTTAATGTGATTATATTTTACTAATTTGATAGTTAAAAAGGTTCAACATGTGCTAAAAGCCGTCAATCAACTTCAAGCTTGAAGAGCAAATCGTTATGACCAATCCAGCCAATGAAGCAATACTAGAGGGTGAGAAAAATCCTGATTCTCCAGTAGGCTACAAAATTACAATTGAATCGCTTTTTATATTGTGAGTTATTTCGATTTTGCTTCGTTCAAAAAAAAATTCTTATTAAATCAACGCTCAATAGCCTAAAATCTTCTGATAAAACAACTTTCCATTCAAAACCTTAATTGAAAAGCAGTGGCTCAAATCTCACATATTCAGTGATCTTAATGCAAAAGAAACAGTCAAAAAATCAAATTTTCGAGTGAAACCAAGTCTTTAAATTGAAATTGCTCATCCCTGAGTCTAAACAATTTGCCACATCATACGACCAGAAACCTTAAAAAAAGAAAAATTTACAAACGTTTACATAAAAAATTAATAAAAAATAAATAAAAAGAGGTCAAAAATTATTTCATATTCATACATACAAATTCGAATCACGTTACAAATGAAGAATTATTATAAGTTTATACTTTTTTTTATATTTTTGTTACCATGCATCCTCTAACTTAAAAATAAAGTTCTAATACCCAAAAAGCTGAAAACTTTGAAGAAGGAAAAAAAAATATTTTAGTATAAAAGATTTATTATAATAAAAGAATTTTTATCTTTAACACGTGTATTAACATTATAACGATATTTTATTATTGTATAAAATTTCAACATAAATGTAGTAAATAATATTAAAAAAAAAAAAATCTATTATCACTCATCTTTATTTTTACAATAAACATGGATTGCTGTACATAAAACACAATTTTTATTGCCTTTAACCGAAGCAATAATCTAGGAAAATGTTCAACCATAAATAATAAAAACACATTTTGATCTAAATCATGTATAAAATATTTGTATCTTTTTAACAATGTTAGTTTATAAACTTATTATTATTATTATTATTATCTATAAAACGGATTGAAGTGGAGTATGATTATAAAAGATTATACACACATAAAACTTAACCTTTTGGGACAACAAAAAAATATAGAAAGAGAGTTGGAGTGTGAGTGTGAGAAGGAGAAAAAAAAACCTTTTTAATGCATTATTTTTATGAGATTAAGGGTCGAAGTACTTAAAAATTGTTCGTATCTTCATGAGAGTGACCGTGTTGTATTCTAATTTCATTTAAAATGTCCTATTTTTGACCAGAGACACTCTAATTGCGTATATAGAACAAAATAATTGCATACATTTTTAAAGATTAAGTTTTATTGCGTTATGTTATTCGTTCTCTCTTGAATCAAATAAACACATATACACACTATCATATTATTTTATTATATTTTTGTGCCAACTATTTTTCTGCAAAAACGAACATGGGTTTTTATTTTTATTATTATTATATGTATATTAAATTGTATTGTATGTTATTTTTTTTCAAGTTTTTTCTTCTAAAAACTTTTTTTTTTATAAATATATATTTAGATTTAATTTTTGTCTAGGTTCGCTTCTATGAATGTGTGTATGTATGAGCACAATAAGTATATTATTATCATCATTGTTATAAGGGGTTCAAAAAAGTCGTCGTTTTTATTCTTATATACATGCATATAAAGCAAAAGCAAAAAAAATGATAATAATATTATTGTTGTTAGGATAGGATGGTGTATTGTCGTCTACGGTCCAAGTACAAGTGTAAACAAGTGAAAAGCTACACTTTTTTATTATTTTATATGCAATAAATAGAAAAGATAGATAAAGTGGAGAAAAGAATCGTCGTTTCTGCTTCTTTTGAGGTTATAAATATCATTTTCAACATACACATTCACATACATACAAAAAAAACCAGGAGAGAAACAAAAATATGGCAATAAACTTAAAGCAATAACGTAATAAATTTGCATAACATTCATATTAAATTTGTTTTATTTCTTTACTTTTTATTATTTATTCATAAAATATTTATTTCATTTTTTTCTCATTTTCTTTAACTTAAACCACGAGTGTGATATATAAAATTAAGGTACAATAAGAGTCATTTAAGGACAGAGATAACAATTAATTGATGTTTTTTAATGAATTTTTGTAACATTGGTATCTGAATGTCAAGGAAAAATTGCATTTCATTCAAAACCTTTCAACCAACGAAATTTACTTCGTTATCAAAAAGCCATTAATGGTACCCTGTGGAACTACATATATACAGGGAGAATTCAAAAGTTTACCTTAGAAGATCGAGAAACTGGGAAGACGCCACCAGATTAAACGGAATGAGACATGTTCGGCTCAATTATAAACCCTATTCGGATGAATGGCGGTGAATGGAGGAAGCATACTGGAACTGATAATACAGTGAGTTTTTAAAAGTTAACATCAGTCTTTGTTGCTCTTTATGACTCTTCGTTAGTCTTTTTTATGACTCTTTATTGACCTCAATGACTGTTTGTGCATCTTTTATAGTCCTACGCAGTCCTTTGAACTCCTGATTTATCTTTATTACTCCTCATTGATCTTCATTAAATCTAAATTTGATTTTTTTTTAAATTCATGACTCTTCATTACTCTTCATTACTCTTTTTGACTCTTCATTACTCTTTTTGACTCTTCATTACTCTTTTTGACTCTTTTTAGAGTCATAAAGAGTCACAAAGAGTCATGAGGAGTAATAAAGATAAATCAGGAGTTCACATAAAACATAAAAGACTATAAAAGATGCACAAAGAGTCATTGAGGTCATAAAAAAAAATTTAAGGAAGAGTCATAAAGAGCAACAAAGACAGATGTTAACTTTTAAAAACTCACTGTAGTTCGAAGGCTTCATCCCCGTAAAGAGCTGGAAGTTATTGGAAAAAAATCCTCGATGCTAGGGAGGTAGACCAAGCGAATTCAATGCTCGGACGCCCCACCAGTCAAGCTGATAATGCTCCTGATGAATGTATGGGGCACCATGTTTTAATGGATAAAATTAGACAACTAACTTCTGATACTACTTTTGTTGAAGTTGATCATCTGCGAAAGAAGTATTTCAAGGAAAAAAAGGAAGAGAAGAGCTTAAAAAACTGAAGCTGACTTACATCCAGGACAAGAAGAGATAAGAACTGGTAACATAGGCGAAAAGTTTGGAAGCAGTGAAATCAAATATCAGCAAGGACGCTGAAGAATTCACAACTGATGTCATTTGTAGGCTCTGTGACTTTGGGCACAGGGAATACAAGACGAAAATTAGATGAAATATGTTAAATGGGGAACTGCCAGATGTTATCAAGGTCAGTCTTGATCAATACTCGTTCATTTCGTTTCGAGACAGCATCGTTGTAATACACAACCAAATACAATAATAAAGTCAAACAATACATTTTAATAAATTAAAATAAAATTAAAATTAATAAATTAAAATAAAGTAATATAAAGTGAAAGAAGTCAGATCCCTTAGAGAGCCGGAAGAAGGGGACTCTTATAAATTCACTTATTCATTTTTTTTGTAATAATGTCCATGGTATTAAAATTACTTCCCATTTTCTTATTTAATAAAAAATTCCAAACAAAATAAAAAGTATTATTTAAAATATTATTAATTATTAAATTTTAAATAAACCACAATCATCGCATAATCATCAAATTTTTGATCCTCATTATTATTAAATTTAAATAATAACACAGCTTAACAAAAAAAAACGATATCATACTTCTAAGAAATCCCGAAACACGTCAAATGGATTTTTCAATTCTGATTATTTTCCACTTTGAAACTTTAAAATTCACTGATTCGTTTTTGTTCGGGATTTCTCAGAAGTATGACATCGACTTTTTTTGTTAAGCTGTTTAATAAAAAAAATATAATAAAAGTTTATTTTATTTTAAACACATTTTCTATAAAATTCATCGCACAAGCCATTTTTTGATCAAAAACCATTAATGTCAAATTTTTCGTATTTTATTTTCACTTAATTAGATTATAAGATGTCTAATGAAAGGGAATTTTACTACCAACGCAAAATCTACTAGTATTTTATTATACACCTCCAGTCCTCCACCTTTTTTTGTGTTAGACATGAAAAAGAATAAATAAATTTCATACACAAGTCCCTTTAATAGGCATGTCTTTAAAAGTTTAATGATAATAATAATAATAATTTTGCCTTTTATAGCATTCTTTCATTCATTTATTCATTCACTTATTTGAGTATACACACTTACACACAGACACACACATTCTCACAACTGGGACGATCAAAAAGTAATTAATCAAAGTCAGAACGAGTTAAATAAGTTTCAAGATGTATTGATAGAAAATATTGTATTTTATTTTAGGTATTATATTGAAATGATAAGTTTCTCTCAGTGTGTTTGTATGTGTGTGTACGCTTATGACCAGTCTTCAATTATTATTATTATTATTATTTTCTTGTACATTTTTGACAAGGAAATTTAGATTGGTTATTTGAGAGGAAAGTTTCTGACACAAATAGAAGGAAAAGTGTAAATGTATATGAAATGGAAATGTCGAAACAAATCAATTAAGGTTTTGAAGGTCAAGCTCGTAAGAATGTTTTAATGTCTTATTTATCATGGATCATATTAATTTGATATTGATATATCCTTAATTACATGTTAAAGTTATGAGTGTTGAGTGTAATTTGAAACATCTGGAATGAAATTTGATATAGAAATGTCTGGTAAATAATTTTTATTGTATCTCAATTCATATTTAATTGATGGAGACGTCTGGTACTTTTTTAATAGTTCATATAAATAAATACAAATAAAAATGTAATCTTTAAATTCCAGACTTTAATTTTGGTTCTTAAAACAATTTTCAATATCACTTTAAAAAAATTTATTGTGCAAAATGTGAGTAAAATCCAATTTGAGAAAAATGGTTTACTTATAGCATTTTACCTTTTGATTTAACTCCCTGTTGTACAATACGCTGATGTTACCAAAGCAATGTGAACATGTCTGATGTCTGTGTTGATACATTTTTGTTAATACTTTTATGTGAATTTACATTCAATTGATGGGTTAACGAAACAAAAAGCTCTCTTGTGACATTTCAATGATTGCTACTTTCAGGATAATGATTTGTCAAAAGGAGGGTGTCCAAACAAATTTTATGGTAAGCAGTTAACATTAATTTTCAGAAGCATTCTTAAATTTTTAGATTACATTCTAAATTTTGGAAAATTTATAAATAAAATAATTAAAAAAATTCCTTTTATAAAATAAATAAAATTGAAATTTCCAGTTTTGACCTAAAATTATGAATGGAACTAAAAAGATGTGAACAAGAAAGTTTTAGATTAATTCAATCAAGGACTAAGGTAAATCTTACAAGGACTTGAACGCTATGATAAGAGGCTTTAATCAACATGCAGATCGAGTACTAGGCGTCTGTTTGTAAGGGAAGATCATATCCTGGAAAGGTGGAGGGAACATTTTGGTTTGTTGTTGAAGTCCAGAATTTCGTACTAGAGAACGCTTGAGAATTGAAGATGATGGTTGTTATTGATCCAACAATACGACAAGATATCATAAATGCAACGAATCGTCACAAGAACAATAAATCTCCTGGACCGGATGGCTTATCGTCAGAGCTTTTGAAGCATGCAGGAAATGGAATGATAAGCGTTCTTGTCACATCAATTCGGAATAATGAGATCCTGCCTGTACAGTGGATGGAAAGAATGATCGTTTCACTTCACAAGAGTTATATGCCTCCTTAACTCGGCATACAAAGTTTTCGCAAACACGCTGTACAGTGTATACCAAATTGGTGCCATACGCTGATGCAGCAGTGTGAATTTAGGAGAGACCGTTCAACTGCTGACCAAATTTTCAATGTTCGACTAATTTTGCAGAGAGGTGGGAGTTCAATATCAACAAACTCCACCTCTACATCGACTTCAAAGCAGCCTACGATTTGGTGAAGCACAACGAACTGTTTGTCGGTTAAAAAAATTTCTTGTTTTTATTTTTTTAGTTCGTTCAATAATTTCAGAACTCGTTCATATTTTTTTTTATATTTTTTTTAATATTTTGATTAAATAGAAATGCATTTCATTATTTCTTTTCTCACATAAATGCATCACATGAACAATCTATAGAAAAATTTTCTCTTTCAATTGGGAAAAGATTCACATATCCACACACACATGCCCACACACAATCATCCATGGACAAAAATCTAACTAGCAGCAATGAAAAAAAATATAAAAAAAGTCAAAAATGAATAAAAATAAAATAAAATAATACAAAAGTAAATCTTTCGCTCTCTGCTGTTAAAAGTTTTAACGATATACCGTTTGTGAAAATGAATGAAAGGAGAAAAATAAAAAAAAATGAAAATAAAATTTTGAACATACACGTACACACACATGCAGAATCATATCACTGTAGTAGGATATTCACTTCCCCGGAAGATTTGAAACGATAAATATAAAATGTTATTTTTCTTTTTATTTTTTTTTCCTGTCTCATACTTTTTTTTCAACATTTTTCTGTTCGTTTGATTGCAAAATTGCATTAGAAATTTGTCACAGTAGTCCCAAAATGAATGAAATAACGCACAAAATGCAAAAAATAAATAAAAAAAAATAGAAAATAAAACTAAAATAAAAACAGATAAATAAATATTTTAGTTACCACTGCATTTCATTGGGGGCCAAAAAAAAGCTATCTAAAAAAAAATTAACGAATAATAAAATTAGATAAAATAAAATATTCTAAACCAAATTAAATACGATTTGAGGAAAACCAAAAGCTAAAAATTATGCACTTGCCTCAAATATAAAAGTTATTTTTTTTACTGCACAATTTAGTATCACACTGGAAAATAAACTCATAAAAAAAATTGGGATAAAGATTTAGAGCATATTAAATGAAATTTATGTTTTTTTTGATTTTTATGTTATTTTATTATTATATTTTATTGTATTTTATTTCATTTAAAAATTAAATAAAAAAAAGGAATACATTTATTTATCATTTTATGTATTTCTATGTATTTTCATGATTAAATTTAATATTTTCTTATTTTCATCTGAATTGGGCCATTTTCAATTTGAGTGCATGCATTTCACTTCAAATGAAAATGAACCAAAACGATTTGAAAAGTTATATTTTTATTTTATTTCACTTGTTTTTTTTTCTTTTCTTTGTGTGATGAGATAAAAGGAAGCCAAAGAGAAAAATTATTTGTCGGTTTCTTTATTTTTCCTTTTAAGGCAACTTATGGGTCAAGTGAATGAGTGATTTATTGCAATTTTACATGAATGTTAAAAATTGTTGCCCTAATTTATATTTTTTTTATTTGAAACTGATATGTCTTGTTATAAATTTATAACTTTGGTTTTTTTTTATTTCAAATTTGTGCTTCAAATGTATGTGAAAGTATCATAAAACAGTAGAAATCAATAAAATAAATTTAAAAGTAAAGTTTTATTGGAATAAGTTTTCTTATACGTTTTTTGATACTTTTATTTTTTTAATGTTATATTTATGTTAATAAATGTATTGGATTGTAGGTGCTCAGAAAAATTTCAGGCAAGATACATAAAAATGGGGAAGTTTCACAAAATTCATATCAGGGGGTAGTCAGGTCGCTTGCCAAGAAAAAAAATCATTTTTCATTTTGGCACATTTGGCATCTGGCGAATTTGGCATATGGCGAATTTTACATTTGGCACAGATAGCATTTGCCGAATTTGCAAATTTGGCGCAATTGGCAAATTTGGTGTTTGGCATTTTCGCTATTTGGCGTATTTGGTGAATTTGGCATTTAGAGGGTCAATTTGGCACGACCTGACTACCCCCTGATTCATATTAAACTAAGTATTAAAGTAAATGAGAATTTGCAACTGACCAGGCGTGTGAATAAATTGAAAAAATAACCAGGCGTTTTCATCTATAACAATTTAAAAATTTCCCGGCGCTTCATGAATTTTTTGTAAAATAGAATAAAATTCAAAAACCCAGATTATTTTTTAATTTTCAAGAAAATGTGCCAGGCGTCCTCATTGTATTAATTTAAAAAAAAACATAACCAGGCGTTTTCATTAATTTTGATCAAAATGCAATAAAATGCTTAAAAAACCAGGCGTTTCCATCATAAAAATTCATTTTCCTTCAATTTTCTGCCCATAAACACAATATCCCAACCAATGCGACTGTTTGAAATTTTCAACCTTAATCACAATAATGTGACACACACAAAAAAAACATAAATATAAACAATGAAAAAAAGGGAAAATTCATAAATCAGTTGTTGATATACATAAATTAGATAACATATGAGATGTAACAATGAATCTTCTGTAAACTTCCATACATAGACACACACACACACAGCAAGATTCATTGTTTCATAAAAGTTTACATTAAAATAAATACTAAATATATATAAGAAAATGCAAAAAATACAAAAAAAATAAATATTTTGATATTAAAATAAAAAAAAGTATGTTTTAAAAACATTTGTATTTTTTTCTGTCTTCTTCTTTCTTTTATTTTAAATACAAAAAAATATAAATATAAATGTATATGTTAAAAGAAAAAAAGAATTACATTTGTTTAATGCTAAAAGTTCTTTTCTTTTCTTTCATTTCATATCAAAAAACCATAGAAAAAGAAAAAAAATTATATTCATTTTAAAAAAGAAACGATATTTTTTTCTCTTGTTTCACTTGAGAGCAATGTCTTTTACTGTTAGATTTTCTTTTTTTTTCATCTCTTGATATGTAAAACATTTTTTTTATGTGTGTTCTGTTGTGTATTTTATTGTGCGGTCTGTTTGATTTCGCATCGTTGCACACGTGATAAATGTGATTGTTATAGTAAGTTGAACAAACATTTTTTTTTTTGTTTTTTCTCTTAAGAAAATTATAAATTTCGGACATGCACACGCCATTGCCAGAACATGATTTCCGAGAATCACCAAATATTATTGTGATCATTATGCTGATAAACAACCAATTTTTTTATTATGTATTATTTTTTTTTTCCTTTACTTCTTTTTGATCATGGAAATTCACCTTTTTATATTTTTCTTCGTTCCTCCTAATTTTACTCATGATTGAACAATACAAATATGTTACACAAACATTGGAAACATAAATTCTAGATAGAAAAATGTTATAACATGCATCTTGTAGTAATAACCTCATTTAAATACTACCTTACAGCAATTTTCTGTTTATTTTATTTCATTCTTTTTTTTTTTGCTTGTGTGTGTTCCTATATTTTGATAATAAAAATTCTATCAATACATTCATTCAATTGTTTTCGTTTTTCTCTCCTTTTTTTTGTTGTTTTACTTTTTTTTTGTTGAATACTCATGTTATATCATCATGCTTGTTACAAATTACCTCTGGCATAAATTGTGCTGAATTCGATCAATTTACCTGATTATTATTTGTTTTATGGATGAGAATAAGAATATTCAAACTTTGTAATAAAGAACACAGAAAAAAAAATGTAATGGAACAGATAATAACAAAAAAGTAAAGAAAAGAAAAAAAACTCGTGGTAAATATTTTTATTATTAAAAGATATGTTTTTCTATTTTTGAAATGTTCATGTAAAATAATATGATTGAAGATAATTTTCCAGCTCATATTTTTTCACCTCCTTGTTTTCATTTTCATCAGTTTAATTCCAATTACAAAAACACTAGGTAGCTCAATCTTTTATTTTATTATTACTGTTCTTTGGAAAGAAATAGTAGAAAATCTAAACCAGACCAATCCAGTCTCCTTTGTTTCACTCTCCATGGTGATCTCTTATTGTAATTTTTTTTTTGATTTTCATTTTTTTATTTATTGAATTTTTTTCAATATTCACTGTTGTCATAGAACCAGGCAAGGTTTTGTTTTAGAGAATTGAAAACTAGTACTAAGTTTTTCAGAATTCTTGTACATTGAAATCATAAAAATAATTATCTGTGAATTTTTTCGTTGGTTTTAAATTTCACACTTCAATCAATTTCAATAATTTAACATGAAATTATTTTGTTTTTACAAAGTGCATTTCGATGGGATTCGTTTCATTGAATAAAATTAAGTTTTATTTTTATTTTCAAAAAAAAATCAAAATGGTGGAACTTTTGATAAATTTTCACAATGGCAAATTTTGATTTTTTGAAAAAAAAAAATTTGTTGGTAAATTTCGTCATTTTGAAATTTTTTGTAAAATCCGAAAGAAAATAAGTAAAGAAAAAGACAAACAAATTTGAAAAAATCGGACATTTTGGGCTTTAGACCGTTTTCAGACTTTGGAGGCTCTGAAGCGTCATCTCAGATCCCAATCCCTGAACCTAATCCATGAGCCTTTTCTCAGAGCCAAGGAGTTGAAGTTCATTTTAGTAAACTTCTCTTTTTTTAAAATTTCCAACCGTTTTTAACGGAGTTATGGGTTTTAAGACTCTTGAGCCCAATCCATGAGCCAAATCTAAAAGCAAATGGGTTAAAAATCATCCTTAACACCTTCTGTATCTAACCTCGCTCCGATGGACCATTCTGGAGTTATGGTTGGGACAAAAATACAATATGATTACAGAGTGACAACGAACAAACCGTCTGTAATATTGCATTTTCTCTTACGAAATGCACTTAAAACTGTTTTTTTCAGTTTAAAAAAAATGGTACAAATAATTCAAAAATGGTAATTTCAGTGGAAATTTACCATGGCTTCAAAAAAAATGGAACCGCCTGGTTATTTATTATTATTCTTCATAGTTTAAAATCATTTTCAAACAATTTTCAATATAACAATAAAAAATAATAATAAAAAACCAGACAACTCCATTTAATTCCACTCATATTTTAACATAATCTCTCAAAAAAAAAATATATAAAGCATTATATCAACATAAAAGAAACCCTCCACTTATTTGTTGATACTTTTGTTGTACTTTGCATGTAAATGATACTTACAAACCTCAAGTTTGTATTTAAGTTCTTTTGTTTTTATAAAATTTTAAGTTGTTCATATTCGTACTTGAAATCACCACAAATAAAAAAAATTGAATTGAAGAAGAAAAAATTTCAATGGATCACAAGACTGTTATTGTCATTTTATTTTAATATGCTTTAAACGTGGGTTGTTTTTTTTTACCTTGATACTAAAAAAAATGAAAATTAATAATAATACCTGAATATTTATTCTCATTTACATTTAAACATAGGACTACAATTAAAAAAAAATAATAATAATTTTTCATGATGATAATACTTTTTGCATTCAATGCATATTCATATTTGTGATTCATATTTCTGTGAATGAATCAGATGAGTATAAAAGTTTTTTATTATTCACTATCATCATTATCCTCTGTTATCTGTTTTATTTTTTTTATTTTACTTTTTATGATTATTGTTGTTGTTGTTGTAAACTTATTTTTTTTGCATGTTAAATCACAAACACAAGCATGATAAAAAATAAAATAAAAATCCACATCTCACACACGTTGAATTGTATTATAATCCCTAGATTTATTGACATATAATACTCATGCATCTATTTTTTATTATTATCATACATGTACACAAGTATCTTTACTCTTAACAGCAATAACAACAACAACAAAAAAAACTTCTATTATCATGTATGTTGATACACATGATTTTATTTTTTTATTTTCATTTTTTTCCATACTTTTTTTTATTTTCATTTTAGATTGTGCAAGGTAAAGAGTGTTGTTGTGTATATGAAGTAATAATAAAAAGAAATATAACTGCCTGCTGTGCGGTAATATGTGTCTCTCTCTCTTTTTAGTCTTACCTCTACCTATAGATTGATATTATTGTTGATGACAGTAATATCTAGAACATGCTAAAAATTGTCTTGATATACAAGAACATTATAATTTTTTTTTTTATTTTTTTTAAATGTATTTTGCTTTGCTGGACCTTTTTAAAGTGAGATAAATTTGATTGTATTGAGAGTGAGATTCAATGAGATAAATGTCCTGTATTATCTCTGAGAAAGTTAGAGACAGAGATTGTGTAATCAAGGCGCATGTAAATTCTCTCAATGATACAAAGATTTCTCAATGAGAAAGGAAAAACAGGGGAAATTTGAGGTGAAAAGTGACAAATTGGATGTAAGTGGCGAACATTGCAACTAAAATAACAAATCCATTCATAACTCACGTGTGATTTTGTGGAAGAAAGATTCTTAACATGACATGATGTGAGTTAGAGAATGTTTTTTTGGGGAATGAGGTAAAAATTGTTCTAGAAATTTCTGTCAATGGAAATGTTTAACCTAAAAATGAATTAAACTTCATCAGAGGATTATATTGAATATGTTTATAAATGAAAATGTTTGCTTTATCAAATGTTTTGCTTGAGACAGTTAAAAATAAGTAAAAGAAAGGAAAATGGTCAGGAAAATCGGAAAATGGTCGCAAAGATATCAAAGTACTCTCAAAACTCGAAAATTTTACAGGAAAAGCTTGAGGGAAAGATAGATACGAAAAAGGCTCAGGGATAGCTTGAGTAAATCAGAAAATACTCTTGAAAATAATAAAATCAAAAAACATCTAAAATGTATCCACCTCTTCTTCCTTTTCCTTGCCTAAACATAAATAATGAAACTAAAATTAAATAAGTTGTCCTCTGGTCCTAGCTACTACTTAGACATGAAGATTGGCTCGATGGTGTGATCTTAATTTTTGTTTGCATTGTGTTCGATCTTGGATTTCTTCGTTTTTTTATTAGTGGTGTATAGAGTAGGTTTAGGTGAGTTGGTCCCTATTTAGGAGGACGCTCAGAGAGATTTTTTTAAAGATGGTCTTTTTCAGAATGGTGTTTTTTGTGTTGAGATCATCAAATGAGGGCTGTTGTATTGCCAATTATAAACTGTTTGATATGATGTTAAAAGAATTTGAAGTTTTTTCCTTGTTTGATGGATCGTGGTAATTTGTTGTACAGCGATAGACCCTTGATCAAGAGACTATTATGGAGTATGTTCAATCTAGATTTTGGCATTATAAAGTCGTCTTTTTGTCTGGTACTGTACTCATGAAGGTTCTGAAAAGTTTTCAGTTTAATAGAGTTTTTAACCATGTTTGTATTAATTTTTCTAATTAAGAGCAGACTATCCAGTACTTTCATTTGTTATGCCGTACTTTAGTTGTTTGTCTTTCTTTTATCGCAGCCAGGTATTTGGCGGTCTTTCTCTTTTTTGATGTCGTGGGGTGTTCAAATTAATGATTTTCTTAACAACATGTTGTTTATCACGACGATACAAAATGTATCCAGCATATTCGAAAATATAAATTCCATTTTTTTGGTTTGCTTGAGTAAAAACTGCTAGAGCACAAGGTCTAAGAATAAAGAATAATATCAAATTACATTTTTTCTCACTTTACCGGGATCTTTAGACCTCTCTAGAAGTGCTCCAGCAATTTGTGAACCAAATTTTGGAAAACAAAAATTTTGAAAAACTAATTTAAAACTAATGTGATCCAGTATTTCCAGTACATCTAGGGCCCCATAAGGTGTAAGTTGCACATGATAGTGGTGGTCAGTTTAACATGAAATGATACAAATAAAAATAGAAAACACCAACGGAACGCAGCGGCGGGCCAATTCAAATGAAAAAGTTTTGTCACTTACCTGAGAGTGGTTGCTGGAGCTGATCATCAGAAAACGACTTCAGAAGTGCCAGAAACTGCGGTCTTGAGATTCACAGATATTTTAAATCACAGGCTAAATATTAAGGCCTCTCATAATGATAACGAGTATAAACGATCGTCCAGAATTCAAAATTTACAGGCAACCGATCCACTTTCAACTACGTTTTAAATTCAAATCCTCCATTAAACTGTTTTTTTATTTATTGTCATTAAACCATATATTTAAATCGTGTTTCCCATGTATGTTCATATGAAGACAACAGACAACTTTAATCCCAATTTTAAACATTCATAATGACACAAATACACAAATATTTTTTTGCTTCTTCTTCTTCTTCTTCGTTACGGTAACTTGTCATCATCATACACATTTTAATGGAAAAGAGACATTATTTCATGTGTGTATGAGAGTGCAACTGTGGAGAACAAAACGCATGAAATAACTTCACTATACCAAAAGAAAATTTATTACCCTTTAAAGAATGAAAGCAAACATGCACTCACTTATACTCTTTTACATAGTACGTGTAACAAAAATCCCCTCGTTTTAAATCCAAAAAAGTACCAGTGATGACAATGAAAACGACGACAAACACTAAATATTTTGTCTTTTATTTTATGTGTGTGTGTGTATGGTAAATGTACACGTCAAATATTATTCAAAGTGTAAACATATGAAAAATAAATTCATAACCATTTTCCATGTAAAATAATATGCAAACGTGATTTTGTGTGTGTGTGTGTGTGTGTGTACATTTCTGTCCATGATGTTTTTAAATGCATGAGTAAAAGTTTGCAATGAATATGTGTTACAAACAATATCATCATCATCAGCATCATCGTCGTCATTTATATGAGGTTAATAAAATAAAATTAATATACAATAAAATGTTTGTGTGTGTGTATTTTGAACACAAAAAGAGAGTATGGGAATATGAATGTGAATGAAGGTACATTATAATAATAATAATAATATGTAGTTTGAATGTTTTTGCTTTGTTTATGATTATGAAATATAAATAAAATTATGTTTGTTTATGGTAATGACATGAATTGTGTTGTTTTTGTACACTAAACACCAGACAATATTGTTTGACCTTTAATGACTCTCTTGTTAAATTAATTGAGATATTTCAAATTTAATGTTCTATTTTATAGACTGTGGATCATTTATGAAGTTATTAGCTTTTGTTTTCACATTTGTGTACAATTTTAATGTGGTATGAGGTTATTTTTGTGTTATTTTTAAGGGAAAATTCTGCTTGCCACAAATCAAAATAAAAAGTAAACTAAAATTATCTTATAAATTGCGTTTTCCCAAAAGATCTCATTCATTATTTTAGATTTTGCCTTACTTATTGCTTTCCATTTCCTTTCAATTCTGAAATATCATTTGAAGTTCAAGCATATAATGGGAAAGAGATTATTTTTTTTCTCTTCTCCACATTTTTTTCCTCGTAACATTGATCTCACACACATGGACATGGAGCATGAAAATGTTTTCATCATCATCAATATATAACTAATACCTTTTTTTTTTTTGCTTTTTGTGTCCACATTCACATTATAATCTCAACGATCCACATATAAAGTAATAATAATAATAATAATAAAATCTAAAATAAAACTGTGTATTATATCTCTTATGGCCACAATGTAATGTGCTTATATTACATTAGATTGAATTTTGAAAATGAAATCTAAGAAAGTTTCAATAAGATACAAGAAACTATAAAAAAAATAAATATATATTTTTTCATATAAGCAAAATGAGAAAAAAAAAACAGATAAAGATTAAGATTGATCAACCTTTTGCTAAAGATATTATTTCAAGATAAAGTATTACTCGTTTATCGTATATGCACACGTGTGTGTGTGTGTGTGTATGTCAGTTCCAAGTTGATGTCTTAAGAAAGGAATTAAAGTCTTTTTGACCATTATTCTAATAATATCTTAAATGTATGCATGTGTAGACTTTTCACTATATATTGTTATAAACTTTATTTTGTATTTCGTTTTATCTCATGAAGATTTTTGTATTAATTTAATTTGGATTTTCTCAATTTCCCAAGTAAAAGTATAATGAACATTAAAATAAAAGTTGTTCGTTCATATGAAAAACCATTAATTCAACACCTTTTGTGTCTCAGAAGGAAGTGTGAAGAAAATGGGAAGTTCCCGTGAGACATGTGATGGTCCTAAAATGAGTTTTTATGGTGTCAAAGCTTCTAACGATTTAGTTGTTTCAACAATCAGTGAATGTGGACAGTATTGAATAAAATCGTGTTCCTAAAACGTGATAGCCACGAGGGTTTTCCTTTCATTTTTCAACGATTCTAACCTCTCTGACTATTATTGAAACTTTCTGGCGCCAGGATGTCTGCTTATATTATGGTATGGTCTTGGTTGGAACTCACCTTTATCTGCATCATCTCAATTACAGCAACTGATTGATGTTCCATCTATGCTGGAAATCATTTTGTGTTCTGTTTACTGACTGGTCGGATCGATAGCCTCGAACTCCTTAGTCAGCTAATTTTAAAGTCTCCTGATCGCTTACTGAGGCAGGGTGTGACGTTCTACGAATTCACTGAATCCAGAATCAAACAGGTGTGTTTCTTTTTGGATAGAGTTATTCCCCTAAACCTATTAGAAAAATTTTTATAAGACCTTGGTCTTGATAATATTATATTTAGGTCTTCGGTGTACTGCTAAAGGATGGCTGATAAGTATTGTAGTACGCTTATTGGCTGGATCTTGCCATTACCTCTCAGTATAAGGGGCTCAGGGCAAATTATTCGTATTTCTCGACAATGTCCAACATATTTAGGGAATAGAAATTCTCCACATTTCGACTTCCATGTATCAAGACAGCAGTTTCTGACACTTCTGAAGTCGTTTTTTGCTGGTTAGTCTTAGCAAGGTGACATTTTAACAACTCTCAGGTAAGTGTCAAAACATTTTAATTCAAATGTTTGCCGCTAGATTGTTTTTTGTTTTTATTTGTATCGTTTCATGCTTAACTAACGACCACTATCACGTGCAACTTACACTTTATTGGGCGCTAGATGTAGTGGAATACTGATCACATTAGTTTTATAAGTTTTTTATTGTAATTTTAATTTTTGAATGAAAAGATGGGTTTTTTTATGCCAGAGGTATTCCAATGGTTTTTTTAACCCAAAAACCAAGAGCTTAAGCCTGTCGTGTAATATAGAACATAAATAAATTAAGATGTACAAGTAGCGAAAGCACGAGATAGCCCAATGGGTATTATTTGGTACCTTCTTGAACCACTAGAGTGGTTTGAGTGCTTTGATTAAGCCGATGATCAATGTGAACTGTCGCACAGACAAGCTTCAGTGTATAAAGCTCACAGAGTAGCCGAAGAAGTGATCTTCTTGCTTGCTTAAAACATAAATAACGGAACTAAATTAAATATGTTGTCCTCTGGTCCTAGCTACTGCTTTGACCTGATGATGGTGTGGTACTACCTCTGTTTGACACTACCGATGGCGAGATCAGACGTAGTAACCCACTTAAAATAAAAGAAAAGACAAGGCAGTGGGAACGTTTCAGATATGAAAAGTAGTCCGACAGGCTCACTGATGTTGGTTAACATGTCTGACTTGAAATGTTGGCTCGCTACGGAAGGGGACGCTTATCAACCTTTCATCCAATGGATGGTGCTGCCCGAAACCGTATAGGTTTGCTGTTACCTCTTTACCACAGCACATCTCTCAAAAATAAACACACACATGATTCAGGCATGATATTACCGTTTAAATAAATAATAATAATTGATTGTGTATACACGTTAAAACCTTATATAAATTTATTATTAATTCATCATTTTATTATTATGATTATTATTATTATGCTACTTCTTCCACACAATAACGATTATTATCTTTTCAACACTTTTCTGTATATATATGACACAGAAATACACACACACAACACAATGAACTTCTATTTTTAGGTGTGAAATCCAATTCTCATAATAGCATAGGATTAATTTGCTTCAAATAATCAGGTCTCTCTTTTCTTTCCTGATCTACTTTTCCACCTTGTTATGTGTTAGTATGTTAGTAATAAAACGAGTTAATTTAATAAAATCTACATGAATTTTGCATGTAATGACATGAAAATGTAAATATCAGACAAAAGGAAAACAAACATTCAATGATATAAAGGTAGAAATATTTTGAGGTAGAAATGTTCAGTTTGCTAAAATGATTATTATTATTTAAATGTCTGATTAAGGATGAACTTTAATTAAATAACATGCTTTGTCATTATTCTGCACATAAGTGTGTGTGTATTTTCAGTTCAAAGCAAAAGGAACAAACACTTGATTATTTTGAATACCTTTTACTATACAAGAGACTAATTAAACATGTTTCATTTTCATTTTGAAACTTGATTACAATTAAAACAAGTAAAAAATAACGAGTTTTGATGAGATCTTTTTATTACGATTATTTTAAAACAAAATGATTTCAAACTAAAAATTACTGTTTTTTATGCACTCTAACTTGAATTGAATTTAATTTAATTTAATTTTGTAACATTTTCTGTTTATTTATCATCTTAGTTTATTTATTTCATTACGAGAAACAAAAAAACGATCCTTGATGAAATTTAATTTAATTAAATGCAAAATTTGCAACGCTCTTGTTTGGATTTGAATGCTTCGTTTAAAAGTTTTCCCTGTTTTTATATTTGAAACAAGAATTAATTTAGAAATTTTGTATACAAAATATTTGATTTTTGATTCGATTTAAATTCAAATTTCAATTTAGCATGTAGATTAAATTGTGTAATATGAAGATTTAGTTGATTTGCTCAAAACTTTCCATGAATATTCATTGAAATTGATAAAATTTTGAAATTTCATTTATTCAAGTGAAAGGAACAAGATAAGAAGGAGTTTTATTTGAAAATAAAAAAAAATCATATGGAAGAAATTTTAAGACAAGGAAAAATATGTTATGCATCATTTACACCCACATTCATACATGTGATCGCACATGTACAGAGAAAAAACCGTAATAGATTAAACGTGTGAGAATTGCTTGAGTATTAAGATAAATTGAGGAGCAGATGTGTCTTGTTTTTCTCTACCTTTTATTCACATTTAATAGTTTTTTTTTCATTGCAATTATGTTTTATGTTTAAAATTCAGAAAATTACGCTTTTGAAGAGTCATGTTTTTGGAGGGTCATGTGAATTTTTATACTGAAATTGTGAAAAATGAATTTTATTTTTTTATTTTAAAAACGCGAATCGCTTTAAAAACTCGAATCACTAAAAAACGCGAATCGCTTTTAAAAACGCAAATCGCTTTAAAAACCGCGAAGCGCTTTAAAAAACGCGAATCGTTTTCAAAAACGCAAATTGCTCTACAAAACGCAAATCGCTTTAAAAAACGCGAATCGCTTTAAAAACTCGAAGCGTATAAAAAACGCGAATCGCTTTTAAATACGCAAATCGCTTAAAAAAACGCGATTTTCCTTAAGAAACGCGAATCGCTTTAAAAAACGCGAATCGCTTTAAAAACCGCGAAGCGCTTTAAAAACACGAATCGTTTTCAAAAACGCAAATTGCTCTACAAAACGCGAATCGCTTTAAAAAATGCGAAATTCTTAAGAAAACGCGAACCGCGTTTTCAACTTAGGGTGTTTAAAAGGAGTTTTTTGAGACGATGAATATTAAAATGCGCTTTTTCATGAAAATTAAAAATACGTTTTTATTAGAAAATAATTTTTCTTTTATTTTTTGTAGGATTTTCTTGTATTACTGTAAAAAGAACAATAATACCGTCGGACGGGGTGAAGGTAACCAGCGGGGTGAATATAACCAAAACTACAATAAAATTTTAAAAGGTCCTAAAAATTTTTTGAGAAAAGCTAGAGTGCTCAAATTTTGAATATAATCAAAAAACATTATCATTTTTAATATTTAACGATTATTTTATTAATTTTCATTCTGCAACATGATAATAAATTATCAAATTTAAAGATAAAATAAATCAAATAAAATTTACCCTATAAAACTTCAGTTGTGGCGAGGTACCGCAACTATTAATTTTTTGTAAAAGTATTTTAAATTGTGAAAAAATATGTCTGTTATTCG
>LN483436.1:267062-281000 GCA_900002565.1 Culicoides sonorensis
TCATAATAAACTATATTGTGGTCATAATTTATTTATCATTCGACAATATCCGAAGATTTAAATTTGACTTCGAGAGTAATTGTATCTTTCAGAATTTTTTTAATTAAATTTAGATTTAGTAATTTTGATCTACAATATTTTTTAACACCATGAATACATATCTGATGAATAGACCTTTAGAATGCCTCGAAAGTACAAAAGAATACTCCACTCTAAGATGTATTGAAATGCGCTCAAAAAATTATTAAAATGTTTTATTGTTGATCAATCATTTTCAAAAGGAGCCCTGGTAAAAATGAAGAATAAAGTTCTAAAATGACCGGAATTATATATATAGTTGATCAGTATTTCACATTTAAAGCTTTAAAACTGATTTAGTAGCTTACTTAACACAATGATGAATAAAAAAAACAGATAAAGAAAGCATTTTAACATTGAAAATGCAAGTTTGATGATAAGCCTGGAAAAATCTTGATTAAAATAGAAAATAATGGATTCAATTGACTAAATTAAATGCTTATTGTTCTTTTTTAATCATAAACAATGTTATTATTTTGATTTATAAACAAAAAATACTCCTTCATTAAGTATTAAAGTGCAAATGTAAAAGTGGTTATATTCACCCCTTTTTGATCAAGTTATAAATTTTGAACAAAATTGTATCAAATATATTGATAATTTATTAAATATCATTGTTTCTGGTTTTGAAATCATAAATTACGTTGTTATTAAGTAAAAAACCAAAACATAATTAATCTGAGTCGCGAAAAGCTAACCATCGATGAGTTGGAAATGTGAAATTGGTTACCTTGACCCCGTCCGACGGTAACAAAATGTCTTGAATGATTTGGCCACAGCCGTTATGAATTGGTATGAAATGATCGAGATGAAGGCGTACAAGAAACTTTTAAGCTAAAATGAAATCTTTTAACTTTAAAGGCTTGACTCAGTGGATTTATTTCAAGTACATTATGGTAAAGATTACGGAGTACAGAAGAGATTAAGATTTTCAAGCCTACACTTAGGCCTTACTTTTAAGCTTTTAATACCAAACCGGAAGTATACAAGTCAAATCCGGGAGTAAACATAACCAAACCGGAAGTGAAAAAAGCGCATTTTCAGTGTATGCTTGCCCTGTCGGAAGAAAACTCCTGAATTTCAAGAGCTGAACTCCTTAAGAGTAGGAGTTAACTCCTAAAATTCAGCAATGCCGAAGTTCAGTGAAATTTAGTGATATTTTCGATCTTTAACAGTTACAATTACAGACAATTGATAAAATCCCAATTTCACTGTTCACTCTTCAAATAAAATACATCATGCAATATAAATGAAAATGACACACACACACACGTTAAAAACAAGTAAAAGACACACAAATATCACATGAATCAACCTTCCTCTGAAATATGAGTGTGTGAGTGTGTTATATTGACCTGAATACGTGCTCTGAACACGATATTGACAAAGAAAACTTATGTTTTTACTTGTTTTTTCATTTTTTGCAATAACTCAAGGTGCAATTTAGGATCTTAAAGGATTTATTTATATTTTCTTTTTCTTCTTCTTATTAGTATTATTATTATTATTTTTTGTTATTTTTAAATGTTGTTCAGTTACACTGAAAATGGTTTTGATTAAGAATCCATAGACTAGAAGAATAACTTTCACATATAAAATAAAATAAATTACTCATACACAATTTTTGTATGAATGAACTTCTGTAGTTAAAGGTAAATATTAAAGTTGTCCTATTTCAGTAAGAGCTTCGTAGTGTGTTGCATGATAAATTTAAAACAAAAATAAATAAATAAAAATATAAATAAAAAAAAAATTACTTGAGAAATAGCATGAAATGAACAAAGTTCTTCTTCTTCTTTAGTTTTCTTTACACAAAACTTTTACAAATACATTTTGCTTAGATTGACTTAATTTTACAGTTTATAAATGTTAGTTTCTTGCTGAAGTAAAAATGATACATGTATAATATGGAAAAGAAGATATTTTGTTGGGAGATAAAAGAAAGTTTCAACTGTTTTTTCATCAATTACCACAATTTAGATTGAACATACACCACAACCTAAAGTTATGCTTGTTACAAGTGAATTGACGAGAAAATCTCTGGAAATTTTGTGGCCAAGGGGTGGATTTCAATAAAATGTTATCGTATGAAGTTAAAATAGGACGAGTTTTTCCTCGAGCTTAAGACGTGATATGGTGTTAAATTTATTTATTTATTACATTACAGGCTTAGGCTCTTGGTATTGGGGTGAAAAAAAGGCATTGGCTTTCCTTCAGCATAAAAAATTCTTCTTTTAAACGAAAATAAAATTATATTAAAAGCACTTATCGACTCACCTGAGCGTTGTGAAAATGACACTTTGCTGATGTTGACCATGGGAAGACGTCTTCACAAGTGCCTGAAATTGTTTTTTTGTTACATGGAAATCTAAATTTTGACAAGCTCTATTAAATGCCCTCATCGTGTTTGTAACATTAGCGTAACACGTCACACCATGTCTCAGCAAAAGACCAAAACACTTGGAGCACAGCTGACTAAGAAACTTTTGAAGGACTATCGATTTGACTTGACAAATATTGAAAAATTAAGAAGATTATTGGCACTTTCAATGGCTTGCGAAACCTTTAGAGGCACCAGCGTTTCATCGACGGCATACAAAGTTTTTGCAAAGGTACTGTACAATCGACTGGTTCGGTCTACAACAGATCAAACCCTTAACATCCGTCTTATTTTACTGAAAGGCTTAGAATTCAAAGTCCATAAATAACACCTCTTCATTGAATTGAAGGTAGCTTACAACGAAGTCAAACGCAGTGAGCTGTTTGTAGATAGATAGACAGATAGAACAAAGGCTTTGATCATAAACTTATACGATTAGTGGTCACGACTCTTAATGAATCTAGGAGCAAAATAAAGCTTGGAAATGAAGTGTCGGGATCTTTTATGACCAAATCAGGGTTTCGAGAAGGTGACGCACTGTAAATCCTTTGATTAAACGTCGCTTTAGAAGGTACAACGAGACGTGCTGATCAATAAAAGTGTTTTATGGTATCCAAGGGCATGTCTGCTCAAAGCTGCTGACAAATAAGATCAAATCTAGGTTCATAAAGCCTTAAAATCTTTAAATGTCCACAGTACAGACCCCTTGAAATCAGCATCGTCATTCCATTTCCTTAGAAGAAGTCCATTGAAAATATGAAAAGAAAAAGACAATAATGACCTAAAGTACTTTGTTTTTAAGAATAAAATTTTTCCCCTGATTTTATTTTACGATTTCATTTTTATGATCGTCATTATAATAATACAAGCGTAAAAAAAAGAAGGAAAAATATGGCATCAAAAATATTTTATTATTATTATTATTTATGTATAAAAAAGTGCATATAAACAATAAAAAGAAAAATTGTATTCATGTCTTCATTTATTTTATTT
Organism: Culicoides sonorensis; assembly: GCA_900002565.1. Taxonomy (NCBI): domain Eukaryota; kingdom Metazoa; phylum Arthropoda; class Insecta; order Diptera; family Ceratopogonidae; genus Culicoides; species Culicoides sonorensis. Next base: position 270,514 of record LN483436.1, read on the forward strand.
CTTATTTCTGTTATATTGCTTCAAAAATTGTATAAATTTCCCACTTCTGCTCTCACTCTCATACACACGGTAATTGTAACACATTTATATTATTTTTTTGTTTTCTTATTCTTTCTTCAAGGCACAATATTATCATTTTTATTTCCATTTTCTTTCTTGATTTTCATCTTTTTCGTCTTCTTGTTTTTTTCAGGATATTTATGATGATATTTGTTATTTTACTGTCTTGATAATGGAGACGACTTGTTATTTTTATCATTAGACTGATTCGTCTCATATAATCGGACAATTTGTGTGGTTTCATGCAATAATAATTTAACAATAATGAGGAAATTTATATGGAATAGCTGTAGTTGAGTAAGAAAAAAACACATGGAAGGTGGACATTTAATAAAGAAATTTCATTTCATGCTTAATTGTGACTCAATTCAAGTAAATAGACATCCTATGAGGTGATTTTTCCATGTTATAACACTTCTGGAAGATGAAGTGCCAGTCATTTACTTTAACGTTTTGCACTAACTTTTATACTGGCTAGCATTTTGTGTGTGTGTGTATGTGTATGTATATATGCGGTCATAAAGTTAAGTGAATTGCCTTTTTGCTTTCCCGAATACGATTTTATTTTACTTTTTTTTTCTTGTTGATGTATTTTTATAACGAAGGCTCCAAGTCAAATACAACAAACGTAGGTAATTAATGTGAACCGTTTTTGCTCATCATCATGCCCGTATAATATTTTTTTTATATATCTCGCTACAGACAAATAAAGACAATTAGCACAACATTTTGCACTATGGAGAGTCATTTAAACGTATTCCTGTATATGGATATGAATTTAATATTCTTTTTATTCCTAGTTAAGTTTTTTTTTATACATGTATTTTTTTTTATTTTTTTCCCTTATAAATATGGTGCCTCATTTAAACGCTGTATAAAAATAAAAACATCAACACACACTCATACTATAAAAAGTCCATAATTAGTGGCTTTAACTTACTCTCAATGGTACATCTTTAATGAGTATATAAATATATGAATGTGTTTACACATGTACGTGATGTCTCATAAAAATGTCAGTTTATTAAGCCACATTTGGTCAAAGAAGATTCATTTTCCATGAAATGAAATGGCAAAAAGTAAAAAAGAAATTAGCGTTATAACTGTTTTTTTTTTCTTCTTAATATTTTATTCTAAGGAATAACTTCAAACTTTAATAATAATTCTTTTATTGAGATGAAGATAAGTGAAGATTTAACATAATCAAGGTTCTTTTCATAAATTATTATACATTTTTTTTTTGTTTTAGAATAAGCTAAATTACGGCTATACATTTGTAATGTTTTATATTAATTTATGATGATTATTAGCTTTTTGAAGGAACCCTCGATTACTTTATTTCTCATTTTTATTTTTTTGTTTTTATGTTTTAGATATGGAAAGGACAACAAAAGAACATTAATTTTTATATTTTATTTATCTTTTAAAAACAAAAAAAGCCCTTGAAAATGTACCTTTTTGTTTGGTAAATTATTACGATTGTATTTTTTTTTTATTTGTGGTAAATAGACGTAATCTTCATCATTATTTATGTGTGACCAATAAATTGTTTGTGTACCTTTTTAAATTGAGTATATTTACTTTTAGATTCAATCATAAATTGGTTATGGTAGGGAAGGTAAGTTGTCCGTCCGTTAGAGGATCCCTGCTCAGAGAAAAGTAACGGAAAATTATACTTCAAGGTGAGAAAATGTGATGACTGGTAGGCTGAGAATCGTAGATGAAAAGGATAAGCAGAATGGAAATGGAACGTGGTAAAGACAAAAAGGAATACGAAATAATCAGTAAGTATGTGGGTAAGTCTTGAAAAATTAATATTTAAAATTAAATCTAATCAATTGGTATTTTGTTTCTAAGGCAAATAAGGGTAAAAATCCTCGTAAATCATATAAAAACTCTTACAAGACTTCTGATCTATATCTCGATAATTTATTCTGGACTTTCATACGTGGGTGAAGGAATCTATCACCTATTTATCGTCAAATTAAGGTTTAATTACTTGAATGGATTAATCCTGATATACCAAATATTTATATCAGCCTCCTTGTTAAACCAATTATGGTGAAGACTGTTAGTAAGGTTTTACAATAAGCTTACAAGGAAACTATGCTTATTGAAACCATTACAGATCATGCAAATTATGGCTCTGAAACTCATTTTTGAACTTCCACGGCTGACAGGAACTCTTGATCTGTATTCTACTCATATGTAATCCATTTTGCCGACAAGAGGCATCCAGAGATATCAGATATTGAAGTATGTGAGACAAGTGTTGAACGATGAAGTGTTGCATCAGACGGAGTTTCATTGAAGAGCCAGTATTAGATCTCTACGTGACACAACGCTTTTTATAGACCCGCTGTGAGGACTCTTCTTGGCTCACGCAAAATCGCTAATTCGGGTCCAGAATTGTTTAATGATTTACCAGCTTCCTTGAGAACAATTATAGACATAAGAAGTTTCACCAAAGAGATCAAATTTTTTTACTGACTCGTGATTCTACGCTCTAATTTTATTTTCTAATTCTAATTTGAAAATATCCCGCAGTACAAATTTCCTTAATCAACAGACAGAGATCTTTGATTGACGCTTAAAGGGTGTTTGATGAATAACATTTTTAACGCATTTACTATCAATTTGTATAAAAACATTATCGAACATCATGAGCACTATTTTAGTCTATGGATGAACACTCCAAATGTCAAAACTGCTCACAACAAGGTATTTCCATATTATCAATATCTCTTTTATTAAAAAACTGCGCACTGTACGAATTTTATATGAACTCTGAAAATGCGCTTAGTGTATGACATTCATCATTACTATTATTCATATTTTTTAGACATATTTACTTAAATTATATTAAGATATATCATTTAAAATAATACAAAACCCCATTTTTTATCAAATAAATTTATGATCACTTATATCTTATAAATATCTAATTCCGTATATTTTTGTCCTGAAAAATTATTACAAAATTATTCTATTTATCATATAAAATTAAAATTAAAATAAGACCAGATAACGTACAACAATAAAAATGTTATTACAAGAGAAAACGTGGAAAAAAATCTAACAATTCTTTTGTAAGATTATCATGTAATAATTCATTTTTTTCTCTCCTTGCTGCCTATTCTTAAATGGTATTAGAAGGCATTAGTGTAACAATATTTTTTTCTTTGCTCTTTCTTATTAAAAGCATTTCACTTTGAAATGGAAAAGAAAAATAATCAGTTGACACACGCTCTTCTGATTAATTTAATGATTGTCACAGTATCAAATAAACTATTGAATTGACACCATTTTGATTTCACGTTATTCGTGTTTTTTTTCCTCTGATTTTATTTCATTTCATTCATATTGTTAAGTAGCCTTCAGTGAATTTGCCTTGAACATGAATGAAACGAAAAAAGGAGAGTCGAGCAACAAAAAAAAAGAAATCTGAATGAAATTGATGAGATCATATATTTTGTTCGTAAATCCTTTTTGTGGGTTTCATGATAGAATATATTGTTCCTTTTAATAACGTTTTTTATTTGGTATAGCGCGCGTACACACTCTGCGTTTTTATTTTCACACAAAAAAGTTAAAAAATAATAATAATAATAATAAAAAAAATCACAAGCCTCCCTTGAATTACATTCAGTTTATAACACAATGAATACTCTATGAGTGTTACATTACTCGTTTTCAAGATAAAAAATTATACTCATTTATAACATTTAGATTATTTTCAACTTAGATGTGTTTTTTTTTACTCTGCTCCTAATGTTTGTGTTGGTGTGTGCGTGTTTATTTTTCAATATATCGAGTTTCAAATCTACCAGTATTATGATTTCAAAGTCGTGCATCTGTTTAAAACTCTTTTATTTCCAAATAAAATTCATATATATTGTGAAGGAAGTAAGCAAAAAAAAATGTACATTGATGAAATATTATGTTAACATAAAAATTATTATTATGGAATAGCTTATTTTCCGTCTAAAATGAAAAATATGTGAATGAAAAGAAAATAGATTTATATTGCTTGATTTTTACGCTATTCAATTCAATAAGACATGTCTTTTGTATGAAATTTATCGAGCTTGAAATGAATAGAAAATTGTTTGTGTACATAGGGATCAAAGGATTTGAGTAGGTGGTCACAGTTGGTCATTCAATATTATGAATTGGGGACCTTTTTTGGATTTTCATCTTTTTTTTTTTGCTTATGAAATTTTTTTTATGCAAGATAAAAAAAAATATTGTGAACACTGATAAGGCTCCAGTGAAAAAAATTTTAGTTGGAAATGAATCATCTCACAATTATTTTTTGATTTACTGGTTCCACCAAGGGCTCTTTTTTAAAAATCAGTCTCAAATTCAATTGAAAGGCCAAATTTTATACTAAAGCACTTTAACCTCACATCACTTTATAAAAAATTTCAATTCCCTGAAGAATAAAAAAGGTCTCCTTTCAAAATTTCTCTTTTTTCCTATTTACACAAAAATCTAAAACGTAAATGGTCTCAGTTGTCTTTAAGAAAGCAAAAACATCATCATATCAAATAAAATTTCATTGAATTACTCTTTAAAAAATAAACATTACAGACACCAGTCTGTCCAACTAGAAAAAAACAACCAAAATTACAATGATATTAACACTCTCTGCTCATTTTTTTTCTACCCTTGCAAACAAAACAAGGATTTCTTTTTCATTACGTTGAATATAAAACTGTGTACACTTTTAATAACATATAAATTCGATGTCACGTTTTAATATTCTCATCATACCATCAGCAAATTATCATTTTTTTTGGAATTGAAATATTGAATTTTATTTTTTCCAACTTACTTCATTTTATTTTTGTTGTTTTTAAATTGAAATTCATTAACAAAGCAAAAAAAAAATTAAATTAAAAATATGTAATTTAATAATCTTGATAATTTAATTTTTTTCCTTTTTTCAATTATTTTGAATTTAATTATAATGTGAAATAAAATACTTCAAATGTATGGATGACAGTTAATCTGCTTTGAACAATTGATGTCTAGTAGATTTCAATGAAATTAATAATAAAAAAAATGGAGGTAATAAAAGTTGGAAAAAAAAATTCCATTGAATTTTGTTTGAGCTGGATCTTTGTGAAAATTTTATGAGGTTTCATCTCGTCAATGGAATTTAATTTATTTTACAGCTTTTTCCAGCTAACACTTTCAATCAGTAGGACATTTGAATTTGTAAAAGAGCAGAAAATGGTATTAAAATGAAAAAAAATTATTAAAAAAAAAAATATAAAAAATAAAATAAATTATTAAATTTAATTAAAATGACGTGAAATAAGGACGGGAATTTCTGGGGCGACGAGAATTTTCTAAAGGTAAAATATAAATTTTAAACAAATTTTTACGTTTTTGAGTAAAAAAAATCATGTTTACGAAGATAAAAGTATCCTGAAGCAAAAAAGAAAAGAATATTTCAAGATGTAACTGTGCTGAACTGACCAAGTTGATATTTCATATATTAAGAGGCTAAAAATGGCAAAATACACAAATTTGAACTCATTTTTCGGTTTCGGAGTAAAAAATCATTCCAATGGAGTGCTTTAATAATAGCAGGTGGCTTCATCATGGCAACTTCAACAAATGCAATGGAAGTATTAATGGGAGTACTCCCACTGTCCGTAAGATTCTCCTACTTGGTGAGTAATTTTATTTTGTCTGCCTTAATGACTCAGAAGACTTTGGTCTTAGAGTCATATGAAGAGCTAGCTAGTGTTAATGTGCACCACCCCTGACTAGTGGAGTTTTTGCAGTTGATGTCGCTGCTCCCACTGTTCATGCAACAAAAGTCCATGTATGCCTTTGAGTTTGAAGTCTTGATGACTATACCGGTGATTGACGAGACAATCTTACATGCACTCGAGAAGGTTCCTAAGGAATTGTACCCGTCTGTTATTTTATTGGCTTTTTGTAGAGTAAAGAAAAGGTGAGCCCTGATCTTGTAATCCTCGTACTCCAAATACCAGTCTAAGTAACCCACCGCCAGCATTCATATTTACTTGCAAGATCGTTTCAATCAAATTGGCATGTGAGTTATTTTTTAATTTAAGTGAGGGTCAAACTGTCTTTTTGATAACAGATAGTCTGAGCAGTGTCGAAGCACTGCAATCGTGCAAACTTGACAGAAGTGTACACCCGTGTGTTTTCGAAATCAAGAAACTAATTTGAGATCTAAACAATGCAGGTATACGCGTAGTTATCTTGTGGGCACCCTCATATAGTGGTGTACATGGCAATGAGATTGCAGATGGTCTGGCAAAGACATTTACGCTTTTGAAGGATATGGCAAATCAGTCCCCATATTTTAATGATAACAGGCCTCCGTTGAGGCAAATTTTCAGGGTAGAATGGCGTGTTAATTGGTCGTCTGTCTATGCCAGCAGGCGTACCAGACAATAGACCACTGGCTATGGTCACATGCCCCCAACTCCACAGAGACAACACAAAGGAAGAACTGAAAACACAGATTTACGGGACATGTTAGGCATACGAAAATTTGCGACGATACCAGTATTGAGAGTTTTTTTTTAAAAAAGCCTGCTTGAATTATATTTAAAAAAAAACTCAAATATAAAGACCCGGACTAACCTTCGAAATCCAATAGGTCCATATATTTTATAAACAGAACGAAATATAAAGGAAAAAAAATCCTATTTTTGTAAGTTAAAGGCAAATGTGGCCTGAAGCAAAGTTTTAGAGAATATCTCAAGTTATAACTCTGTTGAACTGACTGAAATTCCCGTCAAAAAGCTGCGACGGCAAATTTATTTTCGGTATTACTTCGATTTTTTTGCCTATTTACAACTCAGCCCTTTTTAAAGTTATTCAACCGAAATTTAAAATCCCATTAAGCTTTAAACTATTGATTATCACATTTTAAGTCCATACAAAAATACACAACTTATTAATCACATATCAAACTACTATTTTCAAATTACTATTTTCCCCTTATCACTTTTATCAGCTAATAAATAATAAAACAGCATTTGAAATTTCTGCTTAAAATTTATGTTCCAGGTCAATTAATTACAAAATAATATTCAAATTGTATATATTTACAGATATTAAAATTAAATTATCATATAATTATATCCCAAATATAATTCAATTTAAATGAAATCAATGATAATAATCCACTGGCAAAATTTGTATTTTTAATCACACACCAATACAAAAATATATCTATTAATGCATACATTTAAGCACATGAAATTAACGTTGAATTGATCAAATGAAAATCAAATTAATTTTACATGAACAGATAAAACTCGAAATCCGTTAATAATTATTATGAAAATTAAAAATAAAAAATATAATTGCACAATTAAATGTAAAAATGGGGAGAAAAAATTTTCAAGCACAGTTTAAATTAATTTTAAAGAAAATAACTTTGACTGTAACAATAATAATTACTCAGATAAGCTAAAATTAAACAGTAAGACTGTAAAATAAACTTAATTACTATATATTATGAATATGTGTGTGTTTGTGTGGCAGTAGTGCATTTAATTGAAAATGAAGATGAATTCACTTAAATTGTCTTCGAAATTGGTTCCGCTATACATTTGTCGTAGTATTATTTTAAGTTTAATATTGTAGCAAAACTCTGGTAACAGTTTTAATTAAAATGATGATATGCACAAACTACTCCCGGGTTATATGATACAGAGAAAAAACACAGACACACGCTGTGTGTGTGTGTGTGTTAAACAAACATGATTTTGAAAAAGAGAGAGAATTGTGAAGTAAACGAGGCAATAACATTTAACTTTTTTTATTATTTTGAAAAGTTTTTCGTCTTTCTCTGGTTAAATTTTACTATTATTACATTTTTGTGTATGTATATTGTACATTCACAATACAAATGTACGTAATTTACTCCTGTTGCATGTTTTAATCTATGTATCTTAAAAGTTATTCGCAATATTCCGTAAAATAATGTTCAATTTAATGCAAATTTTTGATTGAAATGCTTCATTGGTTTGATTTAAATTTTTTGAACAAAAAAATAACGGTCAAATTATTCAAATTTAATGGGGATTTCTTCTTTTCTTTTTTCAAGTCAATTTGTTCTTGAATTCCAATTGAACCCATTCTCGTGAATTAAGAAAATAATTCAACTACTGTAAAGGCGCTTTTTACATGAAATTTCAGTTTTTAATGATCAATGTAATACACATTGCATACTTTTGGGTAAAATTTTAATTACAAATGGACATCATTTTGTTTTGTTTTAAATAAAGTTTCTTTACATGTAAAATTTCTAATAAAATCAATGAATATTTTTACTGGTTTTGATTCAATTTTCTAAATTACCTCATTCAAAAGTTACCTTTTTTTGGTACTAAAAGTATTTTAATTACATGAAATGGGCTTGGTTGCAATTTTGTTTCTTTTTCATTGTATTTTTTGTGCACATGTTTTGCATTTTAATTAAAGTTGGACCTTTGAAAATTCAAAATTAATATGGAATGTCGTTTTTTGCATCGATTATTGTATTTTAATGAACTTTAAAATCAAATATTGAGACAAAAAGTCCTCTGAATTTATATCATTGGTGAAAAAGAAAAGTGTATTGCATACATTCCGGAGTTAACGGTTTTATTTGAACGTTTGAATGAATTTGAAAATGTAAGCAGTTTTTAACCATCTTTAATGTAAAAAATGAAACATTACGATAAATATTTGAAGAAAATCAGGACATCTGTCTTTAACTTTTTGATATAAAAGAGCATGCGCAGGGAGTGCTCGTTAAAAAAGTTTAGAAATGAAATTGAGATGTCATGGTACAAAAGAAAATTTATTTCAAATCTCATGTACGTTAAGAGATTTCATATTTTCAATTATTTTAAGTGAAGTCATACGAATGCCATCTCTTGAAGTGAATGAAAAATCACCCTCATTGTTTTAAATTTAAGCTCTTAATAAAAGCACGAGAAAGGTTTTCTTTCTTTATTTGATTTTGCAATAGAAAATATTCGTTATTGGGAAACCTCTTAAAATTATTGCTTTTATCAAATTTAAAAATACTTCAAATTCTACGAAATAAATTTTGCGTAGGAAAAAATCTCTGTTTCATTGAAAACTTCTCGATTTAACATGTTAAAATATTGAAAGCCCATTTCCAAGAAGTCCATTTCAAATAAATGTAAATGTCAGATATCAACTGTCAATTTTATCTAATTCAAAATAAAAAATTTAACAATTTTCTTCTTCAATAACCATAAAGCAATTGTTTTTCCATTAAAATCTTTTATTTACATGTAACTTTTTTTGTTCATTGCACACACACACACACACGCACATACACCCTGTAAAAAATTTTACTGTAAATTCCACAGTCATATTTCGGTTAATTAAACCAAAAAAACTGGTTGAATTTACCGAAAAAACTGGTAAATTCAACCGATATATTGGTTAAATTTACCAGTCAAATTGGTTGATTTTACCTATAAAAATCGGTTCAATTTACCTAAAAAATACGTTGAATTTACCAATAAAATTGGTTGATTTTACCGAAAAAAACTGGTTAATTTTACTAATAAAAGTAGAGAATGTGTTTTTAAATTCGTTATTTCGATCAAACTCGATAAAATATGTTGGGATTTAACATTTTAATCGATGTGATAGTATGGTATTTAAGAAATTACTTAAAAAATAGTGGATTTTTACTCAATGTCGTCCATTTGAAGTATGGATTTTTTTGGTAGTTAGGAAAATCGAAATAATAATAAGTTATTTTTTTTAAAGTTTTTTAATATTGCTTCTTTAAAAAAATAAAAATTCATCGGGAAAGATACCTCATGATTAGAGTATCTTTTAAAGTACAGTTAGGAGTTTTTTCAAGGAAGATGAGGGAACACAGAAAATGCTTGCGATGGAAATTTTCAAAAGGAAAAATTTTAAATTCTTTTTTTGTTTTTGAGTCAAAAAATCATGTTTCCGTAAGTGACTTGTTAAAATTCAGATATCACTGGGGAAAAATAGCAAAATACAATAATTTGAGCTTATTTTACAAGTTGAGTTAAAAACTCATACTTCCTTTAAGTGACGTGAGAAAAAACTAGAGAATATTTTAATGGATCTGTATGCAAACATATCAATTATTTAAATTGAAATTTTTTTAAAAATTGTAAAAACAAGTTTTGAATTGTCTGAATTTTTTCATATTCAAGCTTTTGTTTCAGAAACATTCACTACAAAACATTTCATTTTGTTTATAATGCCATTTATGGCCTCTTAATATATGAAATATCGACTTGGTCAGTGAAATCACTGGTCATATCTGAAAAATGAGCCCAAATTGAGTAATTTTCCATTTTAGGGCTCTTATCCCATTAACCACCGCTGGTCTATTTTACGACCAATAATTTTGGCGCCGG
>LN483436.1:281100-345711 GCA_900002565.1 Culicoides sonorensis
TAGCCCAACATCTTTCAAACATGTTTAATTATTTATATTGAAAATTTGAAAAAAAATATGTTCTATGTTAGGAGAAATCCGGCGCCAAAATTATTGGTCGTAAAATAGACCAGCGGTGGTTAATGGGATAAGAGCCCTAAAATGGAAAATTACTCAATTTGGGCTCATTTTTCAGATATGACCAGTGATTTCACTGACCAAGTCGATATTTCATATATTAAGAGGCCATAAATGGCATTATAAACAAAATGAAATGTTTTGTAGTGAATGTTTCTGAAACAAAAGCTTGAATATGAAAAAATTCAGACAATTCAAAACTTGTTTTTACAATTTTTAAAAAAATTTCAATTTAAATAATTGATATGTTTGCATACAGATCCATTAAAATATTCTCTAGTTTTTTCTCACGTCACTTAAAGGAAGTATGAGTTTTTAACTCAACTTGTAAAATAAGCTCAAATTATTGTATTTTGCTATTTTTCCCCAGTGATATCTGAATTTTAACAAGTCACTTACGGAAACATGATTTTTTGACTCAAAAACAAAAAAAGAATTTAAAATTTTTCCTTTTGAAAATTTCCATCGCAAGCATTTTCTGTGTTCCCTCATCTTCCTTGAAAAAACTCCTAACTGTACTTTAAAAGATACTCTAATCATGAGGTATCTTTCCCGATGAATTTTTATTTTTTTAAAGAAGCAATATTAAAAAACTTTAAAAAAAATAACTTATTATTATTTCGATTTTCCTAACTACCAAAAAAATCCATACTTCAAACGGACGACATTGAGTAAAAATCCACTATTTTTTAGTATTTTCTCAAATACCATACTATCACATCGATTAAAATGTTAAATCCCAACATATTTTATCGAGTTTGATCGAAATAACGAATTTAAAAACACATTCTCTACTTTTATTAGTAAATTTAACCAGTTTTTTTCGGTAAAATCAACCAATTTTATTGGTAAATTCAACCTATTTTTTAGGTAAATCGAACCGATTATTATAGGTAAAATCAACCAATTTGACTGGTAAATTTAACCAATATATCGGTTGAATTTACCAGTTTTTTCGGTAAATTCAACCAGTTTTTTTGGTTTAATTAACCGAAATATGACTGTGGAATTTACAGTAAAATTTTTTACAGGGGCATGATTCTATTAAAATTTAACATAAAATCTGTTTGTTATTATCTTTTGCCATTACATTTGGCTTTTTTAAGAAAGATGTTGAATGCTTGATTTTCTGCCAACTCATATAAATATTCTATTTTCATTTAAAATTGTAACACACACACACACACACATGTAGAGATTGAGAGAAAGAGAAAATCATCAAAAAGCCAAATTCTATTTTCAATTTTTAATATTATTTTTCCATTTTAATGCGATATACAAATGTTGTTGATGCCATGTTATGTTATTTGATTCTTCTTCCTTTCATATGTCACATATATGGAAAAAGTTAATGTAGATTCAAATCGGCTTACAGTTAAATTGATTTGAAATAAAATATTCAAAGGAATGCACTTTTTTCCTTGAAATAGAGCAAAAAAAAGAACAAAAATTGAAATCTAACATGAATATAATTTGTAATAAGTGAAATACGAGAAAATTATATTAAAAAGTGATGACAGAGGAAGTGGGAAAATAATTGGTTGGAAAATGATGATGTTAATTGATGTCTTGTCTTTTCTTTTTTATTTAATGTTTTTTAGTCAAAAATTCTTTAATGTGGAAATTTTTCTTCTTAAATTCAATGCAATGCAATGCAAACAATTCGACAAACAACAAAAAATGCACAAAAGAACATTCTTTTATAGTTTTATATGAATATTGTGCAATTTCTTTCCTCATCTTCTTCTTTTTGGGTCACACAATGCAATTCAACATTTATCTTCATCTTTTGAATTGAATTGAAATTGAGAAAAGAAAAATTTTATGATATTTTTATTTTTTTGCATTTTTTTTGGTCTGTTTATACTTTAAAAGGAAAAATGAATGCTCTACTTTTTATTCGTCTCTTATAATTTTTAGCGCATTTCTTGAAAATGTCGGAATTGTGGGTGGTCATGCTGTCCATCCGTCTGTGTAAAAGTCACCGATCATTAATAAATGTCGCAAATCATTGAAAAAATGTCGCCAGTCATTGACGAATTCTTTACATGGAAATGCGCTCGAGTACTTTGTTCACGATCACGTTTTAAATTTTTTTATAATAATAGTCAAGGATTAGGAAATATAAGTATAAAGAGAACCAAGAAAAAGAGAATTAAACCTTAAAATTCTTCTCTCTTGCACTTTGAAGTGAAAAAAAACCAAATTTCTTTCAAATTAAATGTAAAAAAATGTTTGCATTGCTAAATATGAGAAAAATACCATATTGGTTTATTTTTTTTTCTCCATTTAGTTGCATTTCCATCCACATTTAAATTGAACACATTTGAACCAATGAGAAACGAGACGAAAAATTATGAAATGATAGCAAATTACGAAAAAAAATGCAATTACTTCAGCTTATTAAATTCAAAGTGGCGTAAATAATATCAATTTAAAATGGAAAAAAAAAGGTTAAGGGAAAAATTCATCATTTTTTCAAGTGCTATTTCATGTTCAGTGTTCATCCAATCAAATAAACTTTTTTTTTTATATATATTTTATTTATCTTTAAAGTTAAGAGACTTGTAAGCAAAAGTCACGTCCTTTCTATTAAATTACAGTTTCTTGACAGCGCAAAACGAACAATAATAATCAAAAAGTTTCGCCTTGCCTTGTCTTGGCCATTGCATATTATCACTTGCAAATGGAACAACTCATGTAATTTCATTATAACTCACACATCATCTTACAATTTCTCTCGTTATTCATAGAAAAAATTATATTTATCTTTTTTACTTGTTTTCTCACAATTTCTGTGTGCAGAGTGAATAAAAGTTTGTATATGAGATCATAATGTATAAAATTTTCTCAATAACTTTTTGTATGTATGTGTGTGTGTTTGTGTGTGTAGAAATGAAATGTGTAATAAAAACAGGCAACAAGCTTTTAATCCCTTGACATGAATCTTGATGAATCTTAGCATAAACTAAGTTTTATTTATTTTTTATAAAGTTAACTAGGTACAAACTCCTCATTTTTGCTATCATCAAAGTAAGAAGAAAATTTTTGAAGATGAAGAATTGAAGCAAGGGAGGCGTTAAATGAAACATGTCACATGTGTACGAACATCTACAAACACACACACACACAATTTCATTACAATTTCTTTTATTATTTTATTAGGTATGAAAGATGTGAATTGTCTAGATAAAACTTTCATTTCAACGTACAAAAAAAAGAAGAAGAAATTATGGGTTTATTAAATTTACTTAGAATTTTACTTTGTTGAATCATATCAGCTTAACATGATATCTATGTAGAGAGTTGTTCAGATGTTAAATGTCATAAATAACTTGAATTCAAATGAAATTGATGAAGAAAGCATGAATATTATTGAAATTTATGCTTTCAACCCAAAACCAGTGAGACCGGCCAGTAGTGGTCTGTCTTCATATAAGACGCGGTCATATTTTTTTTTAAGTTGAAAACTCCTAACAAATAACTATCAGTGCTTGGCAATTCACTCGGTGAACTTTCGAAACAAAATTTATTAACATATCAAAATTTCCAGACCCACCAGATGGCGCTGGTGGTAATTTTTGTGATTTTTTGTCGGTTTTTAGACTTTCCTGAAAAATTTAACAAGAGCAAAGTCGTTGATGAGTAAACAGACATTTAGAGGGCTAAAAAATGCAGCCATTCATAACGGGGTTTTCCATTTAAATAAGAATAAATTTTATCAACAGCAAAAAAATCTTGAAAAATACATTTTTTGTGTATTCTTGAATACATAAATCCACAAAAATCATGCTTCTGTATAAAATGGGTGTAAAGTATATTCTTAAAAGTTGTAGATAATCGTTTGGAGAATAAAATTTTCATATACCATTTTACATGTTTTCATACATAAAATTGATTTTTCATCAAAAAACATCAACACGAAATTGTGATTTAGTCGGTCAAAATCTGTCAATACTGAAAATGCTCTAGAACGCTAAAGCGGAAGTTTGCGGAAGATGTTTTTGCATTTTTGAACTCCTTTGAAGAGACAGTGAGACCAGTGGGAAAAACTTTAACAGTGGGATAAATAGTATCAGTGGAAAACCGGGAGGAGGCCAGTAGGACTATTGGGAAGCCAGTGGGAGGCCAGTGAGAGATCAGTGGAAGGCTCCAAATGGTTTCCCACTTGTCTCATTGGTACCAGTGGGGTCACCTCGGGTTTTGGGTTTAGAGTGTATAAATGATCTAGCGTTTCTATTATAAAATTGCAATTTTAATACATAACAAGGCGTTTCCACTTTAAAATCACAATTTATTACAAAATACTAGACGTTTCCTGTATAAAATTGTAAATTACTAGAAATGACCAGGCGTTTCCTTCATATAAATTAATACATTAAAAATAAAATAATTCAAAATGATGATTCACTATCGATTCCAGAACAAAACATGAAAAATCTGTGTAAAAAAAACAATAAAATGATAAATTCCCTCACAATAACATCCATAAATTATGATGGTCTTGTAAATAAATAAAAACTTATGACAGGGAACACAATAATAATAACAAAATGGAAAAACAATCTCCAAATTGAATTGAATTTATTTCATTTTTCAATGTAAAAATGTGAAATATTTACAATTCAATTTTGATAAATTTAATTTGATTCAAAAAAAATAAAAAAATATGCTGAACCTCTGATAAATCCAACAACATCCAGCTCGTATCATTTTTAAGAAGATTTTTTTTCTTTTTTTATTTTATTTAAAAAAAAGGTATAATTAAAAAAAATATACATACAAAGCTAAATTGAAGATGAGATTATTTCCTCACCAGTATCCTTCCTTTTTATTTAGATGAAGGAAAAAAGAAGCGAGCTCATGAAAGTCATGCGGTGATTCTGTGTATAATAATGACATTATATATCACATAAATCTTATTAAAATAAATCTTTTTAACTTTTATAAGTAGTATTATCATTATTATGTTGAGAGGATAATTTAAATGAGTATTCATAACAGTGGAAATTTTTCAATTAAAAGATAATGTGAAGAAGTTGAATTGAATTTCATTTTTTTTTATATTTAGGTAGAATTTTACCAGAGAAAAGGAAAGAAATTTAAAAAAAATATAGAAAGAATCATAAGGGATTTGGTTTAAAAAATGGCATTCGTTCAATTTGATGACTCACTCAATGCGATTTATCGAGGATGGTTCAGATAAAAAGAGTTTCAAAGCAATAACAAATCTTGAGGTCACAGAAATGTTTCTAATTTCATAAAGAAGCTTGTTAAAGTATAATGAACCTGTGTTTGAGATCTGTCTTCTTCTAATGCAGTCCTGACGTTTGAAAACCCAATTCCAAGCACATCTCTCAGATTCAAGCGTCCATGCTTGAAGACGATAATTCAAGTAATAAATCTTTTCATTTTCATTTCCATTCATTTAAAAACGAATTCTATCTGTTTAATTGTTTTCTTTTTATACAATTTCACACTTCTAACTAAATATTTAACTCAATCAAATTTACACACTCCCAACCCAAAACCAGTGAGACCAGTAAAACACTAGTGAGACAGCAGAAATGTAAAATTTAAATATTTGATGATTGGGATTAGAATTTTTAATAACTATCATATTCTTACTGGTTTTGGGTTGGGAGTGCTCATTTCAATGTCAGACGATATCTCACTTCAACCATTTAAAATAAAAAAATCGTAAAAATAAACTAGAAAAAGAAAGTTGATAAGTGCCTATGAATAAAAAAAAAATCCTGATAAATGCAGAAAAATGCTGCTTGTTTGTTTATTCGTTCGTTTTTTTAATGGTTTTTTTTCCTTCATTTTCATTTAACTCACAATACAACTCACTTACACAAGAAATGAATCTGTGAGAAAAAATGAATTTTTCTGTACATAAAAGCAATTGATTTTAATTGAATGTTGTAAATATTGTTTACATATTCAATTGAATTGCAATTTGAATTTTAAATTGTAATTGAGATTGTTGTTCAATGAAATTGATGAAGAAATAAAATCAATTTAATTTTTTTTTAACAAAGAATTTGAAATGTAATTGAAAGACGAATAAAATTGTATTCAAAGTACGTTTGCTGTAATGAATTTTTAAATATAAGAATTCAAAACCACGTAAATTAATGGAATGATAATTTAAAATGACACACACACACACACATTGAAATAATTTAAAAGCACTTATGTTTACTACCAATAATTGTATAATAAATGTACATAAAAACCTAAGACACGCGTTTGTTTTCATATTTCATATCATGGAACTTTAAATTCAAAATTCTTATTATACGTGAATAAGTGAATGAGTAATGTATATAAATTTCCATTTCAAAAACAAATGTAATTATAATGTAATTTATCATAATCACTCAAAATATAATAATAATTTACTCCTGTATCATAGAAATTTCAAACGAGTAAGCATATTTAACATATTTCTATTTCTTGACACACACACTCACAATAATAATGTTTGATATGAATATGATGATTATTTGATTAACAAGATACAATTTAATATGCAACAGACACTTTCTTGTTATTTTGATATAATCATATTTTCTTCTCTTATTACATAAATTCATTGTACAAAAGATGACAGAACAGAAAATGTTAACTTCAATTTGTTTTGTGGTATGAATACATTTTATATATTTACATGATTAAATATGATAGGTTTTTACTTTAACATATCTGACATTTTGAAAGTGAATTATAAATTATTTTGCAAATTAAAATTTGTTGTAGTTACAGAAATTGAACTCAATTTAACTCGATTTTTCATTTCAATTGCTGAAAAGATAACAGAGTAAAGAATTTATTACAAAGGAGTGGTTTAACTGACGTTTCTTTCATTTACAACAAATGAGGTCCACAAATCATTAAATTATTAACTAATGAAAAATTTTCTTCACAGATGGCGTTTACTATAAAGCGATTCGTCAGCATATACATTTCTTTAACGCTTTCCATATCGAAAATGTACAGCAAAGTAACAGGTCACATGACCAACAAACACTTACTTTTAAATACTTGGTGGAAACGCCTGGTTTCCCTCCAAGCTTCAAATCATATCAGAATTGAACTAGCTTAATTCTAACCATAATTATTATATTTCGAGTTTATTCAACGTATCCATAAGTTTGACATTCTGGTTCTCAATTGATTGGGACATTTTACCAATACTTATTGCAAGCGATACTTTTCTGGGGACATCATCATTGGATGGACGATAATCACGTCTTCCGCCTTGTTGCCTGTAAAAGTTCCCTCGCTGATAGAGGTCTAGTACAGGCCTAATCAACATTTCTGGAGGTGGTGCTGCAAGGTGTGGTTCATAAAACCTGTTGCCATTTGTGGAATTTGTGGTACTCCTGACTAGTAAAGGGGTTGGTGCTGGGCTTGGAATCGGGCTTGGGGCTGTAATTGTGGTGGGACTGAAATATTGCTTGGGATTGTCCTTGGTCATATATAAATATAGGTCAAAAATGATTTAATTTCACAAAATTGCATACATTTAATTGCTCTTTCCAAATTCATTGCATACAAAATGCTACTCTTTTTTTAAATTTAAACACTTTAAAAATTTATTATCATTCTTTTTTTCTGACAACTTGAATTTATTTATAACATATTTTGACCATCACATTGTAAATCATTTTAATTTTCACCCTTTTGTCCTAAATTTTAGCACATAAAGTGTAATTTGATATAAAATAAGAAAAATAAATAATATTTTTAAAATGAAAATAATTCACACACACACCCACAAAAAACGATTCCTTTTCCATTTTTGTTCTTGGTAACGAAGCCGGAAAATTTATTTTACACATTTTGATAATAAAAGTACAAAAAAAAATAGAGAAAAGGAAGGAATTTTACTTCTTCTTCTTACTCTCTTGAGATTTTTTATTTTGTATTTTAATACACACACACACACCAAATGATATGAAACAGTAATAATAATTTCAAATATCGTAATATAACATTTAAGAAGAAAATGATTATATTTGAAATTATTTTATTTTTTTTTTATTTGAACTTTATGAAGAGGAACTTTTGGCTCAATTCCAAATTGACATCATCTATCATCTCGTTTTTTGAGTGGTTCATGTAAAGAAAAATATTTCTTTTTAATACTTTTTTTCCCATGCAATATGAAATAAAATGAAACCGTTACGTGGATTAATTTTTCATAAAGCACTAATCTTGAATTAGGGTTAAAAAATTTTCATTTCAATGGTGTTAAAAAATGTATAAGATGAAAAGTATTAAAAAGAGATTCCTTTTTGAATAAATAATTAAATAATAAATATATTTTCCTTTGAAACGTCATCTTTTAATCAGACATGAACAATCTCAAAAATTTACGATCTTTTAATGATATTTACTTTATTTTCATCATCTTAATACATATTTGCTGAGTTCTCATCGATGTAAATCGATTATTTCAATATTTTAAGGGTAAAATTATGATGATGAGGAAATGTAAACAAATTTAATACGATTTCCACATATAACATATAATTCAATCAAATTATTTTAAAATGCTAAAATAAAGAAAATGATATGTATCTTAGGGCAAAATTTAAGCAAATTCCTTGTTTTATCATATTTTGATATGAAGTGAAAGAGAAAATGCGTAACGAATCATATTGATAAAATCATATGAAGTCACACACACACATACATAATAAAAATAATGGAGTGGTTAATGGATTAACTGTTGCTACAAGGAGAATTTTCTTGATATTTTATGATAATAATGATAAGTAGATATCAAATAATGAGTGTGAAATTAGCCCGGGTGGATTTTTTTTTGCCCGGCTGAAAATTTTTTTGCCCGATTGCATTTTCAGCCGTTTCTCTTAGATCCGAAGAGTGAGCTTGAACACGTCCCCCACCCCCACTAACTCCTTTTCCCCCATAACTTTTAGCAATGTCCGGATGCACCAATTCTTAAAATTTCCATAGTATAAAAACGAGGAGGGGGACAGGTCAATGGTATGCGGCAACATGTCACTCACCCTCTCCCAGGTCCAAAGAGTGATAATGAACCTCGGAATCATAATTATATTTTTGCTAAATGAAATTTTTGTTGATCAAAAGCAAAAATATTATGAATTGGAAGACTATCAGATTTACGTGAGAATGATCCGGCAGACGCTATTTCCTGAGAATCTTTAAAATTCTCCAAAGCTGTTCAAAATCAATTACGGGGTTTGCTTCGAAGAAAACTTAAACAAAAAAAATAATAACTCAGGTAAAATCGACATGCCGATGTAAAATACAACAGCTTAATTAATGGGTACTACTTCATAATATAAAAAATATTTTATTTTTTGGTGGTTTTTATAAAGAAAATGAAATATAAAAATCTGTGATTCATGTATTTGAATTATTATGCATATGATTAAAAATGTTTGTTTTCTAAGTTTTTTCTTTTATCATCTAACTTTAAATCCTATTGCAAACGAAGTTTCTTTAATCCTATTTAATTATCATTAATTTGAAAACAAAATGTTTCAGAATATACGCTCATTTATTCTTAATTGAAAACAAATGTTATTATTTAAATCTTAAAATTAATAGTGATGGTAACTTTGGTATGATGGACGACAGCCTCCACCATTACAATTTCCTCTATTAAATTTTCCAGCATTACAATTTCTGTTGTAATTTGCATTGCGATAGTGTTTTTGGGCTCTCTCTCATTTTTGGGTAAGTTTTTAGTTGGTTTAGGTTTTAGTTGGATGACTGCTTTCGATTTGTAGGTGGATTTAATCGGGTTGGCCGATAAAAGTTAGGGGGATACGGAAATGGCAGGATAATTAGGGAAACAAACGAAACTAGCATGAAAACGAGGCACACTGTACTGTTTATCTGGTGTCTGGCTTGTTGAAGGTTGGCTCGTTGATTTCCCTGTTGTTTAAATGTTTGATTCCGGTTCTGAATTCGACTTAACACCTGGCTTTTGCATCGGAAAAGGAAACGGTTTCATCTAGTTCACAACTAGAAAGGCATGTTTCGAGCCATTATTTGTTCTGCTTCATTATTGAATGAGCCTAGAACAAATAAAATTATTAATCTTTCTATTTTTACAATTAAATTTGTGAAATGTTGTCCCATACCTTTGACCTGTCCCCCACCTTGTTTTTATACTATGGAAATTTTAAGAACTGGTCCATTCGGACAAGTTTTGACTTAGCTAAAACTCATGGGACAAAAGGAGTTAGTGGGGGGAAAGTGTTCAAGCCGGGCAAGGAAAATCCACCCGGGTTAACTTCACACTCATTATCAAATAATGTGTGTGATGAGTATTAAAATTGAATTGATTTGAAATGAAAATGTGAGTTAAATTAAAATGAAATGAGAGTCTTAGTTCTAGTTTTAGATTAGCAGGTACACTATAAATTGAAAACGCCTCGCAAAGAACCCCGCATTATATGCATAAGAGTACCCATAATACTAGAAATTTTTATCCAGATTAACAATGAATGCGTTAAAAATGGTATTCATCAAAACCCCTGTAAGAGTTAATAGAAAAAAATCAAAAAGAGGCTCTTTAACTCAATTCATGACTAATTAAGGAGTAGAAAACCATTCTAAATCCAGTTTCTCCTAAAAATTATCAATTTTTTGAATTTTAATCATTCCAAAACCAAAAAATCAGAATTTCAAACGAAAAAAAAATCACTCAAGTATATTTTGTAATCCAATAATAATACCCATAACGATAATGGAGATAATAAAGCAATATAATTTAATCCTTTTTCTCCCTCTTATTATATTTTTTAAAGAAAATCGACAAAAAAACGATGAAAAAACAATATTAAATGACTCAAAGAAGCAAAATTATCAAATATTACAATAAAATACAAAGAAGTGAAAAATTCAATAAAAACTTTTTCGATTATGTTTATTATTGTTATTATTATTTGGATATTCACCAGCATCATAATAATTATTATTATTAAAAGTTAGTTATCTTAAAATTAATTTTTGTTCAAATATTACATAAAATAGATAAAAAAAAAATTGTTTGAAGAATTTTTCAAGTTAAATTTAATTTGATACCCATTTTAATTTATTTTTCAGGTCCATTCCGAGACATAAAACAACATAAATTAGAAATAAATTAAAAAATACCTTTGGTTAGTTTGTGGAATTGCTTTTCCAAATCCCCTTTTGATAAAAAAAATAAAAAAAACATTCATGCAACAATTCTGAGAACAACACACAACATTTTTTTTTTATTTTTATTTACTCATACATGCTTTAAATGAATGAGGTAACAAAATTTTGCATTAATGGCATCATTTATTTATTTGGTCAGCCATAAATTACACATATATTCTGCTATTTGAGAGACCACATGAAAAAAAAACTTATGGAAGAAGGAAAATTTAATACTTTTCTTTCTCGTTTTTTTTATTTTTTATTATTTTATGTTTTTTTTCTGTGATTTACAAACTTCATTCTCTGGCTTGTTCTGTTTGAGACAGTAATTTTATTGCAAAATGGTAATAAAATTTGAATTAAGTGTGTATGTGTGTGTGTGTGTGTGTGGTGGTATGTGCACAAATGTTTCTGATATCTGGGTGTCCAATTGAAATATTAAATGTAATAAAAAATAAATTAAATTAAAATTGAGTTTAAATTGAATGAGTTCTAAATTAAATGAAGAAAATGCTGAAAGAGATTGAGAAAAGTTTTAAAAAATTATAAAATTATTCGAATGCTCCAGGATCTTTGTAAGAGACTCAAAAAAATGTGCACCAGCCCCAATTTTGTCAAAGATACTCATAAAATGTGCACTAGGCATAATATAATTGAATGTTAGTATGAAATTTTCACCTTTCATTTAAATCTGTTAAAAAAATGTGTGAATATTTTTTCACAAAACTTGAATAGGTAACAAAAACACTTCCTCTTGTTATTCTTTCATATCGAAAGGTTTTCACAGATATGATGGTGTGTTGTTGTTAGTGAGTTGTTAAAAAGCCCAAAGGAAAATTGAGATGAAGTGCTTGTCTTATGAGTGTGTGTGTGATGTTCCAACTTGTGTTGACTTAAAATTTGAATAAAAATTTAATTTTAAAACTTTTATTTATTTACTCTATGGTATGCTTGCTTGCTTCCTCTTATATTGTCTCTTTATCTGTATGTATATATTTTTATATTAAATTTATAGTATTTTATTGCCTTTTCTTGTTTGTTCTGATACAGTAAAACTCTGTTCTATGTGTAAAATAATAGCATTGTATCATTTTCTATGCATAAGCTTTTATTTTAATTTTAACACTTTCCTTATCATCATATTGCTCTTTTTTCCATTATTGTAAGAATAAAAAAAACAAATTCCAGCCTACAAAACGAAAAAGAAAAGTCATTAAGTCAGTTTTCACATATTTTGCTACTTACTGTGTGTGTGTGTGTGTGTCTGTAGGTCGTATTATTATTATTTTTAAAGTCAAAGTGTACCTACGTGTATGCAAATGTGTGTGTGTGTGTGTATTTGTTGGGAATTTGAATTTTAAGCTGCTCTCTTATCTTTAACTTTTCTATTTATTCATGCATTTAAAATTTTCTAAGGAATAATAATATGAAAGTACGCTTGAGAGAGCTAATCAAAATTAAACAGAGATGTTGCCTTTCAAACTAAATTTCGATACACACAGAAACGTTTGTGAGATTACACCACTGTTTGCTTAACCACAACAAAGGAAATAAGAAGGATAAAAAAAGAACGATACGAAGAAAATGAGAAATACTAATTTTAAAGTCTCTAATCGGTCTTCATACAATTACTTCTATTAACATCCATTTATGTGTGATGCTACGACAACCAAAAACAATTTCCAAACCAAATTTAACAATAAAAAACGACAACGACGATACTTTTAATGCGATGCTTAGTTTAAATAATCCTCTATTATTTTTTTTGTCTTTCTTTTTGACTTTAAATTTTAGTATTATTTTTATTATAGCTCATGACTTTTCATTTTGTCTTATATTGAACGACACATATATTATCACAACAAAAAACACAAAGATTATTTTTGTTTCATTTTAGGTTTGATCTAATCAGGAGGATTAACATTTTTTTTTGAGCCGAATTTGCCTGTTAATGACATTTAACAGCTTTTCTTTCTAAATTTTAAGTCAAAATTCTTTAAATGAAGGAAAAAATTGTCCGAAAATTATGCAATGAATATTACTTTAAAATGTAAAAATTCATTTATCTTTTATTTGAGATTAAATTTAGAGATTCAGTAATAAAATATAATAAATTTCATTAATAATATGCTCTAAAATTCATTTCCGTAAAGAAAAAATCATTTTTAATAAAAATGTAAAGCAAATTGCATAATTTTCGGATAAAATTTCTTTGAATATGCAACCCCGACTGATGCGTTTACGCAACACCTACTTTGAAGTCATTTTATTCGTTCAAATCAAAAAAATTCTTTGCCAATTTTAGAGTTTTAATTTAAGATATTTTATAGCAAACGATTGAATCGTTCTTGAATGTTAGTCTTAAAGTAAAAAATAATGAGCTTAACTTTAAAAAAAGTCCTACAAGATTTCTGTGTAGCACTTATACGTATTTTGTTTTCGCTCTCCCATAAATTTTTCATATGAAACCTAAAATTTCCTTTTTTTGGATTTTTTTTTAAGAATAAATCGTAGAAGATGTTTTTGTATAAAAGTCAATATTTTAAGAGCGGCACGGCGGTTGATGAGTTAAAGAATGAAAAATCCGAAAAGTATGCAATCAATATTACTGTAATATGTAAAAATTTATTTAAGAATAAATTGAGTCCAAATTAAGAGGTTCAATAATAAAATTTTATTAAATTTCATTTAAAATGTATCATAAAATTTATTTTCTGTAAAGAAAAATTCATTTTCGAATAAAAATGTAAAGTTAATTGCATACTTTTCGGATAAATTTCTTTAAATACGCACTAAAAATTAAATTGATTCTCTCGCTCAAAAATTCATTTATTCAGTTAAGGATGAGGACTGAGAAAATGACTACAAATTAAAAGGCATTGTCCTTTAAAGCCTTTTCATTCGCTTGAAATTTAAATATTCAAAATGTTCTCGCATTTCATTTGTGTAATAGAGATACTGTTGAAATTAATTGCTATCAAACAGTCAAATAGCATCGTTTGAAATGTTATTGTATTTCAGTTTTGTTATTACGGTATTTAAAAAGGAAAAACAATAAAACATTTACGATTTTCCGTTTGAGTGAATTTTAGTGCCTATTTTTGTTTTTCTCTGTTTGTTTTTATTTGTATCGTTTCATGCATAACTGACGACCACTATCACGTGCAAATTACACCTTATTGGGCCTTAGATGTCATGGATAAGATGGATCACATTAGTTTTTTAAGTTTTTAATTGTAATTTTAATTTTTGTTTGAAAAGATGGGTTTTTTATGCCGGAGGCACGCCAATGGCTTTTTTAACCCCAATACCGAGGGCTTAAGCCTGTTGTGTACAAGAATAAATAAATAAATAAATAAAAGTACGTGTGCTCACACACACACACACAGAAATATGCTGAAAGCATCAGAAAGATACGCTTCTTATTCATTATATACACATTTTAATTTGGAATAATATCCATTAAAAATCATCAAGGACTGTTGAATGAAATAAATTCACTGCAAATTCTCGAAACATTCTTACACAAGAGATCAATTTACAATCCCTTTGTCACAACAATTATTCTGTTTTTCGCTTTTATGTCTCATAGTTATGCCTTTAATTTACAATTCAATGCAAGAAACAAGAGAGAATAAGAAGATAAAACGCTTTATAGTTTGATTGTTAATTTTATATTTCATTTTAAATATTACACTCAAAGCTTTCACGTTGATTGAAAGGCATTTCATTTTGAATAACAAAAGGAACCCATGAAATATTTATGTCATTATAATTTTCTTTGACTCAATTATTATTCGTCTTGTCTCATTTAATTCTAAATTCTTCGTGTATTAAAATTTAAATTTCAATTAAATTCAAAATATTTGTTCAAATCAAATCCCAGAATGTCACAACAAATTACTTTTGAGCAATTGATTGATATGGCTTTCAGTTTACCAGTTGATGAAGGAATTTTCCATGTCAAATCCCTACAAAAATTATTAAAAGCACTAGTTCGCACACTGAAAATTCACGATACACCAGTCGAAGACTTCGAAAATGACTTGAATCGGAAATCGTCGTTCCAAATAAATGAAATAAGAAAAAAAAGTAAGGAAATGTTTGAATGGACCCTGATCAAAAAAGACAAATCAATCTCGAATTTCAATGAATCCATTAAAAATCGAATTGAAAATATCGAAAAACGACTCGAACTGATATCAAATGCCAGTGAAACTTCCTCACATGAATTTGCACCACTAAGCGATTCAACTAATGAAATTGAAGTAATTAAACGTGAATTGTGTCGGACTCAAAAATGCCTGGCATCATATTCAGAAAAGTCGAATGTCTTATTGAAGTCATGTGAGGAAATTGATATGAAATTCGATGAAATCATGAAATTACTGGAAAATTATGAGAAACTAATTGGAAGGAATTGGAATGAGATTTGCGTGTGTCAGAAAAAAGTCAATGATGAAATTCAGCGTATAAATAAACTTGATAAGGAAATTAATCATTTGTATGAGACGAAAGGAGACAAGGATTACATTCAACGGTGTCTTAATCAGAAATGTGAGAAAATTGAATTGGACTCGAAAATTGATACAGCAACTTTTACACATGTAACAAGTGAATTAAGTGATAACAGTAAAAAAACACAAACGCAGTTAAATTCTCTCTCAAATGACCTTGAAATACGCGTCAAACAGCTATGTCAATGTCTGAATTCCAAACTAGATTTCAATTCATTTACAGATTTTGCTAAAAACATGGAAGATCGAATTAAAAGTCTCGCCACTGAGACAAAAAAATGGATTAACATCAAGAAAAATGAAGTGTGTCCATTCACAAGAGCACCATTCATGCAAAATTTACATTGTGGTGCCTGTTCACAACCCGTCGTAATGCAAGGAGTAGAAGGAAATGTGCCAACACTTCCCAGCATGTTGCCAATCACATGGAATTGCTACACTCTGAGAACGGGATCACGTTCCATTGCAAGAACTGAGTACAGGATGCCAATCCAAAATAAATCTAAATGCGTTGAATTTGCAAAGGAATCTGATTGTTTCCCTGAAACGGTTACACAACAAGAAAATCATGAGAAATCTGTTGTTGAATAAAAATTAATTATTTTTTTCCATATTTTTTTTAAATGACATTTAAAATAAAATTGCATTCAATTCAAATCGAAACCAGATCATAATTTTTTATTATTATTATTGTAATCATTTTGCATCACGATTCAAATTCCATTAATATTACAGAAAATAAACAATGAAATTCAATCTTCTTCTTCTTATTACAACATTATTGCAAAAGAACCTGCAAAACAAAAGATAAAGAGAAATATGTCTGAATTTGATTTATGAATAGAATTGCAATTTTAAAATGAATCGAATGATGAGAAGGAAAAAAAAACACAGTGAATTGACGACTAAAGTAAATACACTTCAGTGTTTGAAATGAAATAGGAAATCCATCATCATTTTCTGATGTTGTCAGCATAAAATGTTATAAAAAAAAATGTAAAATGAGAATTGAAAAAAATTATGTTGATGATGATGGAAAACAAATCAAGTCAAATGAATGTTGAACAGAAATCAATTTATATTTGAATTTGTGGTTTATGTGCAAGGAAATTTTTTAACGTACAGGAAATCACATTCCGGGTTGAATTCTGAGCTTCGTTGAATTCTTGCTGAGTTTTGTTGACTCATTACTAAGTTTTGTTTCATTAGGTTCTTGCTGAGCTTCGTTAAGTTCTTGCTGAGCTTAGTTAAGTTCCCGGTGAGTTCTGTTGACTCCTGACTAAGTTTCGTTTCATTAGGTTCTTGCTGAACTTCGTTAAGTTCTTGCTGAGCTTCGTTAAGTTCTTGCTGAGCTTAGTTAAGTTCTTGCTGAGCTTCGTTAAGTTCCCGGTGAGTTCTGTTGGCTCCTAACTAAGTTTCGTTTCATTAGGTTCTTGCTGAACTTCGTAAAGTTCTTGAGCTTCGTTAAGTTCTTGCTGAGCTTCGTTAAGTTCTTGCTGAGCTTAGTTAAGTTCTTGCTGAGCTTAGTTAAGTTCTCGGTGAGTTCTGTTGACTCCTGACTAAGTTTCGTTTCATTAGGTTCTTGCTGAACTTCGTTAAGTTCCCGGTGAGTTCTGTTGACTCCTGACTAAGTTCCGTTTCATTAGGTTCTTGTTGAGCTTCGGTAAGTTCTTGCTGAGATTAGTTAAGTTCCCGGTGAGTTCTGTTGGCTCCTTACTAAGTTTCGTTTCATTAGGTTCTTGGTGAGCTTCGTTAAGTTCTTGCTGAGCTTCGGTAAGTTCTTGCTGAGCTTAGTTAAGTTCCCGGTGAGTTCTGTTGGCTCCTTATTAAGTTACGTTTCATAAAGTTCTTGCTGAGTTTTATGAAGTTCTAACCGAGCTTTTTTATACTCTTTCAGAGATTCGTTAACTCTTTACTAGGTGTCGTGACGGTATTGCTGAGTTTTTTTGAGTAACCTTCAGATCTAAAGACTCACAGTCTATCAAGGCAATCAAATTTTTATTAATAAAACCTTGCACTTTTGATTCCATGTATATCATTTTGTGCAATATCGTCAGATACCATTCGTAATGTGCTTGAAGCAAATGTAAACTTAATCAAATCGTCTGCTAGCGTGATTTATATCTTACATAAACAGTCGTCATAGATCATGCTTTGATCAAATAAAGTGCAACAGAAAAAAAATCTACAATTGATACCCTGCTACAATATAAACTGAGTTATTTATTTCCCTTTTTTTAATCTAATTTGTACACAACACACACAGCATTTCATTTGATTTGTATAAATTTTTTTCCTTGCATATCATTGCAAAAACATTCTTCTCCCACATATACAAATTGCAATATTTTCACATAAATCATGATAGAAACTGATTATTTTTCCTCTCAACTTTTCCATCTAGAATCCAATCATCATCACATGACATTCATACAATTTATAGATTCATGTTCTCGCAATGAAATGTTCACTGTTAATAAATTTATGACAATGATGATTCGACAAACTTCTGTGTTCTTGTGTAATTTATCAACTTTACATTACTTTTCATGATCCTGATTCGAGACAAATAATATAAAAATGCAATCGAGTAATGATTGCAGATTGCAAAATGTTGTATGTCGTAAATCCATCAGAGTGAGAATTAAAAATAAATTACAATCCCAATGGAGGAGGTCGTCGATGAGATTGATTTACTTTTATACATTTTTTTATTATTTAACGGTTTGTTGTTTCATCTCCAGAGGTATTTTTTTTATTTTTATTATTGATGGAAAATTGTATTGTTTTGTATTCATGTTAACAGACATCAAAAATCTAAAACGATATCGTGAACGTATCGTACAAGAGCGCATTTCTATGTATAGAAAAGACATTTTTTTAATGATTGTCGACATTTTTCAATGATTTACGACATTGAAACAAAAAGACGGACAGCATGACCACGCACAATACCTCCATTTTCATGTAATGCGCTAAAAATTGTTTCCTTCTCATCAAAATCATCATTTGAAATTTCAAAGAGTAAAAATCATTTTAATTTTATGCATTTTAAATCCTACTCAACTGTAACAATTCAAAAAATATATTTTTTTTTATTTAACTCGTGTTTTATCATCATTTTATTTTTTTAGCATTTTTTACATTTTTTGGGTTATTATTTTGAATTGAAACGTTTTTCAAACGTTAGATATGATGAGAGATTGAAGAGACAAAAAAAAATTAAATGAATGTAATAATTTTCAAACAAATGTCAATTTTTTTCATCATATCATACGAATAAAATCACAATTCATTCCACTAAATCTTGAAAAGTTGTTAAGCAAAATGGTTCAATTTATTTTTTTCAAGTACAATTTTCTGAAGCTTAAAATATAAAATTTGATATCAAAAAAAAAAAATATGAAGTGAAATTCATTTTCTGCCTTTTTTCACTTAAAATTTTTTGTTGTCGCTAGATGATGAGAAAAAAAAATCAAATCAAATTATATGAGAGACCGATGAGAGACGTTACAAATTGTCATCAAATAAAACATAAAACGCGGCATAAGGACCCTTTACTTGAAATTTGAATGCTTCAATGCACACACACACACATTCACTCACATTTCATGATATGACACGACTTTTGATTTTATTTTATTTTTGTTCATGTCATGTTGTTATAAAATGATTACACACACACACACACACAAAGTGATATGTGCCATATAAAAAGATAAAATGATAGCATGACGCGAAAAATCTGAGGCAGGTGGAAGGTAATATAATTCGGTATTTATTTTCCATTCTTAAAAGTCATTCAAGTACATGGTGTTTTGTTATAAAAAAATTACAAGATTTTACTGAGAAAAAAAATGAAATCTTCACATTTTCTTAGTACATACTCTGTTATTATTATGCGATTTTTTTTTTGCTTTCCAAGTATTATATGACAAAAGGTACAAATTGTAATTTTTTGCGCCACTTTATATTTTTTTTCAATATAATTTAAAGAAAGAAAAGAGAAGAAAAAGGTCTCATCACATGATACGAAAATTACAGAGGAAAAAAAATTATTATTAAACACTTGACTTTATATTTGATTCGAATTTTTTCCTCCACTCATGTCAGCTTGTTACTAAGTGTGAGTATGAAATTTTTGAGTACAAGTTTGTTTCATGACATAAAAAAAAGAATTGAAGAAGAAAAAATACTAAAAGGGTTCTATTTCAATGAAATTTGTTGTGATTGTTGAGATTTTTTTCAAGGCAATCAGAGTGAAGTTAAGCGAAAAAAAGGATAATTTTATTTTTCTTCTTCATAACAATAAAAAGATTGGAAGTTTTTTTTTATTATAAATAAATCAATTAGAAAAATGATTTGCGAAAATGGAAACGATTTTTTTTTCAAATGAAATTTCCTTTTGAAACCGCTCATGAAGCTCAATCATGCCTCAGAAATTTAAAGAATTTTTGAAGGTAAAAAATTTAACGGTCATTTAAATTCAAAGTCTGAAAACTTCCTTTACAGGGCCCTTTAATTTTCAACTTAACTCCTGAATTTTATCATTTTATCATTCACTTTAATTTTAAATTACAAAAAATGAGCAATTCCAGCCACTGGGTGGTTTAGAAAAGTGCATTTCGATGGAAATCGTTTCATTTGGATAAATCCAAAATTTTGAAATTTTTGAAAATTCCGCGAGAAAAAAATTGGACATTTTGGGCTTTTAACCGTTTTCTGGCTTGGAACCTAATTTCAGAACTAAGTCCATAGGTTGGAATAATAATGACATTTCATTTGACAAGTAAATATTTGAAAATGTGCACTGGGAAATTTTATTTTATCGTTAACATGCCTGCCTATTCACATTGTCCGTTATTAAAGATGAGTATGAGCAAAAAGCAACTCAAAATTTCTGAAAAAATTTTAAAATTGAAAATTTTAATAAAAAAAAAACAAAACGTCTTTTAAAAGAAAAACAAAAGAGAAAACATAAATATTGGGTGCATCCATTAAGGGACAAAATTGGCTTCTATACCCCTTTTGTTGCAATATTAAGAAAGTTTCCCGATAAATTCAAATTAGTAATAAATTCAATTTTTGACCATGTTTGTGATGAAATAAACCCAGGTCTTATCAGAAACAAATGCAAGGGCATTACGCCCGGACTTCAAGGTCGATGTATATTTCAGGTATTTTTTGATAATTTCAAGTTTCAGTTCTAAATATTACAGATATATTGTTGGAGAGTCTGTTCGTGCATTCACTCTTTCGTTCTTTATAGGGGAAACGACCGTCCGTAGATACGTAAATGAAGTTGCCAATGCCATCCTCTATTTTTTGAGCTCCGTTTATATGCCGCTGCTAGATGTAAAGAAGAATGGAATGAAATAAGTGAAAAATTCAAAGCCAGACGCCAAGTTTCTCATGAGTTAGAAGTGATAGATGGAAAACACTGTCGTTTAATTAAGCCTGACAACTCAGGATCCTGATATTATCACTACAAAAATTTTTTATCTGACATTCTGTTGGTAGTCTGTGTATTGTCCATGTTCAATTGAAATCTTCGTCCTTCTTGTTGTGTTCTTTCTCTTTGTGTTTTGCAGCATCTAACAATTTTTTGTTGGTTTTGGCTAAATTTTGAGCCTTTTTTTGCTTTTCCTAAGCTAACCAATTATTGAAATCATCTTCTAGAAAAATTAAAAAAAATGGCGTCAACAAATAAAAATAAAAAAAAATTTTCACTTACCACTAGTTTCATTGGAGATGTTGTTTTAAAAAATTCTTGTAAATTTTCCTCATAAATTCATTCTACTTCTTGTTTTTCCATTTTGTTTAATAGTTATTTTTATTCAATAAATAAACTAAAGTAATAAAATTTGAATACCAATTAACTAGAAAAGCTCATGAAATAGATTTTAACCCCAGTGCACAAATATAATTTTTCTAATGTCAAGTGAAATTCTATCGTACGGACTTTGCTATTTGAAGTTCATTTTAGGAAACTTCTCCATCTAACAGAACTAATTATCAATTTTTTCAAATGTTTATCCGTTTTTACCAGTTTTTCAGGCTTTGGGGGCTCTGGAGCCTAATCCATGAGCTCAATCTCAAAACTTATAAGCTATAAGTAAGCCTTATTATAAGCTAGTAAATCTAGTAAAAAAAAATGCGACCTTGCTCTGATGGACCGTTCCGAAATATTGAATAGAACAGATAGACGGACATCCTGACTTACAGAGTGACGGCGGACGAACCATCTGTAATAGTGCATATTTCTTACGAAAAGCACTAAAAAAATACAATTTCCATAAATATACATTGAAAAATTACTCACACACATGGTTAAATGTTAAATATTTGAATAAATTCAACGCGAATTTCATTTCATACATTTTTAAACAGTAAAAGAAAATGAGAAATCAAGCCAGGTATTGTGAACAACAAAATAAAAGTCAGAATAATTTACACGATCCTACATATGTTATTTTTTGTTTTCCCCTGTAAAACAAATTTTTCTGTTTTGTACATTAAACAAAACAAAAAGCAAAAAAAAATACTGCAAATAAAACATCTTTTACTTGTTTATTTCATGTTTATGTTTTTATTTTTTTTCATTTATTTGCCGAAATTTGAGTACATTGTTACCTTTTTTGTTTCGTATTATTTTCAAATTGAACAAGATTCATGATTTTACTCGGAATATTTTAGTGTTTTTTCGTGTATGTAAAAATAACATTAAAACATCTCACGGATTTTTGTTATTTACAAATAAATTTGTAATGTGATTATTTTTTTTTGTTTTTGTTGCTTTTTTTTAAGTTTACAGTAAACAATGCACTCAAATTATTGTTATTCATCGATGTTAGAGATCAAATTTGAGGATTTTGAAGGCAAGTTATTTTTTTTTTTTTTGACTTTTAACATCATACATTATGAGATGAAAGATAAATTACAAAAAAATGCGATTTCAAATTCAAGTAAATTCAAACAAGAAAACAGAAAAGAGCACTCTAAAATACCATCCATTTCAATAAATATTTTATCATATGTTAGCATAAACAATACAAAGGTTATTTTTTTTCTGTTAATGGTTATGTATTTTTTTTTTGTTTTTTAACTTTGCACTGTGTTATTTTACTAACAAATTTTACAAATACCTTTGAATGAGAAAAAATAAGAGAAAATATTTTAAATGGTGAAGGTGAGCGCATTTTTCATAATTTTTTCTCACTCTCTCTCTTTCACGCATACGTCTTCAAACTTTCTCACTTTTTCTAATTGCATTCTTTCTCTCTCAATTTTTTATCTTATTTCTCTTTCCTCTCTCTCTCTCTCTTTCAAACACACTTTGTGTTAAACTTTCGCACTCTTTCTTATTACCTTCTTTCTCTTAAACGTTCCTTCTCATTCTCTCACTCTATCTCTGTAAGACTCTGTATAACTTATCCCTCTGATTTGCTTTCTTTTTCAATTTTTTATCTTATTTCTCTCTCCCTCTCTCACACACACAGTGTTTTAAACGTTCCTTTTCTAATTTTCTCTCTCTCTCTCTCTAAGGCTCTGTATCTTTCTGCCAATGCTTTGCTTTCTCTTTCAGTTTTTTTTCTTATTTCTCTCTTTTGCTCTCTTTCAATTCAATGCAGTTCATGTATCGTGGATTAAAATATTTTCGACATGTTATATTTGCTCTCAAATAGTGAGAGAACATAAATCTAATCTCTGTGATTGATCATTCGCTGATCGGGAACCGATTCCTTGATATTTAGATAAAGCCTTACCATGGACGATCACTCTCATTATGCCCAATTTTCGAAATTTTTCAATAAATTACCTTAAAATGTAATAAAAAAAATATGTAAAATATTCAAAACCAGAACAAGAAAAGTTAAGCTTGATACATTGTTTTATTACTCACTAAAAAAAAACGATTCATACGGGCTCGAGTTGTAAATTGTGAACTAAAATAAAACACATTTATATGGAAAATGGAAAATAACACAAGTTGAAACCTCATAAAAAATTAAACATATTCTCGTTTTATAATGCTTTTGATGTGTTTCTCTTATAGTACATTTCTGTGTGTGTGTGTGTGTGTGTATTTTTTAAGCCAACAAAAATTCAAAGAAGACTGGCATCAAGCAGAGGAAGGAACAAAATGAATCAAATCGAATGTTTACCGCAATGCAGGTATAATTTTTGGTTTAAAACACAATCTTTAAGTATTTTTTTTGTTGCAATTGATTTTCATTTGGTTTGACATGAAATTTGAAAAATTTAGATCATAAAACGGATTTCTACGATACAGAAAATTTAAAATGAATGATAAAAAAAATAAATGTCTTTGACATATTTCTTCATCTTCTTAATTCCTTTTTTTATTTGGTTAATGACCATAAAAAATTTAAAAAATGACAAAAATAAATTTATTTCTATTAAGCATGACACCATTGAAATTTTTTGAAATGAAATTCCTCCTTTTTTTCATATTTTTTGCTATAACACAAAAAAATGAAATAAAATTGATTAAGTGTGGAATAGATGAAACTCTTTTAAATGTAAAGCACACCCAAAATGAAAATAAGACAGACAAGTAAAATAAATTTCAAATAAAAGAAGAAAAAAAAGGAGATGAAATACCAAAAATATCATATTATGCCATCATCACAAAGCTCGAGGCACATTAATTTTATGGTGTGCGGTTTAATTGTGCGTATTAAATTGCGCACCATGGATTATGATTAAATCGCATTATTCTTGTCTTGCTGCTAATCTAATAATTTTTTTTTCCTCGTAAATGAAATTTAATTTGAAAAATGAATAAATTTTCCCTTTTCCCATTTGAACGGAGATTAATAATAATATGAAATAAATGGATTAATAATGAAAATTAATTTTCATCCTTCTATTAAATGTGTGATTTTTTAATGTGAATTACTGTTTAACGGTTTTTTTTTCATAACAACAATATTTTTTCGTTTAAAATTTGCACCTAAATTTGTACTCT
The DNA here is from genome assembly GCA_900002565.1 of Culicoides sonorensis. Taxonomy (NCBI): domain Eukaryota; kingdom Metazoa; phylum Arthropoda; class Insecta; order Diptera; family Ceratopogonidae; genus Culicoides; species Culicoides sonorensis. The sequence goes on from LN483436.1 coordinate 305,923, forward strand.
AAAGTGTGATTTCGATTCTAATTTCGTTTTTTTTTTGCAATGCATCGATCGATTTATTTCTATTTAAAATTTATGAAATACGAGACTTTGTCGAACTGTCATGCAGTCAACTTCATCTACCTTGAGTGTGTTAGTTTTTGTATTGAGTTCCTCTTCCTGTTGCATTTGAGTGTTAAGAAGGTATCGCAATGCTGTCTTGCACTCATCTAGCATTCGACTCAATTTAGCACACGTGGTTTTGAGAGCATTCAATTCCTTGACCAACGTTTCTTGAACGGCATCGCGACACATTTCAACGCCAGGCCTTTGAGTCCGATTCGCTAAACGCATTTGAGCGAGTGCTAAATAACCTTCCTTGTCGGCGAGTTCTTTCTCTAAACGCGTTACATTCCGTGTGACTTCATTCACTTGATTTGAACTCTCACGATGAAGATTCTCCAAACGAATTTTGGCATATCGAGTCTCACCAATTCGTTTCTTGAAAACTTCATTTGTTTTGCTCACTTGTGTTTCAAGGTCCTCAACTACTTGTCGTAAAAGGATATCGATGTAAGATCGTAAGGGTTTTGCTGAATTGAGTTCCTTTGCTGTTGATGCGATATTTTTGTTTGTCACTTCGATCCATTGGTTAATTGTGGTGTTACTAAAAATAATTTGAATTGAAATGATTAAATTTCATTGTAACGGTAAAAAATTTCAAACTTACAAGGGATCCAAAGGTGCATGACCTTCATACACATGCATATCAAGTTGTTTTTCCTTCAATAACAAATTCTGCTCATCAATTTGCAAGGATTTCTCCTTGTTGGACAAATCCCTATCAAGTAAGTACATCATTGCTCTTAATCGCCGTATTTGCTCATTTATTTCCTCCAAAACTTTATTTAACATCACTTGACATCCATTGATCACGTCATGTTCTTTGTGTAACTCCACATCCACATAATCGTGCACCAAATCAACTCCAACGCGATTTTCACGTAAAATTATACATTTTTTACAGAGCACTAGAGCTTCGTCTCGCAAATTATCAATTGCATTGATGACACGTTGACGATACGTTTTCAAGGCCTCTTCCTCTAAACATGCATCCTTTTTCTGCTTCACAATTTCATCACGTTGAAATTGAACATCGATAATGCGTTCCTTTAAACGGAAATCTGCCTCCTTTTTCCATTGATCAGTTACAGATCGCGTCTCATCGATAACGCGCTCACTTTCACTGTAAGCAAAATGAAAAAATGAAAACTGTTGAAATGTTGGGAACAAGAAAATTTTACCTAATAACACGATTAGCCAATTTCTGTTGATCTTCGGAAATTCTTGCCTTTGCTTTGTTATTATACTCCCAATCACGAAGCGTATACTTGGGATTCGGAGGTGGGAGGATGATCAGATTCTTATCTGCCATATTTTTTCGATACATTTTATTAAAATAAAATAAATTAAATTGATACAAAATTGAAAGAAATTGAAATGGCAGTGAAAATTTTAACTGAAATTATTTGATCAATATTGCTAAGGTTGATTTGTTTCCATAGCGATTTTCAATGTTTTACAGATGATTTTGAAATCGACCTGTTGAATGACAATTATTTGAAATGACAGTTATTTTGGATATTTTGAATTTAAAAAATTAAAATTTAACGGATATTTTGAATTTTGATGCACTGTGAGACGATTACTGTCAAAATTTGATCAATAATCAGTTTAAAAATTTAAATTCACAAAATTAAAATGTGATTAGTTGGTTGGAAATCTTCCTGTCGAATGAGAATTATTTGAATTGACAGTTAATTGAATTTAAATTTTAACGCTTAATCTGAATTTTTATGCACTGTGAGACGATTTCTGATAAAATTTGATCAAAAAGCTGTTTTAAAATTAATATAAACTATTTTTTGCCTTTTATTCAAAGTTTTTTGAATCATACTATAGCATAAATTACCATTTTTGTATAATTTACTCCATTTTCAAGTGAATCCTGAATAATTTTCTTCCATTTCTGATTTCCTTCATGTTCTCATTATAATTGTTGTTTTGGAATGAAAATGCAAAACAGAAGCAAAAATTAAGTCAAGTCAAAAGATATTAAATTGTAATATGTAAAACATGTGGCAAAATTTGTAACACAACTCCCATTATTGCCACCACCAACACCAACGCCACTAGAAATCAGAAGAAGAAGAAGGAGAGAGAGACAATTACAACAACAACAACAAGCACATTATTATGAAGAATAATAGTTTAGTTAGAGAAAATGCATGAAGAAATATTAAAATTTAAATGTAAAAAGTATAAAATGAAACATCAGATGCAAAATTATTACAAAACCAAAAAGGAAACATGTTTTCTGTTAGATATGAAAAACAGATAGACCCTATTCGTTGTGTGTATGTGTGTGTGTATGTGTAACAAACATTCGAAGTCCTTTAGCACTGATTATAATTCAAATAATTTACATATTATATATAAATTTTCAAGTTGCAATTATTATTACATTTAAATTTTTTCCTCATTCCCTTTCGAAAAATTATGAATATGCAGAATAAATTTATTTTGATATATTTTTCATGTATTGTGCTGTGTGTGAATTTGAATGTGTAAAATACTCTTCATAAATTTCTTTTGTAATGTAAAAATTACAAATAAATGCAAATTATGGTGAAAATATGTTAGTTTGTCGTTGTTTGAATTGTATCACGATGATGATGAGTCAAAATATTTTTCTGTATAAGTGAATTAACTGCTAATTTAAGTATATGAGCGTGTTATTTTACATTTAAAGATAAATTTCAAAACTATTTTATTAAAGAAATATTTTTGTACCCCTAATTTAAATTCCATCTGTTTAGTGTTACTTTTCATTTTCGCTTTCATTTTACTTCTACGATGAAATTGAGGTTTCATTTCAACAGCGAATCATGGAAAATAGTAAGAACAATGTCAAGCAATTATCACAAACACACACACATTCACACATAAGCCCACCATATTATTTCATTTAATATAATAATGATACCAATTCATAATTACCAGGCTTTGTTTCCTCTGATATATGTTTTAGTTACAATTCATGTGATAAGTTTAATAGCAAAATGTTATGAAAAGAAGGAAAAAAAGGCGTTGTTTGCCAATTTATTTCAGACAAAGAAAATAAATGAGGACGCTCTCAAATTGCCACTGAATTTTTATTGTTATTATTGTACTGAAAATAAATTAAAGATTATGCGAGAGAGATTTGTGTGATTAACTGAGAAAATTGGTTTCAATGAAAAATTTGAAAGGAAAATGAGATATCGAGATTGAATTGACTGACATAACTCACCTCGGTGTCTTCCTTGTTTGGACAAATATTTGAATGTCGCCTATCCGTCTGCCTTTGGTATACTACTGCGAATACTATAGAAACATTGTAAAAATCATACTCTCATATCGATCAAAATTTTCCAGTGGAAAAGGAATTCGACATCTTGGAAAAATTACTTTTAGGATTTTTTTAATTTTCTTGTCTTTTCGAACTTTTTGAATTTTTTATGCTCTTTTTGCTTTCTTGAAGATATTAAGTTTTTGACTTTTTTGAAATTTTGAGTTGTTTGACTTTTTTGAAAATTTTGAGAATTTTAGATTTTTTATTTCCATAAATTAATTAATTAATTGATTTAAATTTTGTTTAATTTCTATTTTATAAATTTAATAAAACAATTTTTTTATAACTCCTAAAATTCAGGAGTTAACTCCTGATTATTAGGAGTTAACTCCTACTCTTCATGAGTTCAGCTCCTGAAATTTAGGAGTTTACTTCCGACATTCCGATGACATAAGTAAAAGTGTCATCATATGGCATTCTAGAAAACAACCATTAATATTATATGAGTGACAAGTTTTTGGATAGAGTAACGGAATTTAATGATCTTGGTGTAATTTCTGACACAAAAGGGACGTTCAAGAAGCAAGTGAGCCTAAAATCAGCAAAAGGAATGGCAATGATGGGGTTCGTGAACCGAACTTGCACTGATTTTCGTGATTCATCAACCCTCAAAGTTTTATTTTGAGCTTACGTAAGATCGCACGTTGAAGATGCATCGATTGTATGAATACCGTATCATAAATCGTACAGACAGAGAATCGAAAGAGTTCAGCGACAATGCTCCAGATATGCGTTGGTTCACAGTGGGATCTTTCAATATGATCAGTTGCCATCTTATACTGAAAGGATGTTGTCGTTAGATTTAATGAGACTGAAAATAGAAGGACTGTCAGTTGTCTTACGTTTGCATTTGATGTAATAGTGGGAAACATTGATTCTGCATTTATCAAAACTAAGTTTGTTATAAAGCAACAACGACAGAGCTCCAGAGCTAACGAAATATTAACTGTGCCATTTTGTAGAACTGACTATATGAAAAATTAATCTATCATAGTAATGGTTCGTCTTATTAACGAAATTTTCAAGGATAATGATGATTTATGGCTGCAATATTCAAATGATAAATATTTGATCAATGCCTCAAGAGATTAATTTAAGAAAATTGTGATATCCTGGGTGAAACTTCGTAGCTGATGTTGCTTGAAAATGATTCTAGTCTTAAATTATTCAGGTTTAACCTGTATTTTTTATATTATATTATATTATATAGGTTACATTATGATTGTGATTAGTTGACCGTTGTATCAGATATTTTGAACTCTTAACAAATTGCCTAAATGCACTTTGATACTGCTTTCATGGTAAATGTTTTCTATTCCTCGAAAACGCATGATAATTCTCATACAAAATACGCAATAAGTTTGTTTGATCATATTCCAAGTTCTCAAGAGATTCCACGAAATTAACATAACTAAATAATTAAATGTTTGTATTTTAATCAAAAAAGGAAATAAATTTAAGTCCCATCTATTCTTAGTACAAAATTTTTATAGCCACTTAACCCGAATTGACCAACAAATCATAATTTTGTTCATAAACTTCAATTTCCGGTCCAATTCAGGTTACGATTGATCAACTCAAATCATTTAATAAAAATTTAATCAACAGGAAAACAAAATTACCAAGAATTGAGGTCACACATATTAAAATATATGGTTTCATTTCATTTCTTCTTTCATTTTACCTTAAAATGTATTTTCTTTGTAACAATAATGATAATAACGTTATAAAATGAAATAAAAAAAAACGAATTTCCATTAAAATACAGATATTATCATAATTTTTAATAATAAACGGACCATAATAATATTAATATTGCTTCCTACCTGCAAAATGAGACCTGTGTCTTTGATATTAAAAGAAAAAATAGTAATTTTATCATAGCTTGACATTGTTTCAGGGATGAATACTAATGATTATTGTTATTTTTATTACTTTTAGATAAAAAATATAAAATAAATATTAATATCATCATTTTATTTCCTTGCTCTTAGTGAAACATTGAAACAAAGGACATTTTTTCTAATATCAACACCTGTACAAACCTCGTACATGTCATTTGACCATCTTCTGACTTTTCTCCATGTAATCTCTTTATTTTCTTCCTTTTTCCTTCAACGTAGTTTTAATATGAATATAAAATAATAATTACATTATCTTCCATTTATATGACCGTCATTGTCTATTCATAGTGCGTTCATTAAGATATTATTACAGATATAAATTTTTGTGCTTCTCTCGTTCACCTTGACAACATTAACTTTTACATGGGTACCTGTTGGATGATTCACTAAAGGGGATTATATGATTATTATTATGTCTTGCTTCAGATTAAATGGTTTTTGTTGAATATCAGATCATAAATAAGCGTTAGATCTGTGCTAAACTGAAATTTAATAAAATATTAAGATAATAATTAGATTTTTTTTTCTCTTAATATATATTGAAATTTGAGTTAATTGCTTTTTCATCTCATAAAATTTAAATTTAATGTGAATTTTTTTTAATACAAAAAAAAAATTAATGTGTATCTAGTAATGTTGAATTTGGCATACACTTAAAATGAAAATAAAAATATAGTTTATTTGAGATTTATTGAAAGAAAAACTGAAATAATGCAGTTGAGCCAAATGTGGTGCAAAAAAAAAAGTTTGTGTAGAAACACGCCTCCTTAAATTTTATTGGGCCAATTTTTGTAGATAGTTTTTTTTTGTTCATGTATGAATAATATTTTTTGCAGTTTAAATAAAATTGAGGACATTTTGGAAAACTTTTATACTATAATTAAATTAAAATGTGCATTTAAATGACTTCTGCAAATTTTTTTGGATTTTTTTTTTAATTTATTAACCGCCGCTTCTAAAATATTGAGTTTTGAACAAAAAGTTCTTATGTGATTTATTCTTTAGGTTAACCCTTTCTTTCCCAGTATCCAACTGGCGGAACATTAATTTTAGATAAGTTATTAATGTTTATTTTTTTCTTAAACTAGTTTTAAAAAAAATCTTACAGAGACAAAGATATTTTGTCAGAAAAAATTAATTTTTTTAATAGTGAAATTTCTGTACGTTATTCTATAAAAGTTATACGTATTTTTGCTAGCTATTCCTGAACATTTTGTACTCTAACAATTAAATTTTTTTGATTGATCATTAATTTTTGGGTCAAAATCTAATAGAAAATACAAAATTTAATCAAAAATTCCAGCTGGATCTATACATGCAAAAGAGAAAATGAAAACTTTTCTTTTCGGTGAAAATTTTAGGTTTCATATAAAAGATTCACTGGAGAGCCAAAACAAAATACGTATAAGTGCTACACAAACCTACACAGAAACATTGTACGAGAGAGAAAAAAACTCGATTTTCCTTAAAAGTTTAGCTCATTATTTATTAGTTTAAGGTTAAAATTCGAAAACGATTCAACAGTTTGCTTTCAAAATATCTTAAATTAAGACTCTAAGAAAGATGACAAAGAAATTTTTTGATTTGAATGAGAAAAGTGATTTAACATGTTTTTTTGGACTTAAAGTAAAGGAAAATCTTCATCTAAATCATTGCCTGATTTAGGGGATTTTAATGTTTTGACAATTCCTTCATAGATTCTTGTATTGCAGTGATTTTTTGATCCAAGGCTGTTAGTTTTGCATTTTGAAAATTACGAAAAATACCAAATGATCGATATGATTCATCCACTATTTTGCTCTCCATAGCTTCAAGTTTTTCATTTATTTTAACAATTTTGTTTTCCAATTGTTTTGAATAATTTTCAGATTTTTGTTTTATTTCATCAAATTTTTCATCAATGTTTTCAAGTTTTTCCTCAAAAGTTTGTAGATTTTTTTTTAAGTCATTAGTCGTCAAAGTTTCGAGTTTTTCATCTAATATATCAATTTTGTTTTCCAATTTTTTTAAATTATTTTCAGATTTTTGTTCAATTTTATGATTTAATTCATCAAGTTTAGAAATAATTAAATTTGAAAATTGATTTTCCAAATTTTTTTCTAAACTTTTAAGTTTTTCATCAAAAGTTTGTTGATTTTTTTTCAAGTCATTAAAATTTTTGTCTAAAATTGAACTCTGTGCCACAATTTTATTCGTCAAAGTTTCAAGCTTTTGAGTCAAATTTGTAATATTACAATTATTTTGTTCATCCAATGCTTTTAATTCTGTTTGAGTTTGATTGAAAACATTTTCAACTTGTGTATTTTTGTAATTTGAGGTTGATTCAGAAACTTGTTCATTTAATGTGCAATTTGTTTGTCCTCTCAAGCATTCTAAGCTGTATGATTCTAATCCATTTGCTTTGAGTTCTGTTTGCCATTGTTCATCATTTAAGCATGCGATGTCTTCAATTTCTTGAGGTGTGTAGCTGCGATTTCTTAATTCAAATTGACTCGTACCCACATTAACATTTTTATTTTTGAGATATGAAATGATTTCACTTAATCGACTACACTTGAAGTTGTTATCGTACAAAAAAATCAAATCCAATTTGGGAGTAAATTGAAGAATTCCCTCGATATTGAAATCGAATAATTGGTTCGAACTGATGCTTAATCCTTTCAAGTTTGTTAATGCTTCGAAAGTTTTGCTTTGAAAAATGGTGATATTCAAATTACGTATCCCCAATCCTGTAAGTTGTTTCAAATCAGTTAAATCCAAATCCATAATTAGAATATTTCCACCGCTTATCAATAAATACTCCCTTAATTTACTTAATCCTTTGTTTTTAAATGTTTTTCTGGGTATTTTTTGCCAATTATTGTTATATAAATTGATGAAAGTCAATTCATTACAATCCTTAAATGCATCTTCGTCAATTTCTTCGTATCCTTTAAAATTCGAAATAAACTCTTTTAATTTTGGATTACTTTTACAAACATCCTTCAAAATTTTACTTGAATCTCTTGCTAAGCAAACAAAGACCAAACACACGAATACAAATAATATTGAAATTAAATGTCTCATTATTTAACTTTAAATTTTTTTTTATTTTATTAAATAATTTAAAAAAAAATTTCACGTCTTCACAAGTTGAAAAAACAAATACGAATAAGTACAATTCAGTAGGTCTTCGTATTTATACAAAATGAATAAGGCCAAGCAAAGTCGTTTCTACTTTTCCGGTTAATTTTGTCTTAAAAATCTTGGTGGGGGGGAAAGTATATATACACTCGGGAGTATATTTTTACTTGAAAATTTTTTTTTCAAAAAAATCATAAACTGATTATTTTTTATTGTTGCATAACCTACAATTCTTCGTTTTTTCTATAATATTCTGATAGTTTTTCTTGCTCAGAATTTTACCGGGCAAAAAAATATTTAATGAATATATTTCGCTGTTTGGTAAATTTTTCTTATATTTAATGATTATTTGTTTTTTTCATTATTTTCTTATAAGTTTATAAGGAAATATGAAGGAATTCGTGATTTTTTGAAAAGTTTATCGAAAAAACTAAAATTTCTAGTTAAAATGTTTAAAGCGAAATTTTTGTACATAATTGTATAAAGCTATACGCATTTGATAAGTTGAGAGTATTATCTAGTAGAAAATAAAAAAAAAAATTAAATCAAAAAACGGCAGCTGAAACTGTTCTGGCGAAAGTGAATTGAGATTTTTTTTAACATAAGAGCATGTCTGACTTGGATGATTTACATTTTTGTAGAATTTACAAAGTTAGAGAAGAAATAACATTTTTTTATTAAAAATATACTTAAAAAATATACTCCCCTTAATAATTTGGGCAAATTTTAAGTGGGGAATAACCGGAAAAGTATAAAAGACTTTCCTCGCATGAACTTTTAATCTTATAATTTACTAAGAGCATTCTTTTTTGAATGTATGTTATTTATTATTAATAATATTTTGTTTCATGTGATTATCAATTCATTGGAAAAAGTTCTTTCTACATAAAATAATTATGAATCATTTTGTTTTTGTGTAAGTAGCATATCTTGGGATAGAGATGTTTTGGCATTTATTCACTGAAAAGAAGCAAAATATTGACTTCAAAAGCGCACTATTTTCATGATGATTTAATTTTTTTAAACTGAACTCAAATTTAACCAATTAACCACCACTGGTATCTTTTTAAGACCTATAAGATTTCTGTGTGTATTTTTATGTGTTTATACGATAATTTCCCTAGACTGTCCTGAACATTTTTTGTATGGAACTCAAAATTTTCGTCAAAAAGAAACTTTTAACAAACGAACATTTGATTGAATTACCTTTGGTCCACATATTTTTTAGCTATCTTACAATATTGTAGTGACGAACCATCACTTTGTAGTAAAAGGGTTAAAAAAAGAAATTTTATTACATTGAAAAATCATGGTACTTAAACCATTTTTTTCATAAATTTATCTTCAATATTTCCCAATGTTGAGATGTATTAGCTATAATTCTGATTCATAACACAGAAAAAACACTTGGTCATACAACATTAATTTTTAGTGGTGTAATGCTTGAATTATTAGACATTTATAGAGTTTGTTTTTCCAATTTTATCGATTTTATCGTACTGAAATGAAATTTTATCCATTTTAACTGAATTACATGAATTTTTAGTCTTCAAAATTAGTATGATGCTCCTTTTTTCAACGATTCTGAAATAAAATAAGATGAATCAAACATTTTCCTGTAAAATTCATTTCACATTCACCGTAAAAACTCACTCAAATAATCACACGTATTTTCAAGTATATTTTACAATTAATATTAAAATAATTCTTCTTATTATTATAATTTCAGTCAAGTACTACTCACACACACTTACAGACAATGACACAGTTAACTACAAATATTATCATTTTATGTGTGTGTCTGTGTTTAAAATTCAAAAAGTCAACGAGGTGCTTTGTGTATAATGAGTGTGCTCTGCGTTCACCCTAAACAAACAAACAAAGATCGTTTGCGGTTGCACGCAACATAATGTAATTTCACATTTTCATAAAAGCTGCATTAATTTAATTAGCACATTCATTCTAGGAGATGATGCAGTAAAGAAGTGAGATTGTATATTTTGTTTGTGTTGTTTTGTAATAAAATCAACAATGGAAGGAAAACAACAACAACAATAACATTTTTAAAAAATTAAATAAAATAAAATAAAAGTAACTTGTTTACTCTTGTTATTTTATTATTTTAAACATTTTTTTTTGTTAGTTGTTTTATTTTCCTGATGTAATTAACTCAACTTTTACTTGTATGAAGGCCTATTTCAACTTTTTAAAAAAATAAAATAGGAAAATTACATTAAATTTAGTTGTTTTTGTGTTTTTTGTTGTAATGTTTTGTATGAGGTTTTACTTTATTTCTACATTTCATATAAAATCACATACAGTCAGATTCTCACCACAAAAGATAAGATTAGGCAAATTGTTATCTCTTGTCTAAAAATTCCTAGACACTACTTTAAAGTTATATAAAATCTCTAGTTAAATGCAAATTATATTATCCTGCTGTGTGATATGTGATGTGTGTGTGTGTGTTTGTGTTTGTGAAATCACTTCAAAAAAAATAAGTTTAGTGTTATTTTCAGTTCATGTTTAATTTCAAAAATCTCCGAATGGGAAACTTTTCATTCAGACATGTGGTGAAATTTTAAGAAAACAGAATTAAAATTTTTTTTTTTTTTGTAGTTTTTATGAAAATGTTCTTAAATATTAGGAATTTAAAGTTTTTGAGCTTAGATGGCTTAAAAGAAGATAACACAGTATTTTATTTTAAACTAAGATTTGATTCAATTTTTCATTCAAAGAAATTCCTATTAAGAGAGAAAAATGAATGAGATGATACAAAAAATACAAAGAAATTTAGACATGAATTTCCTCATTTATTATATTAAACAAAAACTTTTGTAATAAAAATAAATGCAAATTGTTTTAAAACGTTTTTTGTTTATAAAAATATTTTTCATTTCAATATATGCCAAAAAAAAACTTCTAAATTATAAATAATTTACACACATTTGGTCTGTACAGCGACGGCTTTGGAATTTTTTTATTGGTGTAGGGCGTATAAGCATAAAAGCCGAATTTCACTAAACAGTACAATTTTTTCAAATAAATATGAAAAAAATTTAAACGTGATCGTGAACGATATACACGAGCGCATTTCTTTTCATAGAATAAATATTAAATATCGATTTTATCGTTTTTTTGCATTTTATATTGATCCATATTGGTCAGGGGATGTTTTTTAATAATTTGCGAAATTTTTTCAATGATTGGCGACATTTGTTCAATGATGGGCGAGATTTGTGCAATGATTGAGAATATTTTTTCAATAATAGACACAAACGGGCATGACCGACATTTTCAAGCAATGCGCTAAAAATTTAGAGGCTAAGCCCCCATATTTCTCCATGTCCCTGGCTAATATGTCTCCGCTATATATTTCTCTGTAGATTCGTACAAAAAAAAGCTTCGAATAAAAATTGTCAAAAATAATTTGAGTATACAAGTTAAATTGCTCCGAAAATAAATAAACATTAAAAAACTTTTTTGATGATGATTATTTGATGTACTCGTTCTTCTTCTTTTCCTACTACAAAAGTTCAAAAATTTATATGACATCACTTTTGTATATTTATTTTCATTCATGAGACAAAACTTAATCTTATTCAAACCAAAAATTTCATTTCATTTTAATTTTAATTTTGATGAAAAGCAATAAAACACAAAATAATATCAAACAAACAAATAATCACATGCATCAATTATTACGGAATCAGGTTTAAAAATGTACTTTTGCCAGGTGAAACATGGTCATTGAATGTATTTAAAAGCTCACATTAGCCTACATATTTAAATTGTGTTCATTGCAAAAATAAACACTTTTTATTTACTTAAACTGTAAATTGTGAACGGGCCGAAGTACAAAGAGATTTGGTCCGCAAACGAAGATCTTTGATTGACGCTTAAAAAGTGTTTGATGAATGACATTTTAATCGCATTTCCAGTTAATTTGCAACAAGAATTGGGGCACTCTATTAGTCTATGCAAATTATGCGGGGTGTTCTGTGGAACATTTTCAACTCACAGTTTACACGTACACATATATCTATAGATACTCGATAAAATAATAGAAAATTTTCTATTATTTATTTATATTTATGTTAAAATGAACACATTTTGTATTGTTGTATTGCGTATTATTTCAACAAAATGATACTGTTTTTTAAGCCTTAAAGCGGATTTCATTCAATTTTATGCAAATATTTCTTGTTTTTCACGCATTTTAAAACATGATAAATTTATATGGGATAAAACAATAATGATAAAAATAATAATAATGATGATAGATGTTGAATGAAAAATCATTATTGGCTCTTTTTATGTTAGAAATGAGTCGAACATTTTAATTTGAAATCTAAATTCAAAAATTATACGAATTTGAATGATTTTATTAGTTTTTATTGAAGCATAATTTATGAGGATACGACTGGTTTGTTAAAAGGATAATATAGAGGTAGGGTTAAGTTACTGATTTTGAAAAATTCTACGATTTTCAAAAATCATGTGGTCTTACATTAATTGCTTTAGGAATTTTTCGCTGTTATGGAATTTTCCACGATTTTCCGTGAATTTTAAAATTTCTGCTCTCATTGGTGTTTATGTTAAACTCCGCGATTTCTTTGATTTAACAGGTTTTAAGTGCATTTCGAAGGAAAAATGCACTATTATACGCGGTTTGTCCGCCGTCACTCTGACATTGATCGCTATCCATAACCCTGGAATGGTCCGTCTGTCGGGTTGGTTTTTTTTCTGTAAGACAGAGGAATTCATGAGAATTATTTATAACTGATTAGTTTTGAGATTGGGCTCAGGATTTGGGCTGCAGAGCCTTTAGCTAGAGCCTGAAATAGATAAAAAGATTCAAAAATTATAAAAAATTAATGATTTGTTTTGTTGGATGGAGAAGTTTACTAAAATGAGCTCATTAGCTCTGATCTTATCTCATGAGATAAAGCTAACGAATTGGGCTTGGAAATTAAGCACCAGAGCCTGAATACGCTCAAAAGCCCAAAATACTGGAATTTTTCAAAATGGCGGATTTCAAAATAGCGTTTTTTCATATTGTGGAATTTTGAACACTTTTTCAAAAAAATTTAAAATGGCGGTTTTTTTAAAAAGCCCAGTGGTTAGAATTTCCCATTTTTTGTAAATACTGCAGTTTTCCGAGATTTTTGAATTTTTAACGGTAAAATTGGCCATTTTGGAAAATTCTGTTTTAGAAAAAGTCAACAATTTCCTTGACACTGATAGACAATAATTCTGTTCAGCGAATTTCAATGAACTCTTACCCGGACTGAATCTATTGAGAGAAATTTCATGTACGTCAAAGGGTTAAAAGAAAAGTATTACATCAATTTAAATACCATTTTAATCACCCTTTCATTGAAATTCCTTGTAAATTATGACACTTTTCCATCAATCAATCATCTTTTTATTTGCAAACATTTCAAAGAAAAACATCAAACTAGACATTTTCCAGTCATAATCATCTTTAGAATAAGTCAAAAATTTGTATTCGCATATCATTTTATTCCAAATTAACGAACCACCATTTCAAAGAAAGGCAAAAAAATGACATGAAAAAAAGGCATCACTGTGACGATGAAAATTAATGAGGCGAAGTATTTTTGTGGTAATTTAAACATCTCTTTTCTTTTCATTTTATTTTATTTATATTTTTTTTTATATTAAGCTTCATTATAGTCCTCATTTTTTCTTTCACTTTTTCATGAACATCATCGTTTTTTTTAGTGCATTTCGTAAGAAAAAATGCACTATTACAGACGGTTTGTCCGCCGTCACTCTGTTTGTCCGTTTGTCTGTTTGTCAGTTTGTCAGGTTGTCCGATCCGGTCCTAACTCCGGAATGGTCCATCGGAGCGAGGTCGGGTTTTTTTTGTTAGACAGAGGAGGTCATAAGGATTTGTCAAAACTCATTAGTTTTGAGATTGGGCTCCAGAGCCTCCAAAGCCTGAAAATTCGTTAAAAACGGTTAAAATTTTAAAATTATTGATAATTTGTTTTGTTGGGTGGAGAAGTTTACTAAAATTAATTTTAACTAAATGGCTCTGAGATTAGGCTCAGGAATTGGGATCAGAATTTGGGCTCAAGAATTAGGCTCCAGAGCCTGAAAATGTTCAAAAGCCCAAAATGTCCGATTTTTTCAAATATTTTTTTTTATTTTTAAAATGGCGAAAGTTTTTCAAAATGGCGGAAAATTTTCAAAATGACCGTTATTTTCAAAATGGCCGTTATTTTCAAAATGACCGTTATTTTCAAAATGACCGTTATATTCAAAATGGCCGTTATTTTCAAAATGACAAACCCAGTGGTTAGAATTTCCCATTTTTTTGCTATTCTGTTTTTATTATTTATTCTTAAAATTTAATAATAATAATAATAAAAAATGACAAGAAAATTTATATTTTTTAGGTGTCTGTTTCATGCCATATAATATTAACAATCATCATTATCATATTTTTATGAACTGGTATGTGGTTGATATTGAAAAACAGTATTCTGCTGCTCAAAAATAGAATTCAAGAAGACAAGCGATAAAACATGATACTCTTTCGGTTGTTTTTTTTTGTACATTGTTTCTTTGTATTCTTTCATTTAAAAAGGAGGTTGGCGTTTCATTCAATGTAAAATTTAATAATAATAATAATTTTATGTAAATTAGTTTTGATAAAGTGTAATGATGATCAGTCTCAGTGTTGTGTGTATTGGTCTGTAAATAGGAAATTAATATTTAATATGAAAATACCAGACAAAAATGAAAGACTATGAAAATGAACAATTTATAAACTTGTTCTTTTGCATTTAACTTTTGATTGAAAGGTTTGAATGTGAAAGTTGAAAAGTTGCTCAATTTTTTTTGGAAGTAATTTAATGAAAATGATGTTTGCTGTTGGTGAGCAAATTGGTTTTTAACTGCTTGAGGTCATGAAATAATGTAAATTTGAAATTTATTTAAAAATATGATGATGAAATTTTGAACACACTTCACTGTCAACGCATCAAAGTGATGTAATGCGATCTCATTCAAGGAAAAAGAGGAATAAAATCGTTCAAATGCCGATTCAACGACCGGGCGACCTTACACGAGTCAAAAAACTGTTGAAACTTTTCATTTTAATGAAATTTAAATTTCAAAAGTGCTTATTTTTTCATTTCATTGTGCGAAATGTAATAACGGAAATTTAATCAGGTCTTTTCTTATGAAATGCAATAAACAGAAAAAAATAATGAGAAAATTATTTTTCTTATCTCATTTTCATTTTTATATTAAAAACTATGAAACTTTTAAGAAAAAGTCACTTTTTTATTATAATTTTACAATGAAAAAAAAACTAAATAATTGTAATTCACACTCATAAAAGTATTTTTTTTTTCTTTTTTAAAGTCTCTCCTTTTCATATAAAAGCATCAACAAGCCAAGAAAAAAAAATAGAAACAGGACAAGAACATTGAATTTTATAACAATGGAAGACATGAAAATATTGTTATGAAGATAGGCCGGAAGAATAAAAATAATCATACCTAACAGCAAAATAAGTTCATATCCGATTTATCTTCTCATTTTTTTTTGTGTCATCTTATGACTGGTGCCCCATTGCATTGTAAATACCTCAGAAAAGCAAAACTTCATGACTTTTATTTTATTCGGATTTCAATTTAATCCTTTCCTATTTTTTTCCATACAATGATTTGAAATTTTTGTATTTTATGTCACTCTGGGCAGTTTTAGATGAGATTTTTTTTTTGCATTTTCATGCGATCTCATATCTTGTGAATAATAATGAAGATCGGAATTTAAATAGAGAATTCATTTCAAATTACAATTCACAGAAAATACAACAATAAATAAAAAAAAATTAAGTACGTTGGAATTCCAAGAATGAATTTAACTTAAAAATGGAGAATATAAAAATTGTTCTCTTGGGAAACGGATATTTTTCGTATTGTTTTCACATTACCATGATTTTTGCTTGTATTTCATGTTTTTTTTAGTCAGAAGTATTTAAAATATTTTTTGGTTGTAAAATTTTCATTTAAACATGAATGAATGAGAAAATTAAATATTAAAAAGTGCTTAATTCAGTAAAAATATTTTGAATTTCGTTTGTGAGTGCCCTGTTGTAAGAGAATACTTAAAAACAAGGCGTTTGGGGTTTAAAATGTCCATCACACTACAACTGCAAAATTTAAAGGAGGTGTCTTTATTATTCCTCACAACCAGCCTTAGCTCGAGACTGGAATGCCTGCTTCACTATCGGATCACTCATGGACTGCAGCGTTTTTCTACTCCGAGGACTTTGGACTCTCCTCGATTGTATACCTAGGTCAATTCGTGACAATCATTCAAGCAGAGACTGTCGCCATAATATTCTGCTCATATGCTCTCTTATCGCTGGAGATTTCTGGAGCCAAATCTGCATCTGTATTGTCATCTGCAGCTGTCATTAAAGCTTAGACTTCCATAAAGATTAGTTCTTATGTGCGTAACTGAACTTCAAGATCTATCTCGTTATACTGAAGTAACCCTTGTTTGGGTGCCTGGTCACAGCAATGTGCATGGTAACGAACAAGCTGATTTTCTTGCTAGAAATGGCATTTCCGCCATCAATTATTCACCAGAACCGGTTCTGCCTCATTCTCTGACCTGAATGAATTCTTATACGAAGGCTTGAGAGGCTAGACTTCTCCAGGAATGGTGGTCCAGACTCTTTCGCCTCTTTTCAAGGAACCTGATTCCGGTTTATCTAGACAACCGATCAGATTGAACCGTACTGAGCTCAGAGTAGTAGATGGTATATTCACTTGTCATTGTGCTCTAGACTATCATCTCAATCATTTTGACTCAAGAGATCCAATGTGATCTAATGTTCTGAACAAGGGAACTGCTGCACATCTGCTTTGTGTATGTCCCAAGCATATCAGATTGCGTGGTATCACGCTGAGTCAGTACTTCCCCAGTATTAATTCCATCAGAAAAATGAAGATGTCTTCCCTGCTTAGCTTTCTGAGAAGGTGTGGTCACTTTCCTGAACTGAACCAGGTTTAGTGGACTTCTTTCTTAAGTTGTTTCTCTAGATTTGGTTTTTTCTTCATTAGATATGATGATAAATGGGTATGCACAATAGACCCATCTGTAGGTCTGAGTGCTTATTCTCTTCTGAGTCCGCCCTAGAAATCTGATCTGATCTTATTACGCCATGTCACTTCATTGAAGGCCCTGGCCCAAATCCACCCTTAAAGTCAAAAAATTCCCCTTAAATTATATTTAAATTAAAGCCTATATAAAATAAAGTGTTTGTAGGAGGATGCCAACATCATTTTATTATTAAAATGTTATTTATACTGCATTTAATTTATTATTCAGTTCATTACAAGACAATTTAAAGAAACTACAATAACACATGAAACTGAAAATAATCAAAATTTTTCAATGGTACCTATCGTTAAAGAAAAAGCGTGAAATTTAACCAGGCGTTTCCACTCCAGTATTTTGGAAGCATTTTTCTTGAAAATTCGTGTTATTTTCTTACCATCAGTGTAAAATGTTACTAAAGCACTAGCAAGAAAAAAAACTAATTAAATATTCTTTAAAAGACTTCCTTTAATGTACATGAGACACGACAAGAAACACATGGATAGAGAAAGAGAAAAAAAGAGAAGCATGGATGTCACAACAAATGATGTCGTTCAAAGTATAAACTCAACAACATGCAACTTCTTGCAATTTAAAATGTTCTTCTTAATTATTTTAAATCTTCTAAATGAAGGCAAAAAAGATGTTGCATGAAAAATATTCTCATGCATTCACAACACATTTTACTTTTCTTATATTTAATTTAATGAGCTTTAGAAATAAATATGTAAGGAAATGCCTGCATCCAATTATTACGTGGAGCTATGTTGAAGTGTATTTTTTTCTTCTTCTTCATTTTATATAAATAAATAAATAATGCAGTTGAAACTAATTTTCTAAGTACAACATTTAAAATGAAAATAGATCTTTTTATATGTTTTTTAAGACAATTTACACACACACACACACAAAACTATATCAATTATTTTCTTGTTTTCCTTTTAATATTTGCATGAAATTGTGTGTGATGCGGTAAATTTTATTTAAGAGCTTATATTATTGTAAACTTGATGTTATTTTTGTTGGGTTTACGATTAAATCTATTTTTATTTTTTATTTAACTCATTAATCGCCGCCCTATGATCCCGCGGTAGAAATCACTTGAAATTTCGACTACATTATCAAAACAGATATTTTAGATCGCCTAAAAAAAATTTTTGCTCCACGTTGCTCCGAAAGGTCTGAAACGCACCGTTGCAAAAATGCAACATCAGCGTAATACGATATAAAAAATTTTACAGAACAAAAAAATTATATATTTGAAGAATAGAAAAATTAATTTATTTAAATTGCTTTTGAATGATAAATATTACTACATTTCTGGTATAAGGTGACTTGACATACTGAACAAAAAAAATACGTTTGACTATGACAAACAATACAGCGTAAACGATGTTTATCCTCCCTCGCTACAATATTATGAATATTGCTAGTAATGCTGGAATTGCGAAGGTTTTGATGGAACATACTTGGGCGTCCAGGATGCGTCCAATTTGGATTTTCAGTCATTGACATAAGCCCAACAGCTATTTCACGTTTAACATCTAATAAACTTATGCGCTTTTCAGGGTGAAGTAAACGATAAAAAAGCCAAACGTATATTTTTTTATATATCGTAGATCGCTGATGTTGCATTTTTGCAACACTAAAATAAACACATATTTTTTACATATAATTTATTTTTTCGTTATTCTTAAATTTATTTTTTCCTTCTTTTAACTCGAATTTAACTCATTAATCGCCGCCCTATGATCCCGCGGTAGAAATCACTTGAAATTTCGACTACATTATCAAAACAGATATTTTAGATCGCCTAAAAAAATTTTTGCTCCACGTTGCTCCGAAAGGTCTGAAACGCACCGTTGCAAAAATGCAACATCAGCGTAATACAATATAAAAAATTTTACAAAACAAAAAAATTATATATTTGAAGAATAGAAAAATTAATTTATTTAAATTGCTTTTGAATGATAAATATTACTACATTTCTGGTGTAAGGTGACTTGACATACTGAACAAAAAAAATACGTTTGACTATGACAAACAATACAGCGTAAACGATGTTTATCCTCCCTCGCTACAATATTATGAATATTGCTAGTAATGTTGGAATTGCGAAGGCTTTGATGGAACATACTTGATCGTCCAGGATACGTCCAATTTGGATTTTCAGTCATTGACATAAGCCCAACAGCTATTTCACGTTTAACATCTAATAAACTTATGCGCTTTTCAGGGTGAAGTAAACGATAAAAAAGCCAAACGTATATTTTTTATATATCGTAGATCGCTGATGTTGCATTTTTGCAACACTAAAATAAACACATATTTTTTACATATAATTTAAAAAGCAAATAAAAATACAATTAATGTATGTAAATCTGCATTGAATAGTGTGTAAAATAAAATATTAAGAACAAAACTTACTTTAATTTAACCCATTAATTTTTTAATTTAAAAATGTGAGTGCTTTTACCGCCTTTTCAACTTACAATAAAATTTATTTATTACGGTTAGGGATCGTTCACGTATTACAAAACATCTCAATTAGGGTGTCTATTTTTCGAATCGGCTGTATAGAACATTTTATTTTATACAGAAATATTGAATTTAATGCTTAAAAGAGGCGTTGTAAAAATACAACGCTCGCGATTAATGAGTTAATTTAATTTCCCTTGAAATGTTTTTCAATAAGTGATTTTGAGAATAGGACGAAATTTTTGTGAAAATCATGTTAAATGTAATTTTATTTCCGTAATTGTATTTTCTTGTAGAACTCCTCTGAGATTTGATTTTATTCTTTGTATTTTCACAAATAATCGTTTTTACTTGTTTTTTTTTTTCATTCAGTTTTAAAAGGAAAAATATTAATATTATCAACGACCTTTTTAACCCCCAAAAGTATGCAATACACTTTTAATGTGACCTTTTTTCACTTTGAAACGAAAAATTACTTTAATTTTGTTTGTATTTTGATTGATTGAATAAAATTTTTCATTTGAGTATTCGATTTAAATGTTAATTTTATCACAAATCCAATTAAACTTCAGACCATGTAATATTGATTGCATACATTTTGGTGATAAAAAAAAACAGTTGATAGGATCGTTGGTAAAATAAAATTGGAGTCAGCTTTTACACATGCATAACTTTAATATGTTTATGTTTTTATTTTAGAGATTTTTCTTGTTTCAATGATAAAATAAAACAAATAAGAAGAAAATAATATTAAAAAAAATGTTACATAAATAGAGACCAACAAGGCTAGGAAAGGTTCAAAGAAGAATGTTTGAAGTCAGGAAATGTCTGACATGGCGAATGTACAAATCAAAGTGCATTGTGTATTAAAATTTTATGACATCGTTTGGCAAAACAAAGCACACTAAATTCCATCTCCTCCTTATTTTTTTTTTTTTTAATGTATTAATCTAGGGATTTCAATGAAAATAAAATTGAAAAAAATGCGTTACATTGGCGTCTTTTTTCTTATTTATTTGTGTGTCGTCACATAACAAAAATGGCAAATAACATGAACAATAATGTTTTCCTGATGCAAGGATTAAATTCAATTTATTTTTACACACACACACAAACACACAACAATTTTCAAAGGATGTACTGTGTGACTTTATCAGAAATAGAGTATATTGTCACATTACAACATTTATTTGTTGTATTTTGTTATGAACACGTAAAAGATAAATATTGTAGAAAGGAAACAGAAAATGTACAAATAAAAATATAAAATAAATGAAATTGTGTTGGTTATAAGGCGGTGTCATCGTGGTTTTTGGGTTGAAATGAAAAAAAATAAAGAAAATGGCAATGTTGCATTCAATTTTTTTCAATAAATTTCATGCTGTGATTAAGATTAAATTTCAACAAGAGCAAGAAAAAAAGGTAATAATTTAACACAATTTAACATTAATTAATTTTTTTCCCTTATCTTATTTGTATCGAAAGTCAATACAGTCAAGCTAAGCATACAGATTAATAAAAAGTTATAAAAGTAAAAAACATGATAATAATTTGCTCTCGACGATTTTATATTAAAGTTATCTGTTAACAGCATCTCGATTATAAATAAAATTAACGATAAAAAATATATACTGTTCATCTTTTGCTTGGTTTTCAGTGTTTTATTTTTTATTGTAAAAAAGTGGAAAGTAATATTAACTCTTTTTTTATTATTTTTATTATTTATTTGCAGAATAAAAGTTAAAGTAAATATTTGTTACAATAAATATACACATTTTAAAAATCGTTTTTGCTATCCAATGCGATGAGAATAATAATTATGAGAGGGAAAAAAATACACACAGATGATGGTGAATTTAATAACGATTTTTATTATCATCGATATATTTTTCATTTTATCAGAGAGAAGTAAGTAGAAAATATTTTACTTTTTAAGTTTTCGATAAGATTTTGAATTATTTGAAAAAAAAAATATTAAAAAGAGTTTTATCGTTTATTACTGTTAATATGGCATTGTCCATTAATGATGAGACAAGATACAGATTAATCAAAATTCTTGGATTAAAAAGCCACATCAGAGTGGCCACAAGTTTTAAAGTTCTATATCCCCAGATTTTTTACTAACTTTTTAAGTTTTTTAAAAATTTCCCTGACAAAAGTGCACGTAAAAACTTTGCAATAGGCCACTGATCTGCAATAAAAACATTTTTAAAACCAATGATTTAGTAATTTAAAGATTCAATTGACTTTTTAATTCCTCATGAAAATACGATGACTAACCGTAAAATACCAATTATCCGATTTTGGTTCTGTAATTGCATACTTTTTGCAATTGTTGAATTTTGAAATATCCGGCGGAATAAAATATCACTCGTTGCTGATAATTTTTTAGATGTATGATTTAGGGTTATATTAAACACTTACCGTAGTTCGAAATTTCCATTTTGTTGTTGTGAATTGCTAAAAAATAAATAATATAACTTATATAATTGCCTTATTTTGATCTGGCTTCCTAAAATTTTAATGGCTTTTTTTTGTTAAAATTGGCGTTTTTGCCACCAGAGTTATCAGAACTTTCTGCACATATTGCAATACTTGAAATTTGAACTTTTATCAAGTTTGAATGTTTTAACTGTGGTTAATTCACTTTTCAGCTATTTGATTTTTTTTCAGGTTGCTCAGCTTTGTTGTCGCTTCTTTTGAGTCCCGTTTCACACCAAATACAGATACTCCTTCTGAAATTCCCATGAAAATATGACTGTGTTTTTGAAATTGGAACTCGTCTTTTTTTTCTTCCCATAAATTTACAAGAATTTCCTCTTCATGGATCAGCCACTTTTTATTTTTCTTTACAGATGTTTCTACCTTTTGATAAAGTTCTTTTACACTTTCATAATTACATACTTGTTTCTTTTTTACGTTACTTTGTTACGTCAAAATGGATTAAAGTTATCCGGATGACAAGTTAAAAGCATAGGTCCTCTGTTAATGATAAATGATAGTTAACACTGAATGTAAATGAACGACGCCTCACACTCAAGTTGTTTAGTAATAAAATAACTTTTATCCCGTTTTATTACAAAATATCATATTGAAAAGCAGTTGGTAAGAGTTTAATACACATCTGTCTATCGTTAAGTATTTATCTTTCGTAATATTGGCTATTTTAACTCCTTAAAGCAATAATAATTTTTTAAAACGTTTTTCTGTTTACATTATAAAAGGGGCACGTTTTCTTCAATATTGACTGTTATCAATGAAACATTTTATGAAACGTTTATTTGAAATAAAAAAAAACGCAATAAGTGGTTTGGATTCATAAGCCGAATGCTTTTAACCACAATTTTCTTTTTGAAATATATTTAAAAAAAATAATATGATGCCAAGCATTTAACTCTTGAAAGTCATATACATTAAATACAAAAAACATACGAGTAAAAAAAATAAAACCTGATATAATTTATTAAACTTGTCTGAAAACATTTTCACACTTAATTTAATGACAAACGTATATAAACGAATAAAATACTGCAATACAAATAATAAAAAAGATATGACCAGAAAAATAGTGTAATGTTGTTCACATTTAACACAAGAAAATTATAACATATCGTACATTTTCTTCTTTCAATTTCATTGCAGATTCCTCTCCCTTAAATGAACATGAACAACCAATTTATTTGACATATTTTTCATTTCTTTCATTGTACTTGTGATAAACGAATCCGAACGAAAAAAAAATCAACTAGATAACAGTTGAAATTAATTTAAAAATGTTTTTTAAAAAAATAAATAAATACACTCACTAATTCGTATAATTTAGTATGAAAATTGACATGCTTTTAGCCTTTAGCATCCATTTTTTTGTTAAAATTCTCTATTTTCCTTAAATTATTCTTTGACATTTTCTTATACAATGGCTTTTGGCAACATAAATGAGAGAAAAACACGATTAATTTTAAACATAGACAATTTTTGTTTTCAAATAAATAAAATAATCATCATGAGAATTAATCCCACGGATAATTAACTTTTGTCAGATAGCAGAAAAAGCAATTTTTTATTGATTTATTTATTTACTTACATTTTGTCTGTTTTCTTGTTTATTTCAAATGTTAAATCGAGTTAAATGGAGACAATGGTTCTTAGAAATTGGTTTGAGGTAAGTATTTGAATTTAAAAACCATTATTTTAGTAAGAAATTCTTTTTTTTCAGGATTTGAAGCATCAAAAGGAGTTGTCAGACTACATTGAGACGTATAAGGTAAGTATTTTACAATTTAAAGACACGTGATATCATCAACTACAAGATGTAAGTTATCTTAGATGAATATTTCTCGTTCTCTCGAATTAAGGCTTCATTTAATACATTGATCCATTTAATTGTGAAACGAGATACATCCAGCACCTGTTATCTATAGTGGAGTACAACACTGTAAGTTGAAAACGCCCCGCAGTACAAATTGACTTAGTCCGGAGACGGAGATCTATGATTGACGCTTACAAGGTGTTCGATGAATGCCATTTTTAACGCATTTCCTATTAATCTGGATAAAAATTTCGAGTATTATGAGGACTCTTCTAGTCTATGCATATATTGCGGGGTGGTCTGCGGGGCGTTTTCATATTAGAGTCAAGGGCAGCATAAGTTAAGGTACAACTTCCAAATTTGATTCGAGTACAATGCTCATTAAATTTAAATGGAAGGATAAGGAAGTTGATTACAAAGTATCAAATTGTGTTTCATACCATTTCCACCGAGGTTTCCGTAGTAAACGCCAAACCTTAAACCTAAGCGTAGACCTTTGCTTTAATACTGTCATCCGAGAACAATTGCATCCTTATAAGGTAACTGGTGTTGTTTATCGGATTCGAACTCATGACAACTCTCCATAAAATAATCAACAATCGCCCATCCTCAATATAAGCCACAAATTATTAGAATAATAAATTTCTCTTATCTCATAAAGCCCGAAGAGCACAATTACACATTGCATCAATAGATAGATCGCCCACTATCTAGCAGCCATAATAAACGATCATTTACTCATATTCATTTCAAAACACTTCATTATTTATCATTATCACACGGTGAACTAGGGCACAATGGTTGTGTAACGACTCCCCAAAGACACTAATTTATTTTATGTTTGTACATTTATTGTTATTTTCCAGTATTTGTCAAAGTAGCAAAGCAACAGAATGGCAGAACACACAACACAAAATTTTACAATGTTTCAAAGATAAACATGGAAAATGTTGCAGTGTGTAGTTGAACAGAAAAAAAAAACATAAACTAATAATTTACATCACGAAACTCGAGTATGACAATATTTAATCATTCATTCATTCATAAAGTTAAAAGTTGAAAATTCAAACTAGACCTCGTGTTCAAATATATTGCCTTTGTTGCTTTTTTCAATGTATATTAAATACGTTTCATTAAATATGTCTCTATATATTTTTTTTAAATTTTGTATCTCTATCAGTCAGAGTCACTCTCTCCTACATTTGTGATGTTGTTAAACAGTTTTTTTTATTATTATTTTAAACAAAACCAAAAAATTTACATTTACACCATATATTTTATAACATTCGAGACTGATATTTTAATATTTTACCATATTTAACGTTATTGCACAGAGACACCAAGTGAAAATGATGCTTTCATGCATATTCATCGTGTTTTGCAGCATTTTTAGCGTATGTAGGTGTGTTTATTGCCGAGCAATGTGTCAGGGGAGTTGTTAATCATGGAAAAATTTCATGCAGCATCCGGAATAATTTCAAATATAATGTTACAACTCACACCGAGGGCAATTCAAATGAATATTCTGTTATAGGTATCGGTGATTACAATTTTTAGTGTGGAAATCATGAGCTTTTTTTTGTAGCTTTAACAATAACTTGAAATGAATAATGAGGAATTTTTAATGGAATTGTCATGTTGAAATGTAAATCAAGCTTTTTTACATTTAAAAGGACTCAAATTTACATCGACTTAATGAGTGAGGTGATAAAAAGTCATTTAAAAGGTATATATTATTAAAAATCATTTAATTAATACCATAATATGCAAAAAAAATTGTATCGTCTCATTATATCAATCTACTCAACTTTCATAATTAATTATAATCCTCTGTTCCAATTTTTTTTTTCGTTTCGGTACATTAAAAGCATTTTGATTGACATCATCATTTAATTTCCCAAATGGCTTCAAAATGTAATTTGATTCTCTTCAATTTGATTCTTGCAATTAGTCAGAATCAAAATGATATGTGACTGTGTTTTAAATGTTTATCTATAAATGATAAGCCACCATAGCAACAAGACACATTTAATAATAAAATAAATGGATATAATTAATAATCCAACAGGCATTCATTCATTATTTGACATATGTATGTAGGATTTTTATTGTTTTTAATTTAAAAAAGTGCAATGGACGTGAAATTTTTTTTTTAATTCTCATCTTAATTTTTTGCCAACTTATTTTTCATTAAATACGGTACAAGTCAATTTACATACAATCCAATATTTTTAATGGATTTTTTTCCATTTCAACTTATGTTGACACAATTTTACATCAATTCGTTTACATTTTATTTTTAACTGAATAAATCCATAAATTTTATATTGTTTTATTATTATTATTTCAGTTTTTTTTTCATTTATTTATTAATAAAAAATAATAATCATGGTAATCGTAATAATAATACGCCTTAATACTTTAAAAGTCCATTATTTTAATTAAAAAAACATCGAGAATGAAAATTGCTGGAATGAATTGTTATGGTTCTATCAAAAATAAATATATAAAATGAAAAAAAACATCAAGTAATCGTCTTTTTCCATGACATAAAATACATAAATAGTGAATAGAGTCATTTATCATTCCATCTATATCAAGTGTCTGTCGTAGTTTTTTTTATTGTATTTATATTTTTTGAAAAGCGTGGCATATTGTTTATTTTGTATGTTGATGTACTTTTTATATTTGGTAGGATATACCTTTGTATGTATTACGAAAGAAAATAAGTCAGCATATTGTTAACTTATTTTTCACATTGAACAATATGTCATTCAGTTGATGTATGAAGAAGGGCCGAAGTTTAGTATACAAATAATGAATTTTTGTGCTAATTTTTGTTGTTGTTTTTTTATTTTATTTTAGATCAACATGGAAGTATTTAGGCCATGTAAAGAGGATTTGGGTCCCAGAGACTATTCAAAGTTTAGTGGTGAAGTGTTAGTCTTATTCACAGTAATATATTGCACTTTTTGGAAATCTATGAGTCTACAGCTAAGCAAAATCTCTTGAGGGTGGTACGTTTGCAACGCAAAGCATTTAAAGCAGTTTTTGGGTTCAACATGAGCCATTCAACTGAGCATTTTTATGAAGAGACTACCTGTTACGGAATCTTTCCGATTCGTACGCAGTACTACAGGGCAACCTGTGTACCTGCATCAAAAACTAGTACCAACACATGTAAATCAAGCATCCATTTGCCCTGTAAATCAATTACTAGACAAACTAGATCATCTGCTGTTCATGTTCCAAAACAGGATTTGGTGATAGAAGATTTACTAAAATAGCTAGTTAAATTGGAAACCTTTTCCCGACACTAGTACTATCATCTTCAATTGACTTTATTAAGAAGGAGTTTTTTGAAACAGGGATAAGCAATCCAGCTATCGGATCATCTATAGTGATAGATGGCTGCTCTGAAAACTCCAATTTTATTTTAGTTTATTTACTCTCGATTTGTTTTTGTCATTGTACTCCTATTAGTTATAGTTTAGCTTTAGTTATAGTTTTTAATTTTCTTTACTTATTATTATAGCTATATTTTAGTTAGTTCCTTTTTTTGTTATAAATTGTAGTGAACTTTCTGTCTCGGTCTGTCTCACTCAATCGCAGAGGCACTGAAATTTTGATTGTTTGTTTAAGCTAAGGAAAAGAAAAAAAGGGTTTTCATGCATAATCAAAGTAGTTTCAGGCTTTGGTAGGTGAATTACACTTTGGATTGTTTCTTCATGAAAGGTCAGATGGAAGCTTTAATGGATAATTGTAAAGGATAGTGGTGGCTACTCTCCTTGAAGTATTGCAACTGGCTGATCATGAAATTGCATTCCAGGTGTGAGGAAGTCTACTGTTTAAGTTTATGTTAAATTAAGGGTTTCTACTTCGTTAGTACTTTATAGAATAGGTGTTTTTGCTCAGACACCGTCGGGATTTGAACAGCGGGATACAGGTTACTATTATGCATCCTAACCAACCCAGTATCGCAGTACAGTAAGACTCTCTATCTTGCGCTTGTTGTTTCCAGTTTTGCACTCGTAATGTTCGCAGGTCTTCTTAAATGTCATCGATTCACTTCTCTCTAGAGCGCCCAACACCTCAGGATCGGCAGTCCTCCGGATCGTTCCAGTATATCGCATCTGAGGCTTGGTCGGTTCATAAAAAGCCTAAAATAAGTGGTTGTGTTTTGTAATGTCGTTTTAAATTCATCATCAAGGAAATCGCACTCAAGCTTTAACATTAAATTAATGGAATTTTAGAATATATTCTTTTATTTATCTTTATATTTCATTTAAAGGAAAAACAAAACCAAATGGAATTATGATAATGAACAAAAAATATCACTTAAGACAAAGCAAATATTTATAATTTTTTTTTAAAACAAAAACTTTTAAGACTTTGCATACTTTAAGTTGAAATCTCCTTGTAAACCGTTCCAGTGCTGCAGTCAGGATACACCAATGACCACAATTCTCGTATTTTTTTTTTAAATTTGCATAAAAAAAAACATTTTTATTTAATCTTAAACTCATCAACGTCTCAAAAACTCTTAGCAGAGAACCAAGATGACGTACCACATCCACTTTGGAAACAGAGTCGGTCCATTTTCATCTTACAGTGTATACAAATAAAAGTACACACAAAACGAAATCTAGATCTTCCACTCACCAACATTAAATCTCATAATCCGCTTAGTAAAAGAGTTTTCCAAACATTAAAAAAAAGTTTTCTTCATTTTTAAAAGTATATTATTATTTTTAATGTTTATGAAAATGATAAAACGATACAAAAAACATTTTAACAGCCATCCAAACCATGCAAAAAAATTCAAACCGAACATCAGAGAGTTTATTTACTGATATACTTTAAGAAATAATATGTAGGTTTGCTAAAAGCTTTATAAGTCCATTAGTATAATTTTTTTGTAACTTTCATATCATTGCAATGATAAAATGAAATACAGATACGAAAAATAATGTACGTATAAAAGTCAAATCCTTTTACATGTCACATCTATTATCCTTTTAACTTGCTATTTCTAGGTTGATTTGTGTTGTGATCTGTCAATGTTTTGAATGTTGTATCATCCACTGTACAATGTACATTTGTACGCAATACAGGCAAAAAAGGGACCGTAAAACGGTTAATGAGATTTTCTTGGGGTGATTTTCATTATTATTTTATTTTTGAAAAAGTTATTTTCAAATAAATGAAATTTTGTTTAGTTTAACCTTTTAAAATTACTTTTATTTATTCATTTAAGGTTATGTAAGGTTGATTTGGATCAAAAAAGCCTTAATTTTTATTGAAAACCGTCCCATTACATTCATCATCATTTCGTTGATGTCTCAATGCATAAGTGAAAGAATTTGTCATTTTAAATGAATATTATAAAAAAGAGACAGAAAATGGATTACAACATTTTTAGTAAAATAAATGGATTTCATAAAAAAAACTAATTTTGATTTGATTGATGAACTACATTAATTTTTGATGTAAGTGATATTTTTGCATTTTTATTGTCGCCATACTAAAAGCATCGTATTTGTCAACAGTCGTTTTAGATATCATTAAATTCATATTAAGGAACGTGCTTGAACTTTTTTAATCTGTGATCGGGTTACAGAAAAAATTGCTTTCTGAGAGTTCTCATTTTCAGAATCTTTGACTTTAAAAGGATTTGAAATTGACCACCCTCGAAAATTGTGCTCTGTATGTTAATTGCCAAAAAAATACTCAAAACAATAAAAAAAAGCACTTAAAAACATATTTCAAGGCAATCAATGTATTTTAATTCCAAATTCTAGTCAGTGGGACTCCATTATCATCATATAACGATGATGGGTGTTACATTTATTTTACGTCTCATTTATTTTTTGGCTCAGGAAAAAGAGAAAATACACAACACATAAATAACTAGAAAAACAAACTCGAGTGCAAGTATATCATTATTTTGTTGTTGCTACTTTTATTTATAAATTTTTATGTATCTCTCGCCCAAATATTATTTTGATCACCAAGGATGCAAAGGAAAAGAGGAAGTGTTACAACATACCGAGTTCAAAATTTCTTTCAATATAAATTTAATTTCAAACACCAAAAATTTTTGATGCATGATCCCAAAAAGGAAAAAAAAAGAAAAATATTAACACCAAAACTTTGCCATAGTCGCTCTCAGTCTTTAAAATTTACTGCAGATGACGACGTGTGACATTTGTATGTGTGTGTTTTTTTTACAAGTTTAACACTAAAATGAAATTACTAACAGGATACACTCAGGATGAACATTTGCCAAAAATTGAAATGAAAAATTCCCCCTAAGTTCAAAATGTGTAGAATTTTCTTACTTGAGCCAGTCCGTATTGTGTTGTGTGATATTTATTTTTTTTTGCTTAAAAATAATAATAATGTTGCGTTGATGATTTCATTTCCGGACTGCAATCAATCTTTTGTTTTTCTTGGATATAATATGGATTTTCTGATCTTTTTCTCTTCTCATCTCCTTTCTTCATATTTTTTTTAAATTAAAATAACACGTTTAAAAAGATATAAGAACAAATTTTTCGTTATATAAGACTGAGAGTGGGAGATAATTCGTATCTTTGTTGATTATTTCCGATTAGGATCACGTTTTTTGATTTGTTCAACGGAAGGAAATAATGATTATCTAAAAGATATAATAAAAAAGGAATAAAATGAGTTGGGTTTCCAATTTCATTGTTTATTTATTTGTTCATTTATTATTAAAAAAAAACATAAATAATGAAAGGAGATTTTAAAATGTACATTTTTGCTACCTACACACTCCGTTCAAGTTGAGTAATTTGATATTAATTTTATTTTATTTTATTTTAAAGTGACTAAAATGATTAACGTGAAAACAAATATTGGACTTTTTTGTTTGTTTTTCAAAAACAAACTTTTTAACTCGTAAATTTTTGTTTAATTTTTAATGGAAAGTTTCAATGATGGCTTTGGATTTTTCTGAATTTTGCAAAATGACATCGTTTTAAATTGCAAAAACTGAGTTTGGAAAAGCGACTCCTACCTTTCTCCATGAAATTTAATAATTGAAAATCAAGGTTAATCCAGCAAAATGGAGGAATTTTTTAAGAAGGGCAGAATTTTTAAAAATTACATAAAAATCCGAATTTTTAAAAAAACGTAGAAAAATGCGAAATTTTTTAAAACAGTGTTGCAAACATTTCCAAAAATAGTGTTAAACCATAAAAAATTATGGATATTTCTAAAACCTTTGAAAACCGCAAAACTTTATCAAAATGGTAGAGTTTTCAAAACTTGCGTAAAAATGCGGAATTTTCAAAAAACCGTGGAAAACTTTTCTAAAAATAGCGAAACATAGTACAAAATTATGCAAAAAACTATGCAAATTTGCAAAACCGCAGAAATTTTTCAAAATGGTAGAATTTTGAATTGAAAAATTGAATAAAAATGCGTAATTTTAAAAAAACCGTGTTAAACTTCTAAATTTTTAACCGTGAAAACCGTGAAAAATTGCCGACATTTCAAAAAATAGCGGAAAACTTCACACCCATATTTTGAAAGCATTCGAAAATCGCAGAATTTTACAAAATGGTCGAATTTTTGGTAAATCATCAAAAAATTACAAAAATTTACAAAAACGTGAAATTTTTTTAAAAAACAGAGTTTTCCAACGTGTTCAAATTTTCTATGGTTCATTGAAATCAACCTTAACAAATCTTCAAATAACAAACTTTTTCTTAGTTCCTTTAAATTTAAACCACATTCGATCACGTTCGTCATGTTCTAATATAAAAATAATTTGTCCTTACAAAACTTTGATATCATACCACAATTTTCCTTATTTTTGCTGCTCTCATCATAAAAAGCAAAAAAAAATCATAATTTTTTTCAATCATAATATTGATCAAAATACACACACACACACATACACAGACAAGTAAATGAAAGAACTATTTATTAAATGTATAAAATAAATGAGAAAAAAAAAGAAATCAAGAAATATAACCACGATCCTTATCATCATAAACATACGTATTATTGTAAATATAAATGACCATGATATGAAATTTCCTTATTTTGTATTCCAAACAAATTGTTACAACAATATTTCTTAAATTTATTATTATTTTTCTCTGTATGTCATAAAAAAATAGTTTATATAGTTGTTGGAATATTGTTGAAAATGGAAAAGTAATGGAATGGAGATAAATAATACAAGGAAAAATTGTATAATAAGAAAATAAATGAAATAAATTGGTTTGAGATTTATCTAGTACGTTTTTTTATACATTTTGATATTCTTTTTAATAATAATACTAATTTTTTCTTGGTGCGGTTGTTCCTCTGGGTGAAAAGTTTAAGTTTTATTATTTTTATGTTGTAAACAATTCACGTCCTTATAACATTCATACAAAGATATTAAGTTTGATAAGGTTGAGATTTAAAAAAGAAAAAAAATTGAAGAAAAAATTTGTCATGCAAGCAAAACACATTTTTATGATAAATCCTGGTCTGATGTTTTCTTTACATTAAACATATTTTTTTTTTGTCATATGAATTTGAGATTTAAATATCATATAAAAATATATTCAAAAGAAGAATTCATTAAGATTAAAGGATTTTGTGGACAAAAAAATTAAGAAAATGTAAAGCTAAAGTGATAAATCTGAGTGCATTTTAGAGAGCAATGTCTCATTTAAATGAGACGGTTCCTACTAATAAGTCCAGTACAGTAAATGACTAATAAAAAATACTCAATTATCCAGTTTGTCCAAGTTCAGGTCCACTTTTCAATTTAATTTTGTAAGATATCGTATTGCAATTGATTGGTTTTATATTTTCATTTTTTGGGATATCGAACACATGTGTGGCCTGCGGTGAGTTTAATTATTAATATCTCGTTTTGTCTATTAACTTTTTGGAAATGCTCTAGGAATTTCCAAATTCCTGCATGATGAGAGTTTATCAATGTCTGAAAACGGTTGTGCCAGCCTTCAACTTCATTTGTTGTTCGCTGGTATTTATCTAAAACCAACGGGTAGACACACCAAATATTTGCTGGAAAACGAAGAAAACTTCCTACACGGCGACCTCTTTCGTAAGGGTTTTCAATATAACTAAGCAAATTGGCTAATTTCTCTTCGTCAACAGTATCGACTTCAGGCATATTATCAACAATATCATCAAAAAGACTATCAATGTCACCTTCATGAATGAATGGTAAAGTCTTTGTACTGTACCTTTAGTCCTTTTACGATTGCTTACCTATAAACTGCTTGTGTAAAATGAAACAAGCACCCTTGGACACTGGAATTTGGAAAAATTGTCCGAGCAGCATTCATAAATGTGAGCTCGAAGTCTGACATAGTTTAGCTCCATTGCATGTGTTTTTAGTTGCTGAAGAGCTTGTGTGTATAGAAAGTTTCAGTTTTTCTTGTACTGATACAAAAAATTTACGGAAAGGCATGCATGAACAGTGACTAGCATTTCTTTTAACTCGACGAGACATGCGCTTAATTTTTTTTATAATTGGATGAGATCGAATACGAACCGTTACTAAAAGAGCATTTTTCACTTATTCTAACTTGAAATCGTATAAAAATTTGTTTAAAATAAGACTTTGATCCTATCAAAAACGAAAATCATACAAAATCTTATCATTTTTTAAATAAATCACATTAAAATTTGTTTCACAATCTCATTTTTCATCCATAAATATATGAAATTGCATCACTTGATAATTATCAGGGTGTGTCTTCTTAAAATAACTTTTCACTCGTTAAACACTTATTATTTTTTATTTTTAGTATTTTAATCAAGTAAAGTGAATGTTAAAACAATAATAAACAAAGATTCACATAAACATTAAATAGGCAAATTAATTTAAAACAAACTCATTGCATATCAAAAACTTGGTCTTATGTTTTCTCGGTTTATGGCAATGTGGGTAGTGTGAAATGACATTGGCCAACCAAGCGTGCGAAAGAAGAAGAGAAAAATATTAATATAAACACATTTAAAAGTGTTGTTCTGCCGCATTGGTGGCATGGAACCAAACACAAAAAGACATTATGGAGACTCCTTTTAATTAATTTTGCATGTTTATTTTAATGGAACATAAAAACTTTTACTTTACATACACACACACAAAAAGGATCTTTAACTCCTTCACACAGAAGAAATGTTTTCGCATCAAGTTTTTTTTGTAGTGTGTGACAAGAAATTTACTTTAAACATTTTAAGTAACTATTTAGTATCATTTCGAAGCAGTATTTTATATCACTTCACACGCAAAATAATACCTTTTTCCAAGTAAAACCCATTCTATTGTAACCATTTTCCTTTTAAAATTTTTATTTTAATGTTGTTTTTGTTTTCAAAATGTATTAAAATTATTATTATAGTTTACTTTAAATGCCATTACTTTTGGAAGGATATTGTAAGGCAAGGGAAGGTAATGTGACGATAAAATATATAGATAAAGTTTTACAGAATAGAAATTAAGATGTTTTTGTGTGTGTGTGTCGTGATATGTCACGTCAAGTTTTAAAAGGACTTTAACCATATTGTCAATGGGATAATTGAATGGGTTTTGACATGAAAATTAGAATCATTGTATATTTTGAAATTTTATTTTAAAATGAAATTAAAACAGAGAAAAAAAAGGAAATTTAAATTATTATAAATGGAAATTACTTTTGAACTCTTGCTAATTTTCATGTCACATGCGATCAGATCTCTCATTTAATAGGAATTTACTATCAAATTTATCACTTATCACATTAAAAAATCACATTACGCAAAAATTTTTGAAAAAAATAAAACAATTTGACAGTATAAATGTCTTAATGAACAGGAAATCGGAAGTAGATGAGCTATCAAATGTAATATTTACAAATTAACATTGAAATTTGTGATGACAATTCATTTTGAAACGAATATAGTCGCATCAACATCCATACAATAATATTCTTTGGGAACATTTGACCTTGACAGCAATCTCATTCTTAAAAACCAGTGAGTGCTCGCGGAATGCATCATTGTAAGATATGTTAAATCGAGTTTCACACCTTTAGCTTGGTAATTTCCCTGTAAAATAGAAAACAAAGAGATATTGATTTTTTTTTCACTAAAATTTTGAATTTACTCGTTTTAATGGACATTTCAATTCTGGCTTGATGTTTTTGGAGGCTGCTCTTATTCCGACACATAGTCTATCTTTTTTTATTTCAGTTCTTGAAAAAAATTTGCATTCATTCGTTCCAACAACACACTTTTTATGAGTAACTTCTATCTGAAAAAAAATTTTGACATTATTGCATATTAATTTTAACACTTAAAAAAACTTCTCACATAAAAGTCCTTTGAAATGTCTTCATGTATCGTGATATTTCCATTGCTTGTTAGTACACTTCCCTTCACACTCGGTGGAATTGTGTTGCCCAGATCTATTGAATAATTTCCAGATCTGCCTGAATGTTGTGCATCCTGACATTCACTTACACGATGGCCAACGATTCTGGTTTTTGGTGGGCCTGAACAAATGATTCCCTTGAAAAAGAAAATAAATGTGATAAACTTTAGATTCATGTTTGATGGACTTTATATTAATATGCCAAATTTACAATTGAATTGGAATATATTTTGAAATTTTAATCAATGTTTGTGATCATGATGAGTAGTTGGTATTGTGATCAAATTTAATTGCTGCTATTTTATAACTTTAATCTCCACTAATTTGAGAACACATTAAAAAAACATGCTCAAATTTATCATTTTTCAAAATTATTAACCCTCGGTGAAGCGAAAGGGTTTGACAAGGCACATTGCATTTTTGATTAATTATTTAATTATATTCTAATTGAGCTAGCAACTTTAAATTCGGGGTAGCTGCGTAAAATCTTGTTTTCTATCAATTTTTAAATTTTTGAAATAAAAACCAGAAAGAAACCTTTTGAAATAGGTATTTTGGAGGTTTTTAAAAAAAAACACCTTAGTTTCAGCGACGGGGTCTGGCCAGGCCCCTAAGTATATTATACAAAACAGTCATATTTTTATGAGTTTTGAGTAAAAGTGACCTGAAGAAAAGTTGAAGCCAACATTTTATGCTGCAACTTTGCATAACTGACCAATTCAATATTAAATTAAATAGCAAAATACTCACTTCGGAGCACATATTTCGGTTTTTGAGTAAAATATCATTTTTCGTAAGTTAGGTAAAAGTTTGCTAAGTTGCGATGAGGTCTTTTCATCGAATGAGAGACATTGAAAGACTTATTCCTGATATGGGTGTCTTCATTAAAATTAGTATGATACAAGATAAGTTCAAACTTACATTTAATAGAAGAAAATTTTTGAATCTGTTTTGCGCATTACATTGAAAATCACCTTACACATTATTACAAATTTTGACAAAAAAAAATAAAAAATTTGATAGCGTAAATGCTTTAATGAAGAGGAAATTGGAAATACATGAGCTATCAAATGAAATATTTAAAAATATTTACATTGAACACTGAAATTCATGATAACAATTCATTTTGATACGTATATTGTCGTATCAACATCCATACAATAATATTCTTTGGGTACTTTTGATCCTGACAGCAATCTCAATCTTATAAACCAGTGAGTGCTCACGGAATGCATCATCGTAAGATATGTTAAATCAAGTTTCACACCTTTGGCTTCGTAATTTCCCTTTAAATTAGAGAAAAAATTTAATTTTTGATTTTTTGTTTTTTTGAATTCTTATCAAACCTTTTTAAGTGGACACTTCAATTCCGGCTTTAAATTTTTCGACGCTGCTCTAATTCCCATACACAATACTTCTTTTTTGATTTGACCAATTTTAAAAAATTTGCATTTGTTTGTTCCGACAACACACTTTTCTTGAACTATTTCTAACTAAACATAAATTTGACACTAAGATATTTCAAAATGTAATAAAAACACGCACAAAATCTTACATAAAAATCCTTTGAAATGTCTTCATGAATTGTGAAATTTCCAGTTATAATCAATTCATTTCCCTTCACAGTCGGTGGAATCGTGTTACCGAGATCCATTGAATAATTTCCAGCTTTACTTGAATGCTCAGCATCTTGGCATTCACTTACTCGATGACCTACGATTTTGGTTTTTGGTGGACGTGGACAAATGATAACCTTGAAAAAAAAATTTATTATTATAAAAATGATTAACTTTGAAATTTTAATATTCATATTTGCACGTTTTGTGTGAAAATGGCAAATACACAGTTGACTTTGAATATTTATAGCAATTTGCAATTGATCATGACGGTTGATTATTATTATTATTCAAACAATCTATAATT
Organism: Culicoides sonorensis; assembly: GCA_900002565.1. NCBI lineage: Eukaryota > Metazoa > Arthropoda > Insecta > Diptera > Ceratopogonidae > Culicoides > Culicoides sonorensis. The sequence goes on from LN483436.1 coordinate 343,653, forward strand.
GCTTTGATTAAAGTTATTTTCCACTAATTTTAACCAAAATGCATTTACGATTAAATTTAAAAGTAGTATTTTTGATGAAATTTTCCACTTTTAAATAAACAAATATTGAGCGTTGACGGAAATTTTCGTTAAATTATGAAATTCATTAATAAAATCAATATTCAACAAAAAAAAATCTCGAAATTTTAGCACAATTTTTTTACATTTAAATCGAAAACCAATAAAATGCCCTTTTATTGATACCGTGATATCATAAAATTAAAAAAATTATTATGAAAATAAATGATTTTGCAAGTTCATGTATTGAAAAAAATGACTAGACTGAAGTTATCAACGACCTCATCAACGACCTCATCAACGACCTTTTCAGCCTCGGGGAGAGGTTTTTCGGACCCCCCAAACCCTCCCCAACACGCTCCAAGTGTCATCAACGACTTTTACCCTGACTTTTTTTTTTTTGCTGTTTTTCAATTTTTTTCTCCGTGTAACTGACAAAATCAGCTCTCTTTGGTCAGTTTTTAGGCTTTCCTGAAAAATTTTACATGAAGAAAGTCGTTGATGAGTATACAGATCGATAAAGGACCCAATTCTGCAGAACTTGGTATCTGGGTTTTTCGATTGGACCCTCCAGAGGGCGCTGAGAGGGCGTTTTGTGTTATTTTGCTCGGTTTTTAGGCTTTCCTGAAAAATTTAATATGAACAAAGTCGTTGATGAGTATACAGATCGATAGAGGATTCAATTCTGCGGAACTTGGTATCTGCGTTTTTCGATTGGACCCTCCAGATGGCGCTGAGAGGGCTTTTTGTGTTATTTTGCTCGGTTTTTAGGCTTTCCTGAAAAATTTTATATGAACAAAGTCGTTGATCAGTATACAGATCGATAGAGGACCCAATTCTGCGGAACTTGGTATCTGGGTTTTTCGATTGGACCCTCCAGAGGGCGCTGAGAGGGCTTTTTGTGTTATTTTGCTCGGTTTTTAGACTTTCCTGAAAAATTTAATAAGAACAAAGTCGTTGATGAGTATACAGATCATTAGAGGACCCAATTTTGCGGAACTTGGAATCTGGGTTTTTCGATTGGACCCTCCAGAGAGCGCTGAGAGGCCTCTTTCTGTTATTTTGCTCGGTTTTAAGGCTTTCCTGAAAAATTTAACAAGAACAAAGTCGTTGATGAGTATACAGATCGATAGAGGATTCAATTCTGCGGAACTTGGTATCTGCGTTTTTCGATTGGACCCTCCAGAGGGCGCTGAGAGGCCTCTTTCTGTTATTTTGCTCGGTTTTTAGGCTTTCCTGAAAAATTTAATAAGAACAAAGTCGTTGATGAGTATACAGATCGATAGAGGATTCAATTCTGCGGAACTTGGTATCTGCGTTTTTCGATTGGACCCTCCAGATGGCGCTGAGAGGGCTTTTTGTGTTATTTTGCTCGGAAATTTTTCACGAAAGCCTAAAAACCGAGCAAAATAACACAAAAAGCACTCTCAGCGCCCTCTGGAGGGTCCAATCGAAAAACCCAGATTCTAAGTTCCGCAGAATTGGGTCCTCTATCGATCTGTATACTCATCAACGACTTTGTTCATGTAAAATTTTTCAGGAAAGCCTAAAAACCGATCAAAATAACACAAAAAGCCCTCTCAGCGCCCTCTGGAGGGTCCAATCGAAAAACCCAGATACCAAGTTCCGCAGAATTGAATCCTCTATCGATCTGTATACTCATCAACGACTTTGTTCATGTAAAATTTTTCAGGAAAGCCTAAAAACCGAGCAAAATAACACAAAAAGCCCTCTCAGCGCCCTCTGGAGGGTCCAATCGAAAAACCCAGATACCAAGTTCCGCAGAATTGAATCCTCTATCGATCTGTATACTCATCAACGACTTTGTTCATGTAAAATTTTTCAGGAAAGCCTAAAAACCGAGCAAAATAACACAAAAAGCCCTCTCAGCGCCCTCTGGAGGGTCCAATCGAAAAACCCAGATACCAAGTTCCGCAGAATTGAATCCTCTATCGATCTGTATACTCATCAACGACTTTGTTCATGTAAAATTTTTCAGGAA